>CM021109.1:370537923-370869264 GCA_007115665.2 Sequoiadendron giganteum | reverse complement strand
CTCAACCCTTAAACCCTAATCCCTCAACCCCTATACCCTCTTAATCCCTCAACCCTCAACCCTTAAACCCTAATCCCTCAACCCCTATACCCTATTAATCCATCAACTGTCAATCATCAACCCTTAAACCCTAATCACTCAACCCCTATACCGTCTTAATACCTCAACCCTTAAAACCTAATCCCTCAACCCCTATACCCTCTTAATCTCTCAACCCTCAACCCTTAAACCTTAATCCCTCAACCCTCAACCAACCCTTAAACCCTAATCCATCAACCCCTATACCCTCCTAATCCCTCAACCCTTAAACCCTAATCCCCCAACCCCTATATACCCTCTTAATCCCTCAACCCTCAACCCTCAACCCTCAACCCTCAACCCTCAACCCTCAACCCTCAACCCTTAAACCTTAATCCCTCAACCCCTATATCCTCTTAATCCATCAACCCTTAAACCCTATTCCCTCAACCCCTATACCCTCTACCCTATACATTGGACCTTCAAACCTAATCCCCTAACCCTATACCCTCAACCTTAAACCCTCAACCCTCAACCCTCAACCCTCTACCCTATAAACCCTTAAACACTCAACCCTAAAATCTAAACCCTCAACCCTTAAACCCTATACCCTTAAACCCTCTACCCTCTACCCTCAATCCTCTACCCTCTACCCTCTACCCCCTACCCTCAACCCTAATCCCCCAACCCTTAAACCCTTAAATCCACTTAGTAAACTATCTACCCTAATCCCTCAACCCTCTTGACCCTTAATCCCTCAACCCTTAAACCCTATTCCCTCAACCCCTATACCCTCTACCCTATACATTGGATTCTCAACCCTAATCCCCTAACCCTATACCCTCAATCCTTTACCCTCAACCTTAAAACCTCAACCCTTAAACCCTCTACCCTCTACCCTATAAACCCTTACACTCAACCCTAAAATATCAATCCTTAAACCCTCTACCATCAATCCTCTACCATCTACCCTCTAACCTAATCCCTCAACCCTTAAACCCTTAAACCCTTAAACCCACTTAGTAAAATCTCTACCCTAATCCCTCAACCCCTATACCCTCTACCCTATACATTGGACCCTCAATGCTAATCCCCCAACCCTATACCCTCAATCCTCTACCCTCAACCCTAAACCCTAAACCCTAAACTTTCAACCCTTAAACCCTCAACCCTCTACCATCTGCCCTATAAACCCTTAAACACTCAACCCTAAATCTCATCCATTAAACCCTAAACCCTTAAACCCTCTACCCTCTACCCTCAATCATCTACCCTCTACCCTCAACCCTTAAACCCACTTAGTAAACTCTCTACCCTAATCCCTCAACCCCTATACCCTCTACCATATACATTGGAACATCAAACCTAATCCCCCAACCCTATACCCTCAATCGTCCACCCTCAATCCTCAACCCTTAAACCCTCTACCCTCTACCTTCTACCCTATACATTAAACACCCAACCCTCAATTCTCAACCCTCAACCCTTAATCCCTCAAACCCTAAACCCTCAACCCTATACATTGGACTCTTAACCCCAATCCTTCAACCATATGTACCCACAACCATAATCCATCAACCCTATACCCTCAACCCAATACCCTAATCCCTCAACCCTACAGGTCGTCAACCATATACCCTATATTCTCAACCCTCTACCCTATACATTGGATCCTCAACCCTCATATATCTATGTCCCTCCCTCCTCTTCTCTCCTTCTCTCTATCCATCTATCCCTCCCTCTATACCCTAATCCATCAACCCTAAACCCTAAACCCTTAAACACTCAACCCTAAACCCTAAACCCTTAACTCTCAACCCTCAACCCTTAAACCCTAAAACCTAAATGCTTAAACCCTCTACCCTCTACCCTCAACCCTCAACCCAATACCCTCTACCCTAAACCCTAATCCCTCAACCCTTACACCCTTAAATCCAAGAAAAATCTCTACCCTAATCCCTAAACCCTCAACCCTTAATCCCTCGACCCTTAAAATCTCAACCCTCTGCCCTCAACCCTTAAACCCTAATCCCTCAACCCATATAACCTCTACCCTATACATTGGACCCTTAACCCTAATCCCTCGACCCTATACCCTCAATCCTCTACCCTCAACCTTAAACCCTCAACCCTCAACCCTCAACCCTCAACCCTCAACCCTTGAACCCTAAACCCTTAAACCCTCTACCCTATACATTAAACCCTCAACCCTCAATTCTCAACCCTCAACCCTTAAACCCTAAACCCTAAACCCTCAACCCCTATACCCTCTACCCTTTACATTGGACTCTGAACCTAATCCTTCAACCATATACCCTCAAACCTATACCCTAAACCCTCTACCCTCAACCCTAAACCCTTCAATCCTAAACCCTTAAAACTTCTACCCTATACCCTCAACCCAATACCCTCTACCATCGACCCTATTCCCTCAACCCTCAACCCTTAAACCCTAATACCCTAGAAACCATAAACCCTATAGGTCCTCCACCCTAATCCCTCAACCCTATACCCTCAACCCCTATCACTTTCTCTCTATCTATACATCTCACCTATCCCTCCCTCCCTCTCTCCTACCCTCTCTAATTGTCTCTATCTACCCTCTCCCTCTTTCTATGCACCTCTCGTTCAATCAATCCCTACCAACCTCTCTCACTCCCTCTATCCATCTCTCTTTATGTCCCTCCCACTCTGTCCCACTCCCTCTCTCTCCCTCTCTCTCATGTATCTCCCTCCCACCCCCTCTCTCTCTCAGGTCTCTCCCTCTAGCAACCTACCTAGGTAACTCTATCTCTATGTCTCTCCCCTCTCTCCATATATCCCTCCCACCCTACCTAGATAAACCCCTCTCACTCCACACCCCTCTTTCTCTACCTCTATTAGGTCACTCCTCCCATACCCTCTCCCTCTCTTAGGTCTCTCAGTCACACACCCTCCCTCTCCCACTCCCTCTCTCTTGCACTCACTCTCACTACCTATCTCTCAAGTCTCTCCCTCTCACCCCCCTCACACTCTCAAGTCTCTCCCTTTGGCACCCTACCTACATAACTCTCTCTTTCTCTCCATCTCTCTCTCTCCCTCTCTCTCAATTATCTCTCTCTCTCTCTCTCTCTCTCTCCCTTCCTCTATCCCTCCCACCCTACCTAGTTAAGTCCCTCTCACTCCAATCCATTCTCTCCCACTCCCTCTCTCTTAAACTCTCACTTCCACCCCTCCCTCTCTCCAGACTCTCTCTCTCTCTCTCTCTCTTAAAATTCTCCCTCCCTCTAAAGACATACGTAAATACATACATACCTACAAGAATAATACAAATGTACATACAATCCTACATCCATACAAGCATACATACATACATGTGTAGATACAATCTTACATACATATAGGAATACATACAGTATACATGCATTGATACATACAGGAATTCGTACATATATACAAGCATGCATGCATGCATACATACATGGCATACAAGCATACATGTACATACAAACATACAAATATATCAACATACATTCAACAGACTGACATTTAACATAAAGGAGGACATAACGCGAGCGCGTAATGTCTTGGTTGACATGTTTCCCGCAGAAGCAAAAAACCATGTCAAAACTGCGATATAACACGAGTGTGTTATAACGTGCTCACGTTATATCTTTCTTTGGGAATCCCCAAGTCTTAGGATTGGTATTTGCCTTGGAATACTAACCCAAAGGCTTGGAGGGCATTCCCAATGACCAAAGGTGTTTTTGCAAATTCTACAATATTTCACATAATCGAGTTCATGCTCACCGTCAGGATTGCAAGTGGTTCAATATAAAAAAATCAAACATTTGGGTAATGTTACGTTCTCTCTTAGCTATCCAACGATGTAATTTTTTTCACTTTCTAACAATGTTAAGCCTTCCATCCATAATTTCTTTTGTTTGTATGTCTCTTTTTGGAAACAAGCAATGTTTGGTGTTTTTTTCATTATAAATTAACCGCTCATCGAAATTTCAAATAAATTACATTTTTAGAAACTAGACTCCATTCTACAATTTAAAAAAAATAAAAAAAATCAATTATTTTCCAATATTTGTAGGGATAGCATGGCCAAAATTTTGTTTTTCAGGAAGTGTCCACTTCGAAAATTAGTAAAAAATTAAATATTCATTAAAAAATTATCAGAAAAATCATGCATCAAATACATAATGTTAGCTAACTTCTAACTATTGCGATTTTAAAAATACTTAAAAAAAATTCACCATATGAGGGTCGTACAAGAGTTGCTATGTTATGTTTTCTTGACAAAAACAATACCAATTTGTGTACATCCCTTTTTTGCACCCCTTAATCTAAACCATTTTAAAAATAAATTAGTAGTTTAGAAAGTAGACTCAAAGCACTTCAATCCTTGTTTTTATTCCATCTCAAAATTTTGAGTGTAACTATCCTCAATTTCACGTCCAAGGTCAATATTTCTTGATTTCATAAAAAAGTTGTCCACTTAAGTCCCCTTTTTGGGAACCATCTTTGTGCACTTACCCGTTGGGAAAGTTTAGGGTTGGAACCCTTAAAATCACTATATTTTCATGCAAAGATGTCTTCATACTCTTGACATAGCTCAATGAAAGCAACCCTTTCTTTAGTTGTACATATTTTACCCAACTTCAAAAGTTTGTCTTTCAAAATGCTTACCTGTCCATAGTGATCTTATTTGACTTGCATGTTGACTTTGTTCCTTTTCACTTTATCATCAAAACTGAAAAATGATTCCAATAAGACCAAATCTTTGGGAAATTTTTTAGTTTTGAGCTATATAATTTTCTCACCATACTACTGCTACAATTTTTCTTGGTTAGTAACTGAAAACTCAGCCTCTTCAATCAAAAAAATTGTAATTTGCTTATCACTATCAAACACTTACCAATGTTTATTATCAGGTAATGAGGATCTTATCTCAACTTTTACATACTGTTGTACTTTACCATTGTTATTTTCATTCAGAATATCATATTGTGCTCTTATGGCAGCCAACCTATCAACATGTTTGTTCTCATTTCTTATGGATAACAAATTAAAAGTATCAAATTCTTCAATAAATAAAACTTATAGGCCTTGTATATTCCATAGAAATCATAAAAATCAATAAGCATAGATGAAAATGGGCATAAAGGGAAAGGTTAGAATCATTAAAATGGACAACCATTAATGTTTTTACAGTGAAAATCATAGTTATAAGATGTATCAAGAGAGGTAACACATGAGGAGAACATAGAAATTCTATGGACATAAGACATTAATAGTGACCCTCATTAGGAGAACACAATTTTGATGAGGACCCATAAGAAAATTTTAAAAAAACCTTGATTACAATCTAAAGGTGGTTGAAGTGATTGAGTTATACAAGAAACAAATTGACAACACATAATGATAGGATAATAATATTTTTTCCATATACAATGACCAATATTTTATAACTATCTAGTGAGCTAAAGAGATTTGACAATAATATTTATTATAAATAAATATAGAGACTCGAGAGGACTGAGACTAATAAAAACTTAGGGGTGAATAAAGATTGTCAACTAAGTATCTAGTGTAAGAGATTTAAACTAGTGATGAATGGTAGGGTACAATGCAATATAGAAGAAAAGGGTATTTGTAGGGGCCATTGAAATAAAAAATCTTAAGAGAAAGGATATGAACATCTTTGAACATTGAGTCTATAAAAATTTCAATGACAAAGGTGAAGAAGGTGTGACAATCCTTTTCAAGCATATTAATATACTAGATAAGCAAGTATTCAAGATGAGAAAAATAGCTCATCAAAAGAAAATGAACTATGGATGAGAGTGGATTGTAGTAGATATTATGTTGAAGGAAACATGGAGTTTTGTAAGGAAGAAAAGGTAGTGGAATAAATTCCTACACTAATCTTGAGATGAGGATAATTCAAAACTTTACAAATATTTATAGAAATTACAAAAAATTAAACAAAAAATAAATATAAATATAAATATCATGGATACCACAACACAGTGACTTATGTGGAGAAAACCCTTTTAGAAGAAAAAACCCACACTCCAAAAGCTACCCAATATATTATTCAAAAATCACAAAGATTACAATATACTTGTAGAGCAAGCTTCTCATAGGAGCATAATCAATTAGAGATCCAGTGGCAACACGACTACTATTAGACTCTTAGAATACATCACAATACCTAGTCGTAATACAAAAACCTCATAAAATAGGGTTACCTTCTAGGGAAAGTCAAGAAAACAAAATATCTAGCATCAGATCTAAAACCTAATGATGAACTATCTAGATTTACAATAATAAAATATACATAAAATTTGTCTTTCAAGGGCATTGCCCCCAAACCCCTACTAGGGTGTGCAACCTCCAAATCCATCATAGGGGGTACTTCCCCTTGCAACCCCCCACACTCACCTATCAACAGTAAACCTTATGTAATTGCAAGGTTGAAACATATTTTCCCAACAAATCTCCTGCTTTTTGATCACCTTGTAAGAGCAACGAGAGGGAGTATAAACATCATTTTGTAATTGCTAGGGGCCGAAAGGCCCATAGAATCTGAACACCATTTGAACTTCTTTATGCTCATAAGATTATTTAAAGAATCAACATCATTCATCAAAGTCTCTACCTTAACCAACTTCACCCTAGCATCTTAGACCATATCTCAAACAAAATGATATTGTACATCAAAGTGATTGGTCTTGGAATGAAATGTGAGGTTCTTATCTAGATAGATCACTCTTTGACTATCACAATGAATTATCATTGGACGTTGTTTTATTCCAATATCTAAAAATAGTCTCTTAATGAAAATGGATTATTTACAAACATAAGTAGCTATCATATACTCAACTTCAGTAGTGGGCAAAGCAACCACAACTTGTCACTTACTCATCCAAATAATTACACCACCAAAAAAAGTAAATACATAAGCACTAGTGGATCATCTAATATCAACATCACCTGCCCAATTTGAATCCACATAACCATGAATATCAATGGAAATCTCATATTCAATTAAATTACTATGATAACACAAGGAATACTTTGAGGTACTACATAAATATCTAAAGACTCTTTTAACTACATCCCAATGAACTCTACTAGGATTAGACATATATCTGGAAAGAAATCCAACTGGTTGGGTAATTTTTGGTCTAATACAAAGCATAGCATACATCAACCTTCCAACTGCACTCTAGTAAGGAACTTTGATCATTCTTCCACATCTAATGGGGATGTTGGGAAATCTAAAATAGATAATTTGTTCTAGTTGAAAAGGGAACACACAATGGTCTACAATACTACATGTCAAACCTTTGTAAAATTGAATTGATATACTTTATTTTTCCAAGCCATAGATTTATATTTACTCTATCTCTTCTAATTTTCATCCCAAGCATGTGTCTAGTTGCACCAAGATCTTTCATTTCAATTTAGCTACAATTTGATATTTCAATTCTGAAATCATACATTTCCCTTTACCAATAAATAACATATAATCAACATATAATGCAATAAAAAGGAAACGATCACCATCACTTTTATAATAAACACAATGATCTGAATTAGAATTCTCAAATCTCAAACTTAACAAATATGTATCAAATTTCTAGTACCATATCCTAGGACTTTGTTTTAGGCCATACAAGGGTTTCTTGAATTTGTAAACCAATGTACTTTTACCTTTCACCACGTAGTTCTCTAGTTGTGTCATATAAATATCCTCCTCTAAGTCACCATGAAGGAAAGTAGTTTTCATGTCCATTTTATCAACTTCTAAATCATAAGTAGCAAAAATAGAAAGAAAAAATCTAATGGATGCCATTTTTGCAACAGGAGAAAATATCTCATCACAATCAACACCCTCAACTTGGGAGTAACCTTTCACAACCAACCTTTCTTTTCACTTCTGAATACCTCCATCTGAACCAATATTTTTCTTGAACACCCATTTGCATCTAGCAGGTTTTCTTCCTTTAGAAAATGGTACAAGATCCCATGTATCATTCTTTTTCAAAGCTGCCATTTCTCCATCCATAGAAATCTTCCAATATTTTTTATTATTCATACCTAATGCCTCTTTTATCAATCTAGGTTCATCCATGTTAGTATTCAAAACAAAAATACATCTCCAATCAATTGAATACCTTTCAGGTGGTTTTCAATGCCTTGTAGACCTACAAAAAAGCTGAGTAGGAGGTTCTTCCTTCTCTTCTAAAGATTCTAAGCTAGATGAGCTCTTCTCAAATTATTATCTATCCATGGGCCTTGATTCAAATTTATTAGGTGTAGAATAAAATTGAATCAAACCTTCCTATTTACTTTGTTATGGTTGCAGTGTAGCATAAGAAGGATTAGTTTCTCTGAAAATAGCACTTCTACTATATATTACCTTATGTGCAATAGGATCCCAAAGCTTGTATCCTTTCACACCATAACTATATCCAATGAAGATACATTTCACAACCTTGTTCTCAAACTTTTTTCGCTTCTCCTGTGGCACATACGCACATTCCTTGCAACCAAAAAATCTAAGATGTCTTAATGAAGGCTTTGATCTGACGATGCCTCTATAGGAATCTTATCAACAACAGTTGATGTAGGAGACCTATGAATCAGGTAACAACCAATGTCAACAACTTCAGCCTAAGACCTTTATTCTAGACCAACACCACTCAACATACTCCTAGCCTTCTCCATCAGTTTCCTATTCATTCTTTCTACAAATCCAATCTATTGTGGAGAACATGAAGTTGTATTTTTTCTATGAATACCATAATATTTATAGAATCTATCAAAAACATTGGAGAAAAATTCACCACCACTATTAGTCCTCAAACATTTTATTTTCTTTCTAGTCTACAACTCAACCATTTCTTTAAATTCTTTAAATCGATTGAAAACTTCAAATTTACTCTTTAGAAAGTATACCCATGTCCTTCTACTATAATAATCAATAAATAAAACATAATATGTGTTTTCCAATTGAAGGAAAATCTATAGGACCAAACACATTAAAATGAATAAGATCCAATACACTATAAGTTTTATGAGAACTCGAGTAAAACTAAACACGATTGTTTTTTCATAAATGCAATGTTCACATAAATTAAATTTAAGATTACAATCAGACAACCCTTAAACAAGGTTTTTATTTTTCAAGTTCCTTAGACCCTTTTCTCCAATGTGGCCAAGTCTCTAGTGCCATAACATATTTTTCTTTGTAGGTAACTTTGATTTAGAAGAAAGAGCACCCTTGGGTACCCAAAAGCCATGACCATCTGTTGAAGATGAAACCCTCACCTCTTATGTAGACTTGATTTTCATAGAAGTACTATTGCACTCAATAGTGTATGAATAAAGCTTATAAAATGTGCTATATCTAACACCTCTAGAAATCACCATAACACCTCTAACCATCTTGCATCCTGCATCAAAAAATACTATCTGCACACTTGCATCTATTAGTTTTCTCACATATAATTTTTTTTTGCTAATCTAGGGATATTCAACACACCATTAATAATTTTTTATTATAACATCAAGAAACTTGATTCTAACTTTACCACAACCAACAATATTTAAACAAGAATCATCACTCATGTACACCTTACCTCCATCAAATTCTTCATATTAAAAAAAACCATTCTCTATTAGAAGTCATATGGAAAGATGAATTTGAGTTAGTTAACTATGCATCATTACTTGCACAAGTTTCTAAAGCTACAATTAATGCATCACCATATTCCTTCTTAGACTCAGAATCCAAATCAAATCTCTTCTTTTTCTTCTTCTTTTCTTCCTTGCAATCCTTACGAATATGTCTAGGCTTATCGTAGTTCTAGAAAATAACTTTGGACTTTCCAAGAGATTTAGATCTCCCCTTGGACTTGGATTTTTCACACTTCTCATTCTTGTTCCCCTTTTCCTTAGGTCTTCCACACACATTTAGGGCCTCCTTGGAACTTATGAATACCTTCCTCCTTATCTCTTCTGAAAGAAAAGAACCCACCACATCTTTATTCTTCAAGATAATAGAAGTACTCTCGATATTCATAATAAGAGAATCCCACCAATCAGGAAAAGAACAAAGAAAAATATTAAATTTCTCCTCCTCATCCATCTTGACACCAATTGATGCCAATTAAGGAACTAATTTATTGAATTCTACTAGGTGTTCTATAATTCTTCCACCCTCTTCCATTCTCGAGGAATATAATTTCTTCCTCAAGAAAATATTATTCACTAAAGATTTGGCTTGATACATCTCACCAAGCTTCTTCCATAGTTTTTGTGCAAAGGTCTCTTCATGGAAACTAATTAAAATATAGGTTGCCAAGCACAATCTTATTATACCCTTGGCTTTGTGGTCCATAACATCATATTGAGTAGATAAAGTATAATTTGTAGGCCTTGAAACATTCTCATAACCAATATCTCATAGATATCGATATATCAATAGATCCTCCATCTTCAACTTCCATATTTCAAAATTGTTTTCAGAAAATTTATCCACCTCTATTCTCCTTGATGAATTTTCCATCTAAAAATTCCTAAAACAAGATCATAAAGTATCTTTTGTAGAAAATCCCACTCAAATCTGGATTAGTTCAAAAAACCCAACAACCCACAATTGAAACCAAAGGCGATAGGGCTCTGATACCACTTGTAAGGAAGCTAAGGTAGCAAAAAACTTCCTACACTAATCTTGGGAGGAGTATAATGAAAAAATTTAATGCAACTTTACTGATATTTGCAACAATTAAAGAAACTTAAATATGAATAAATATAAATATCATACATACCACAAAACAATGATTTACGCGAGGAAAACCTTTTTGGGAGAAAAAAACCACTCCAAAAGATTCTAAATTTATTATTTAGAGATCACAAAGATTACAATATACTTCTAGAGAAAAATTCTCATATGAGTATCACCAACTAGAGATCCAAAGGAAACAATATTGTTATCAAACTCTTAGAATACATTACAATACCCAGCCATAATACAATGCCCTCATAAAAATAGGGTTGCCTTCTAGGGAAAGCCAAACTAAAAAAATATCTATCATTAGATCTAAGACCTAATGATGAATAATCCATATTTACAATAATACGATACACATAAAATTTGTCTTTTGAGGGCATTTCCCTTAAATCCTTGAAAAGGGGATGATCCCCCTAGACCCCTCATAGGGAGTACCCCCCTGAAACGCCCCCACACTTACCTACAACAGTAAAAATTATGTAATTGCAAGGTTGAGACATTTTCCCAACAAGTTTCTTAAAAAAGGATGTGCATTTGTTTGTGAAAGCCTTTCCTTTTTTTAAACAATAGTTTGAAGACTTTACTTATGAGAGATTTCATCAACCATGAAGTTTACATGATGAAGAAACATTGAAGATCTTTTAGTTAAAATGATTCCATCATTGATATGTTTCTTGAATAGTTAAGAAAGATATTTCATTGAATGATAACTTATCAAGAGGACTTTCTACTATTGATTGTTAAGCCCCTACACGTATCTTGAAGGCCAAACCCTTTTAGATGTCAAGTTTGGAAACCTTGCACATATCTTGTGGAGGTGTTAAGATATGGATAAACTTATGTTCTCAATATTTTCTCCACATAGGAAATGAAGATAATGCAGGGTTGTACTAGTGTCTCAAGAACCTAAAGACTAAGTAGAATCATTAAAAGTGTCAAAATCCCTGCTAAAACCTTGTGAACTAATCTTATTATCATCAACATTGTAAATTAGTGATAAATTATGGTATCTTAACTATACATAGTATAAATATCATTAGATGGATCATAATCATGTAAGTGGAATGTCATGACAGTGAAATATTAAGCATTTATACTATTGAAGAGAATAAGGGATTCTCTACTAGACCATAAGGTAGGATATACAGTGAACAAAGTATAGAAAGCAAAGGTTATCAAGAATATAAGGTAGACCCTTGAAAAAAAAATGAGAACTCAGTTATAAGTTAGGTATTCCAAGCATATAAAAAGACACGACTGTGCCAAAGGAGACATTGATAAGGGTATTGCATGTATCGATGATAACCTAAGAGAGAGAATGTCAAAGGAGGATCAAAGATAAGTACAAAATACAATGCATATGATGGAAATAAAGAAATATCTATCAAGAAACCTAAGTCAAGAAGATAGGGATATGGTAGTTAAAGGATAGAAGACCTCATGGAAAGCGAGAAGAATGATAGAGGTTAATGCACAATGGTGGATAATATGAATAATTTTTTTATTAATGAGTGTCATATGTGACAACTTATCCTAAAATATCTCCCATGCCCTCCTAGGGTATTTAATCATTTTCAACCACTTTTTAAACCATTTTTCACATGTTCTAAAGGGAAATTGCTATAGTTGGAGGAAGTAGTGGTAGTTATGAGCATATGAGAAAATCTAGGAGGTAGTTTGATGGGTTGGAAAGGCATATGAGGAAATATAGGGTAGTCTAGGCCATTCACAAGAATCTAGGAACCTTTCTAGCATAAAACAAGACATGAAGTAGTTAGAAAAGGTCACTACTCTTTCTTCAATGCCTATCTAGAGTATTTCCAATGGTCAAACAGAAAGGTTGACCCCTCCAATACTTAAATAAGTTAGGTATTTTAAAGGAAAGCTTCATATTTTTTATTTGACACATGTCCTTAAATCATTGAGGCTGGAAGATAGCATAGAAGACACTTAGGGATGATTTTCTTAGAGTTCTCAGTAGTCCAAAACTGAGCATAGTAACTGATATGAATTTCTTTCTAGATTAAAGGCCGGGTTTTGTAACTCAAACTCAGTCTATGAGATTGAAAATAAGCAATGCATTTTATTTTTCATACATAATATATATTAATGCTAGTGCTTTGCAATGCTAACCGAAAGTCTGCAATACATTTTGTCAGTATAACATTGTAATTTCTTACTTCTTCAAGTTGATGAACAACAAATGATTAAATTTAGGATTATATGCTTCCTCTATTTTATTGTAATGCCTCAATGTATGTAGAAATTGGTGTGATTTATTACATGGTTGGAGATACATATTTGTTATTTCCTTAATAAATTTGTCTTAACATGTATATATATATATATTTGAATCAATATCAAAACATTCAACTACATTGAATCATAAACATACAAATAAATACTAAACTCAAAGTAGTGAACTAGTAACTATTTGACAAAATACTTGCACACATACAACCACAAAATTGAGAAAATATTGCATATAATTTTCTTAGGGATATTTTATATACCCTCATACCATCCATATCAAACTGATAATATTGTTGGTTTCATCCCAAATAGCATGTGATATAAAACTACCAACATTCTCCATATGCTTGCCACCCACCCACCCCTACTCAACCTTCTTGTTAGCTTGCTTATGCTTATAATAAAACTTATGAAAAATATTTCACTCCAAATATGTAATGTCCCCTTCTCAGTCCTATGTGCATCAATGATCGTTAGCCTATTTTTGAAGTCCCATAGGTTAAATGAAGGAGTCCAAGGGATCCAAAGATTCTTGGAGGATTCTTGTTAGCACTTTTAGGTAGTATATGTAGACATTACCAGAGAGTTTTCTGGGTTTTTTGGTGTTTTCTCTAATCCTTGGTGGGTGGTATTTCTATTTTTAGAAATATCTATTTTTGGAACTTACTATCTTTAGTAAGTTTTAGTGCATCTTAGTTTGGGCCAGTTTGGAGTTTGGACACAATTACTATTTTTAGCATGTTTCTATTTTTAGTAAGTGTTATTATGGGTAGTTGATCTTGACAACAGTATAGTGCAAGGTTTCCAGTTTTAGCAATGGTTGACAGTTTCAGTTTGGTGAGTTATGTTATTTTTGGCATATTATTCATCTGCCATCACTTAAGTCTTCAAAAAGGTAATATTATGACAAGTTATATAGTGAAAATATGACCCCTCCTTATACCCCATGTCAAAGTTGGAGGAGTTAAGTAAAATTAAAATAAATTAATATTTCCTTGAGATGGGAATTCCTTTTGGAGGGAAAAGGATTTCAAAATTTGGAGCCCTAATCTCTATTTAAACCCACCTTGTGATCTCATTTGGGTTATGTTATTTGGAGATAACGAAGTGTTGCTGAATTAGATATAAAATCCTTTGCTATTTGAGGATGAAAAACGTCAAGGTAGCTCTAGTTTTAGAGTTGAAAGATACTCCCTAGCTAGATGTAGGCGTGGCTTCATTACAAGAGTCACCATTGGAGCTTATTGGTGATGGATTTTAGTTTTCTTTTAGTTTTGGTTACTTATGATGTTTTCTAGATATGTTTTGGTGTGATAACTATTCTTATAGAGGTTTTAGAGTGTTTTTGGAGTTCTTTTCAGAATTTCTATGCTTGTTGGTCGTACCATTCACACCTAGGCCAAACTAGCATTTTTCTTATGCTAATTGGAGGAGTGCATAACGTGTTGTGGGTATTGATGCATATGATTTCACATCCTTGGGCACCCCCTTATGCAAAAGTGTAGATTTTTTGAGGAAGGTTTGGATTTTAAATAGTTGGTTGCCCCCTTGTTGGGCCGTACATTTTGTGCTAAAGAGGATGTGTTGGTTATGAGGTTACTTACTCCTATTTTCTACAAAATTTGGTCCTCATGATGGAACCTAGGCTTCACTAAGTTTTTGTTGATGGTTGTATGGTATTTGGGGTTGGTTTGGAGTGCATTGTATGGAGTTGTGACCATTTTGTAGCTTGTTGGTTGGTGTATCAAACTGTTATAATTTTTTTATCAGACTTGTAACTTTCATATTAGACCTTCACAATAGTACAATAGACTAGTTATTTCTTCATTTAGCCATGTTTTATGATATGATCTTGCTAATATGTTGCAAGGATTGATTATTGACATAGTGGTTTGATATATTATATTGATTGTTTCATGTTTTAGTCTTATATTGCAGCTATATAGTAGTTTGTAATTGCTAGAATCATATACATTGATCTCACTTGTAACACTGATTTGGTAGTACCATTCATTGAATTGTTCATCTTTGTTTTTAATTGATATTGAAAAAGTGGAATTACAACTAAATAAGCTAATGAAATCTCTTTGGTTTCATGTTATGCCCACTAAATAAGCAAAGGATCTTTCCTTTTTCTTTGGTTGGCTAGTTTCCAAATGCTTTATTTGCAAGTTATTATTCCTATTGAATAAGAAGATGTTTCCTTTCATGTTTTGGAGGTTTCATACTTACCTCACTAAACAAGTGGTTTGATTCAAAATAATTTCATTGTAAGCCTTACCACCGTTTTCTCTCACCTTTCCCACATCAGGATCTGGGTGATAAAAAAGGGGAAGGTAATTTCTTTCAGTTGAATCTTTCTTATCACTCACCCCACTGAACAAGTGGTTGCATTTTCAATTATTACAATGTATTATCACTCAAACCACTGAGCAAGTGGTTTCTTTAGATTATTGAAATGTACACCTTGCCCACATTAGGATATGGGTGATTAGAAAGTGGAAGGTAGCTTAATTTAGTTGCTTATCATTGTTATTTTGTCTAATGCTAATGGGTAAAAATTTGAAAAATATTGGGGTGGATATTATAGTGGTATCAAAGTTGATCATCTTACTAGCTTGTGCCTTACATTGGTTACAACTGCTAAAACTTCTCTATGAGTGATAGAGAAATTAGATATTATAACCATGAGTAGAAGAGATAGCTATTTCATACTCCTCAAGTTCTAATTGAGGAAACCTTGTTAGAAGCCCTCAAAGCCCTTCATAAACCAAGGGGTGATAGTGATATTTTGGTAGAGTCCATGACAGAAAGGGATAAGGGACCATCCAACTAGAGAGTCAGAATTCCAGAGTAGAGAGTGAATTTGATGTTATGATGGACATGATGCCACAATTGTTGGCTGAGATGAGTCAAAATGTGAATCCCACACCTCAATGCCAGAATGGTGAGACTAGTGCTTCAGATGTTAGCAATAATGGAAGACAAAATGGTCACCTATTGACATGACTAGTGGATCCATCCCTAGACCCCTCCAACCTACCTTCAATCAAAGGAAGGAACCTCTAGTTGAGAAAGAAGCTCAAATTCCCATAGTCGAGGAGGTGAGGAATAGCTATGAAAATTATGTCTCTTCTTGTTGGGATATGGGACATTTTGTCTTTGGAGCAATTCATGAATAGAAGAAGAAGATATATGGTGGAAGGAAACCGAGGTCCTACAACTCCAAAATACTATCAACAAGCCTTAGGAAAGGTGACTCTAGCATATTTTGATGGAAGTGACAAATGCATTGCTATAGATTGGGTCTAGAAGCTAGACACTTATCTTTTGTTGAGGCCAATACCAGAGTTGGATGCCATCAAGTTTTCCACTCTCCATTTGGGTGAATTTTCCCATGAGTGGTGGTATCATGGTTTGGTCACAATTGGTCATAACCTTATTCATACCTATGATCATTTCACCAACAAACTCATTGAAAGATTTGATCGTAAGGATCTTGAGATGTGATTCTAAGAAATTTCCTAGTTAGAAAACATAGCTCTTTTGATGCTTTCATTTCCATTTTCTAGAGACTTTCCATGATGGCGCCCATGTTGAATGCACAAGACAACTAAGAGGGGGGGTGAATCAACTGTACCTTAAAAATTCAAAATACTCACAAACATTCACATCCACATTAATTCAATTAGCCCTTAATCTATTATAGTGATTTATTATAAAAGAACATAACATAAACATAACCAAATCAAAACCATACACAAAGAAACACTAGATTTATGTGGAAAATCCAAGATGGGAAAAAACACGGAGAGTATTAGCTCACAATATAAAGTAATATCAACAACAAATATAATAGAGCTCACTACCAGAGGACTCACTGCCCAAAAGAAAGAAAGGCTCATTTCCAAAGGTTTATTTCCAGAGTAGAAAAGAAGATAGAGAAGAGTGTTACAATGAGAAATCCATCTCAATGCAATAGAAAAATATACCACAACATCACCAACACCTTCATAATATTTATGAAGAATTGTAGACACCTTTTGCTCACTACATTCAATAATCTAACACATGAAATCTTGTACTACACTTCTCAAATTCACATCAGTCACATAAACCTCATATATCTTATCATCTCTCAATAAATCAGCCCTTATTTATACCATCTTCAACCTTGAAAACATTCTCCAAGGTCGTCTATGCACCTCAATCATGCAAATTCAAATTAAGTTGGCACAAAAATATTCTCTCAATGGAAAGGAATGAAGGAAAACCACAACACACCTAAGTTAGGACCTAAATCCACTCATACATACCATACCATGTTTCCACAAACATCAAAGCATCTTCACAATTAGTATAAAACCCAAAGGTCAAATGAAATAGTGTTAACACCATTAACACTTAAGTACACGCTTCCTCAAGTTCAAAGATGACTCATGAAAACCACATAACATTTGAACATGATCTAGAATATTCCACAAACACCCTAAAATCAACCAGATTCCTTTACAAAAACTTTTACTTGAAGAATGTACACACCCAATACATTCAAACAACTCTTATATACACTACAACTCAAGAAAATAACTTCAGAAGCACCAAACCACAAAAAACTTTATCTGAAGAAAGATACAAGCACTATCAGTGCCCTTCTAGTTCTACAAGACCTAAAACTAGTTTGTGGAGAAATGTAGAGCAAGAAAAATTCTCCCAAACACCGCTGCAATATACAATTCACGTTGGAAGAACGAAGAAGATCAATATGTATGTTGTCATTGATGTCACCATGTTGTTTATGGTATCGGATTGGTCTAGTACCCTAAACTGATGTGCAAAACAGGTTTACATCCTCCAGTGTTTGATCTAGTATTTTGGTCCACACATTCCCTTCGGTAATCATCATGGTTTAAGGTTACTAGAAGTTTGTTCATATGATTGGATGGTGATTTGACATCGGTTTAATGATTGCACTTCATTATTAGGTTTATTCATGGCCAACCTAATAATTAGTAAATAGTTTAACATGTATTGCAGATATATGTGTGACCTCGCTTTGGTCCCAACTCACATAATATTGCATGCCACATGGTTGAATTAATTTTAGAGAAGATTTATATGAAGCAAACAATTATCTTTTTGTAGATATATATTTGCATCCAATTAGGCTGACCTAATTGATGCATGTGGATATATCAAATATATATACAGGATAGTTAATAGATGAAGGTGTGTGGAAGAAGTGAGTGTGTTGGATATGTGAAGTGTGCGAGTAGAAGGGTAGAGATTAGTCTAGTAGCATGCAAATTCTCTAAGCATCAAAGGAATTGAATCAACACTTGTGTAACTCTATCAATTCACATTCTGGCTATAAGCCATTTTGTTTCTATCATTTATGAAGGCAGTGAGCCTTCCTATTTTGGACAGTGAGTCCTTGTAAGCAATGAGCTTTTGTACTTGGTAGTGAGCCTCTTTTGTAATTGATATTGAAACAACTATATATTGTGAGTTAATCCAACTATATATTGTGAGTTAATCCTCACCGTGGTTTTTCCCTCATTAGGTTTTCCACATAAAATTCTAGTGTTCTTGTGTTTTGTAATTTCATTCTTTTTTCTTGCTCTTCTTTGTTTTATGCATTAAAGTAAATGATGGTGTTTGTTCAATAAGTTTAAGAAGATACTGATTCACCCCCCCTCTCAGGTATCTTGAATATTCAACAATTGATATCAGAGCTTTGGTTCCTCTGGAGAAGCCTACCAACTTGAGGGAGATCTTGAAGACTGGACAAATGGATAAAGAAGAGCTTCAGACTGCCCTTGAAGATCTTGACAAGGCTGAAATTGAAATCAAAGATCTGAAAGAAAATCTTGATAGAGCAAATGAATGCATCCAAAAATTGAAAGAGAAATTAAAGAAATTAAAAGAGAGACATAGAGAAGTGAGTGAGAAACTAAAACAAGCAAATGAAGAGAATACCAGACTAAAGATGAAAGTAGATGAAAATAAGAGAGTTGAGGAGTGTATGAAAATAGTGATACAAAGTAAGTCTGATGTGTGCTCAAGGTTTGAATAGGAAGTGATGAATTTGAAATTAAAATTAGAGAAAGAAAAACTCTGTGAAGATGATTTCAAGACAAGGTCCACCAAGCTTGATGAATTGATAGTAGGATAAAGACCTTCTAAAGACAAAGGTGGCTTAGATAATGAAGCTGGTGAAAAGATGCAGAACTCAAATTTGGTAAATAATCAGAAGACTCAAGATAAAGGGAAGAAGAAAATTAATCTAGGAAGGAGACCACCTATCAGACAACCAAATGCTCAAAGGTACCCATCATTCAATGGTGTCTATTTTTCATGTAATAAATTTTTTCATAGGGCAACTGATTGTAGGAGTAGGATGAATCATTTTTTTGGTTCCTTCTCCAGACAATGTTATGCATGCAATAAGATTGGACATAAATCTATTGAATGTAGAACTTAGAGGATGAACTGGTTAAATGAAAATAGAGAATCAATACTTTGTTGGTTATTTATACACCTGTAACAAGTTTGGACATAAGGCTAATCAACACAGATCTAGAGTTAATGGGAATACATCAAGTTAGAGAAATGTTGTCTACTACAAATGCAAAAAATTGGGACATATTTCAAAAGTGTGTAGAAGTAAAAAGGGAAAGTAGTTTGCTCAGATAAAAGATGATGAGCCTATGAAAAATATTGGTGAAGAGGAAGTCAAGCAAGAAATGAGTAAGATATGGAAGAAGAAAGAAGAATCGAAGACTGTTGATGTGTCTGTGCCCTCATCTAGTATAGATGATTCCTCTCGGAATTAGACCCAACATGGTCTTAGGGGGAGCTTTATTATAAAATCGCTTGAACCCCCTAGAAATATGGTGTGTCAGATGTTGGCACATGGATATGTTGTAAGGAATGGCTGGATAGAGGTGATGCAAAATAAATCGGAAGAAAAAGTGCAAGTATGTTGTTTTACAGAGTGAATTAGGGAAAAATGATGGTGTATAAAGTAAATTTTGCAAGTCATTTTGATTGTCTATGCATTTGAAGAATTCGAAGAACGAATTGGAACTATCTTGGAGCATTTCTAAAATGAGTTTGAGCATCTCAGAGAGATATTTGTGAACATTCAAGTACAAGCGATGGAATTTTATTTCTCGCGACCACAGAGAAAGGTAAAAGAAGAAATTATTGTTGAATTTGAATAAGTTAAGTGGTATGATGGAATCTTCTAATAGAGGATCGAGAGGAAATATCCCACCGAGACTAAAGGGAGTTGAGCTAGATGAATTCGATGATTAGAAGATAAAGAGAATGGAATCAGGGTTAGAATCGAGTGACTTACAAAACATAAAAACCCTAGGTTTGGATTTGTGGGGATAATTACCTTGGATTACTAACAGAGAATTTATCTAATTTATTTTGAGTAAATTCAAGGATGGCAGTATTAAGCTGGATAAACCCTATCCCGTTATGAAGGAAGTGATCGAGGCTATCACTAGGTTATGTAGCATTGGAGACCTTCCCGAAAAGAAGACCATAAAATACAAGTAGAGGAGCTAACGAGAGTTGACAAAGATCCTTGAGCATTGTTGATTGATACTATTATCGATCCATCCATTAGTTATGTTGCATATGGCATTTCCTATAAGATTTATTTTATAAATCAAGATGGCTCTACTTCATCCATTGCCATGTATCTGCCACATAAAATGGTAAAAGAGAATGAGTAGTTTGATTTGCGTGGATTAATTCTTGAAAATATTACCAAAAATCTATGAATGTTGTTGGTAGAAGGATACCCTTTCTGCTTTGGGTCTCTACTTACATGTCTGATATTTTATTTTCTAGACTTGCTACCGAGAAAGGAAGATGTTAAGTGAGAATCCGAGATTCCCATTGCAGGACAAATATACAGATAGTTGAAAGGCTTGGAAGATAAATTAAGTGTGTGCAAAACCTTTATCTTTGCATAAATATATGTGCTCTAGTTTAGTTATGTCTAGTTGATTTGAGGAGGTCTCATCCTTCGAAACAAAAGAATTGGAAGTTTTCAGTAGTGATTACCCTCTGAAATCTAAGAAAAGAAAAGCTATCACCAAAGACATCATTATCATTCCGAAAGAGAAGGAAAATGAAGAAGAATGTTAGCTTGGATTTGAATCCTCTGATCTAGATGACATCTAGTGAATTTTAGTTAAGGGAAAGATGAAGAAAATTTGTGAAGTATGGAATGCATCCTCTCCAGTAGACAAACTCAAGATCGACGATGCTCTAGTTGAGTATATAATTAGAAAAAGGTATTGATGTATCAATTGTTTTTGATTCCTTGTCAGAAAATTGAGATTAAGTAGTTGAAGAAAGAATGTTTCTTGAAGGTCCAGAAGGATGTAAGCTAGAAGACATGGTTGAAAAGAGATGTACTAAAGCTAAGCAGAGGTTATCTAAAATTATCAATGAGATGAATAAATGCATCAAAGAAATGTCAGTCATCTACAAGTATTGTCTTCAGTGCCCTATTGTGGTTGACAATTTTAGAAGCAAGATTGAAGAAATTGAATCTGAGGTAAACAACATCGGAAATAACTTTGATATCTTTGAATACAAAGAAGGGAAACAAAGACTGAGAGTTGGTGAATTGCAAGCTGAGCTGATCATTGTACATAGACAAAGAGATGACGTGGTGAAAGATTTCTATCTCCTTAAAGAGATTGTTGTGGTCCGGTTAGACCATCTATCCAGAATTCTTACTGATGCAGAAGATTGTGAAAGTCAGTGCTTATCCATGGATTGGTCATCTTCATTCACATTGTTGGCCTTATTGGAAAGCATATGCATGAGAATGGATTCTATATAAGAAGGTGTTTCAGGTGAAGAGTGTCATTTTTACTTGAATCCAAAATGAATTTTTGTTGTTTTTTTTTTACAATAAAAGGAGGAGAGAAAATAATGAGTAAAAAGGAAGTTGAACAAGATGAGAAGAAAAATTGAATTGATGATCAAAGAAGGATTTTTGAAAGGCTGAGTGTTTGAAATGTTGAATAGCTGGAAGTTTTTGGAAGAATTGGAATTTTTTAAATTTGAATGTCACCATGCTTACATCCTTTTTGTTTTTGGTCACCCTTTTCCATTGATGTCAAAGGGGAGAGATTTGGAGATATTTGGAGGAAGTTTTGGGAGAGATTGGAGGAGAGATTTTGAATACATTTTTTTTAGCACATGTTGCCATCAATGACAGAGATTGAGATTGTTGGAAGAATGAAAAAGATTAGTATGCATGTTTTCATTGATGTCACCATGTTGTTTATGGTATTAGATTGGTCCTGTACCGTAAACCGGTGTGCAAAACAGGTTTACATCCTCCGGTGTTTGATCTAGTATTTTGGTCCGCATATTCCCTCTGATGATCATCATGATTTAAGGTTTTGGGAAAAGTTTATGGTTACTAGAAACGTGTATATATTCACTCTCATATGTTCATATGATTGGATGGTGAGTTGGCATCAGTTTAATGATTGCACTTTGTTATTAGGTTTATTAATGGCCGACCTAATAATCAGTAAATAGTTTAACATGTATTTTAGATATATGTGTGACCTAGCTTTGGTCCCAACTGACATAATATTGCATGCCACATGGTTGAATTACTTTTGGAGAAGCTTTGTATAAATCTGGCAGTTATCTTTTTGTAAATATGTATTTGCATCCAATTAGGCCAACCTAATTGATGTATGTGGATATATCAGATTAATACAAGATGGTTTGTAGATGAAGGTGTGTGGAAGTAGTGAGTGTGTTGGATATGTGAAGTGTGCAAGTAGAAGGGTGAATATTAGTCTAGTAGCATGCAAATTCTCTGAGCATCAAAGGAACTGAATTAGCACTTGTTGTGTAATCCTATCAGTTCACATTTTGGTTGTAAGCCATTTTGTTTCTATCATTTATGGAGGTAGTGAGCCTCCCTATTTTGGACATTGAGTCCTTGTAAGCAGTGAGCTTTTGTACTTGGAAGTGAGTCTTTTTTGTAACCGATATTGAAAAAAATATATATTGTGAGCTAATCCTCACCATGGTTTTTCCCTCATTGGGTTTTCCATGTAAAATTATGGTGTTCTTATGTTGTGTAATTTCATGTTTTGTTCTTTCTCTTCTCTGTTTTATGCATTAAAGTAAATGATGATGTTTGTTCAATAAGTTTAAGAAGATATTGATTCACCCCCCCTCTCAGTATCTTGAATATTCAACAGTTCACACACTGGTGAACACACCTTCCTTTGTGCAATAATCTAAGACATCAAATTCTGAATGCAACACCTCTGAATAATTTTGATCAATATATCTGAACTACACAAGTAGATATTCAACCTAGAAGAAATGTGGAGCCAAACAAGGATGCTACTCTATAACACATAACACCACTACAACACACTATTTCCTCTTTTTATTCAATTTTCTCAAAATAACTTGGGAATGAAGCACCAAAAACATATTCTCAACATATTTATCACTTCCTCATCACCACCAAGCCAACTGTAACATAGAAACTCAACCACACATCCATAGACAAAATCTTATCAAAGCAACACTAGAGGTTGACACCATTAGCTTACTAATGACACCATAATGAAACTAATCAAAGCATCATCAGGGGAAACACTAGATCAACATCAATTGTGCATCCTTGCAACAAACTCCTTCTCATACAATTGAAATCAATGACAACACCAACTACACATACTTGCAACAACCCAAAATCATAGAAAGGAGGCTAGTAGTCCTTTTCATTGAAGGGTTGATGGAACCATTGAAGGGATGGGTGAAGGCCTTGAACCCACCAAATTTACAAGAGATTATCAAAAAAGCAAGGAGTATGGAGTTGGCTACCCCTAGGCATAAAGTTTAATCAAAGTATTTTCCAAAAAGGAAATATAAGAGGCCATTTCAGATTGATGATGACCTCTGAAATGAGCTTTGAAGAAATAAACTATGCTTCAATTGCAAAGAGTCATGGGCCCCAAGACACAAGTGCTTTGAAAGAGGTAAATTGCATCATTTGTAGGTGTATTCTACTGATAAATAAGCATCTGATATGTTTGAACAATAATCATATTTAGAGGAAAAAGAGGAAGAAGAGGCCCCAAAAGAGGTGGAAGAAGACCAAGAAAGTGGGGGTGCATTTTTCTAACTCTCCAACTTTCAAAAGAATGAGTCTTTTTGAGTCTATGGAGTCCTTTGTAGGTAGCGATCATTTATCTCATAGACACTATAGAAACTAATAACTTCATAGATGAGGGGATTGTGGCCAAGAGAGGACTCAAGATTGAGGAGTTTGAAGGTTTCAAAGTCATGGTTTTAGATGGATTCACAATCACTTGCACCCAAAATATCTTTAATATGTCTATCTAGTTGTATAATTATGAAGTCAAAGATGAATTCTATGTTGTGAGAATTGGTGACACTAATGCAGTTTTGGGTATTCAGTGGCTTTGATCTCTAGGAGAGATCAGTCTAAACCTTAAAACCATGGAATCAAAGTTCACATTAGAAGGGAAGAAGGTGGTTTTGAGAGGGATGTCAAATGGAGGCCCTCACATAGTTTCATTTGAGAGAATGGAACAATTGATTCAACATGATATGGTGGAGTGGGAAGAAAAATGTTTGATCATTCCTTCCAATCCTCCATAAGAGAAAATAAGTTATCATCTTGGTGTGCAATATTTTCTCTCCAAGTGAATCAAGGTGTTTGGTGGCATTCCACTTGGGAGCCCTCCTGAAAGGGGGATTGAGAAAGTGACCAAACTTAAAGATGGTGCTAAACTAGTCATCACTACTCCATATCGACATCCAAAAAGGCACAAGGATGAGATCGAGAAGGCCATGAAAGAACTCTTGGACATGGGTCACATTCACCCAAGAAAGAGTCATTTTTATTCATCAATATTTTTGGTGAAGGATGGCACAATGCACATGTGTATAGATTATCGAGCCCTCAACAAGAAGACTATCAAGAACCGGTATCTAATTTTAAGGATTGATGAGCTCATTGATGTGCTACATGGAGCAGTTTACTTCCTCAAGATAGACCTCAAATTGGGCTATCATCATATCAGAATGCGGGAGGACATTGAGAAAACTTCTTTCAGATGCCATTTTTGGGCATTATGAGTTTTTAGTTATGCATTTTGTCTTAACTAATACACCTATGACCTTTCAGACTTGCATGAATTGGGTGTTCAATAAGTAGCTAAGGAATTTTGTTCTAATATTCTTTGATGAAATCTTGATTTACAGTAGGTTGTGGGAAGAACATCTCAAACATTTGGAGGAGGTTATCAGTATTTTGGAGGTTGAATCTTCTTTTTCCAAAGAATCCAAATGTCAGTTTGGTATGATCAAAATCCTCTATCTTGGTCATGTTATAAATTCTAAGGGAGTTAGTATGGACTAGGGGAAGATAGTATGGACTAGGAGAAGATAGTATGGACCAGGAGAAGATCAAAGCCATCTTGGATTGGCCACCACCAAAAAACCCCTCTCAATTGAAGGGATTTTTGGGTCTTTGTGAATTCTACAGAAGGTTCATGAAGGGCTATTCTTAGTTGGTTTCTCCTCTCATGGATCATACCAAAAGGGGGGAATTCACATAAATAACTTTTGATCAGTTCAAGCACATTATGAGTTCATGTCCCATTTTGGTTATACCAGACTTCTCCAAGCCATGAGATAAAGTGTGATGCTTCAAGAGAAGGAATTGGTATTGTTCTAATGCAAGATAAGCATGATATTATATTTTATAGCCAAAAGTTGAGGGGTTTGGAGAGGACATACTCCATAAATGACAAAGAGATGATTTTAATCATACACACCTCAAATAAACTTTGGCAGTTTTTAGTTGGTGGCAAGCTCATCATGAAGACTAACCATAATAGTATCAAGCATTTCATGCATCAAAAAGATCTCAATGAAAGACAACATAAGTGGGTTAGTAAGCTTCAAGCTTACAATTTTGGATATAAATTATGTCAAGGGGAGGAACAACATAGTGGCCAATGCCTTGTCAAGAAGGCCAAATTTGATCTCTTTGATATAGATTACAACTGATTGGAAGTAGTAGATCCTTGTAGAGTATTCCAAGAACTCCTTTTCCACCATCATAATTTATGGTAACTTGCATGGTGAAAGGTGCAAGTTGGTGAATGATTTGATCTTGTATAAGGAAAGAATCTTATTGGTGCTTGAATCAAAGCTCAAGATGAAGGTTCTTGTAACATTTCATGACATTCCCTTGGCTAGTCACCAAGGCTATTCCAGAATTTACAGGTAGATTCAAGAGAGGTTTTCATGAAAGGGGATCAAGGATGAGGTCCTTTGCTATGTCCAAGAATGCCAAATCTATCAACAGAACAAGAATGAACATATCTTCCAATAGAACAAGAATGAGCATGCTTTTCCTGTAGGATTGTTGCAGCCCTTTCCCATTCCTAGTAAAAAATTGGAAAGTATTTCCATGGACTTCATTATGGGCTTGTCTAAGCTATAAGGGAGGTATTGTATTTTGGTGATTGTTAATAGATTGAAAAAGTTTGCACACTTCTTTGTCATCACTACTACATTCACAACAACTTAGGTTGTTGATTTTTTCTTCAGAGAGGTGTTCAAATTGCACAGGTTTCCCAAAAACATTATGAGTGATAGGGACACAAAGTTCCTAAGCATATTTTGGCAAGAGATTTTTAGATTGAGTGGTACAATTTTCACCCCAAGTATTGTTTATCACCCACAGATTAATGAGGAAACTATGATTGTGAACAAGTGGCTTGAAGGTTATCTCAAAATTATGTTTTGGATAAAAAAATGCTTGGGTGAGATGACTCCATTTGGGAGAATATTGTTATAATTCTTCATACCACATGTCCATCAAAATGTCTCCATTCATGGATTTGTAGGATATAAATCCCCTAAATTCATTGATTTTATTTTTGGTGATTGTAGCACTCTTCAAGTGAAGGATTTGTTGCAGTAGAGCCAATAAATTTTGAAATCCTTAAAGGACAATATACAAATGCCAAAAATCAATAGAAGTTGTATGTTGACCAATAGTGTATTGAACATGTGTTTGAAGTTGGAGACATGATCTATTTAAGACTTCAGCCATATCAGCAATCCAATCTCAAGAAGAGTGGAGTAGAGAAGCTTAAGCCAAGTTTCTACGAGCCATTTAGGATCTCCAAGAGAGTTGGGGAAGTGGCTTATGAGTTAGATCTATAAGAGAGTAAAAAATTACACACTATCTTCCATGTTTCGTTCCTCAAAAAAGGTGCTTGGACATAATGTTTCTTCTATAGAGTTACCTCCATTGAATGAGGAATGACAATTGGTTTTGGTTCTAGAAGTACTAATTGATTTTAGAGAGAATTCATTGAGGAGAACCATTAAAGAGTATCTAGTGAAATGTAAGAATCTTCTTGTTGAGGATGCAACTTGGGAGGATGAGTAGATCTTGTAGCATTCAGACTTGTGATTGCTTGGGGACAAGAAATCTTGGGGAGGGAGGATTGTAATGCCCCCTTCTCAGTCCTAGGAATGTCAATGATTGTTAGCCTATTTTTGGAGTCCCATAGGCTAAATAAAAGAGTTTAGGGGATTCCAAGATTCTTGGAGGATTCTTGTTAACACTTTAGGGAGTATATATATTGGAAAAATAGGAATAGACAATTGAGAGGGGGGGTGAATCAGTTGTCACAAAATTTAATACTTATTTAACCTTATGAACTTCTAATCTTAGGTTTGATAAATAACAGTGAAAGTATGAATCAACAACACATCAAGAACACAAGTTTTAATATGTGGAAACCCTATTAGGGGAAAAAACATGGTGGATGCTAGTCCACAAGATTATACCCTGTTGAAAGTATAAATATGAATGATAAGAATGCACATGCATTTAGTCACACTGCTTAGAGCTCACTACTCAAATGGGAAGGCTCACTTCCTTACATAAAAATTTTAGATTAAATCCATCTGAAGAGGTTGAACTGATAAATTAGCTTCTGCAAAAGCCTGATGATAGTTCCAATTAGGTAGAAAAATACTTCTTCACACTTCGCTCAATATTCTTCACACTCTGCTCTGTAATCGAATGATCTGATCTCTATTCACATATTTTGCATTCACACTTCTCATACACACATTGATCACACTTCAAAATGAAGAAACAATCGCTCTTATATATCCACTACATGGAATTACATCAATAACTTTGTCGGCCAAAAATAAAAGAATAAATTACAAACGGTCGGCCCAATTCATGAAAAAATCTCAATGTGCACCAAACGAAGTCGGTCACAACATAATGAAGACCTAAAACAACTTCCTTGAACATACCAAAAATTAAAATATTAATCCATGAGGATCCACAACACGCTACAACCATCATGTCGGCCAAGAACATGAAAACCCGAACACACAACAGAAAAATCTCCAATCACGATCACACCAATCAATGCAGACATGCATCAAGGATAGAGAACAGTATAGAACCATCAAAGAACATTGCAAAATCATACAAAACAATTGAA
The DNA here is from genome assembly GCA_007115665.2 of Sequoiadendron giganteum. Classification (NCBI taxonomy): domain Eukaryota; kingdom Viridiplantae; phylum Streptophyta; class Pinopsida; order Cupressales; family Cupressaceae; genus Sequoiadendron; species Sequoiadendron giganteum. The sequence continues at coordinate 370,840,602 of CM021109.1, read as the reverse complement.
ATTACTAGAATCATGTTCTCTTCTTCCAAAAATATTAGCTACAGTAACAAAATAACTGTAGGAACACAAAAACACACAACTTGCACAAATCTTGATGCACACTTCTGAAACTTCTAGAGTATAAACTAGATAATCTTAGCAAAAAAACCTTTAAAACACAACACCTGAATATAAATATACACCTGAATAACAACATACTAAATTTTTCACCATGTTGAACTTCATAGCACTTCATAGCTTCACAAAAAACCTTCAACATATTTATTTTAATTTTCTCAATATCCTCGACATATACAACCTTCAAAATTATCAATGCTAATAGTGTTGACATCAAAGACAACCACATATTAGAAACACAACCACAAAATCCAACAATCTCCCCCATTGGCATTGATGGAAACACATGATGTGAAAAATACCATCAACACAACTAACTCTTCTTTCGACAAACTTCCCTTTTTCTCATATTGTTCTTCTCCCCTTACATTAATCTTGTCTACTCTTTGTTCTTCTCTTCTCCCCCAAGGTTTTTCACATTAATCTTCTCCCCCTTTGATATCAATGACAAAGTTACACAAGCTCTGAACCACATATCTGAATCATATGACTACTCCCCCTGAGTAGCATCCACCACAACATCAATCTGAAACAAGATATGACTGTGAATGCATGGATTGATGCAAATACATGCATCTTAGTGCAAATTAGGAGGGGAAATCACCCCTAATTTCCCTATGAGATACTCAAAAGTATCCTTAGGTAATGACTTAGTAAATATTTCTGCAATCTGTTCTTTTGTAGGCACATACTCCAATCTGACTTCTTTATCACTCACTTTGTCTCTCAAAAAGTGATATTTGATAGATTTATGTTTTGTCTTTGAATGCAACACCAGATTCTTAGAAATTTTTATGACACTTGAATTATCACGAAATATATCAATAGGGTCATTATACTCAATTCTGATATCTCTCAGCATCTGATTCATCCATATTACTTGAGTGTAATTGTTTGCAACAACAATATATTCTGCCTTAGCAGTAGATAAGGAAATGGAATTTTGATTTTTACTTAACCAAGACACCAAATTCTTCCCCAAGAAGAATGCACCACCATTAGTACTTTTTTTTTCATCCACATCTCCTTCCCAATCTACATTAGTAAAGGCGCTCAAGGTAAGATCATCATCTTTAGATACCAAAGACCAAATTCAACTGTTCCTTTCAAGTATCTGAAAATTATCTTTACAACAATCACATGAAATTCCTTTGGATCAGCTTGATATCTAGCAACCATACATACATCATTCATGATGTCTGGTCTGGTATGATTCAAATGGAGTAATCCACCGATCATTGATCTATATCTTGTTTGATTTGATTTAGGAAAATCATCATTATGTGTTAATTTGCATCCTGTTACCATGGGTGTACCAACTGGCTTTGATTCTTCCATGACAAACTTTTTCAGTAACTCTCTTACATATTTGTATCGAGATATAAAGATTTCATCATCTAACTAAGTAATTTACGATCCTAAAAATAATTTCAAATCTCCAATCATTGACATCTAAAATTCACTTTTCATTTCATCACCAAACTTCATACATAATTCATCATCACCCTCAAAAATGATGTCATCAACAAAGACTTCAATAATCAACTCTTTATCTTGATCCATTTTAAAATACAAATTACTATTAGCAATACCTTTATTGAATCCAAGCTTCAACAAGTATTTATCCAATCTAGCATACTACGCTCTAAGGGCTTGTTTGAGTCCAAACAGTGCTTTCTTCAATTGGAAAACCATATCTTCTTTATTAGTCAGTTGAAATCCATCTAGTTGCTCAACATATACTTCTTCTTCTAGCTCACCATTTAGAAATGTTGACTTTACATCCATTTGATAGACTTTGTATCTTTTAAAAGCAGCATAATCAAGAAATAATATTACAGCTTCAATTCTAGCAACAGGGGTAAAGGTTTCTTCAAAATCAATACCTTCCATCTATGAGTACCCTTTACATACCAGTCTTGCTTTATTCTTGATCACTTCACCTTGTTCATTTAGCTTATTCTGAAAGACCCATTTGGTTCCAATCACATTTTTATCTTGAGGTCTGGGAACAAAAATCCATGAATCATTTTTCTCTATCTGCATCAGTTCTTCCATCATCGCTTCCATCCAATATTCATCTTTACATGCTTCATTGAAATTGTTGGGCTCAGTCTTGGAAATCAGATAGTACTCTTCTAAAATTCTTCTTCTAGTTTGCACACCTTTGTTCTTATCTCCTATAATCTAATTTTTAGAATGATTTAGCTTTACATATCTCATAATTTTAGGATTCTCTTGAACTTCTGGTTCTTTTGTTCTTTCTTCTGCGCTTCCACTAGCTTCTCCTTCTTGATTCTCTTGATTCACCAGAACAATTTGAACTTGATTTTGTGTCTGATAATTCTTTGCATTATCAGTACTATCATTTTGGTCATCTGAATCATATCCACACTATTTGGATGATCTAGTAGTTTCTTCATCAACTGACATTTTCACTTTCAACCATTTTCCTCAATCTTCTATTATAGCACTGGTAGGCCTTGCTCTTAGTAGAGTAACCCAAAAAGATTCCTTCATCACTCCTAGCATCAAAATTTCCAATATCTTCATCTCTTTTGATATAACATCTACTTCCAAAGATTTTAAAATATTTAACAGTAGGCTTATAACCAAACCACAACTCAAAAGGAGTCTTACTAGAATTACCATTGACATTTACCCGGTTGATAGTATATACAACAATACTTACAACTTTTCTCCAGTAGATATGAGGAACATTACCTTCCAACATCATAGTTCTATCAACATCTATAATTATTCTATTATTTCTCTCAACAACTTCGTTCTATTTAGGGGTCCGAGGAGCAAATAACTATCTTTTGATTCATGTTCTTCACAGAAAGAATTGAACTCCCAGGAAGTGAATTCACCACCTCTGTCTAATCTTAAGCATTTGATCTTCAATCCTATCTCATTCTCAACCATAGCTTTGAAACTTTTGAACTTTTCTAGTGCTTCATGTTTTTCTCTCAAGAAAGCAACCCATATCATCCTAGAGTAATCATGAATAAGCAACATAAAGTACCTTCTCCTTGTAGACTTTTGATTCTGGAAGGACCACATAGATCAGTATGCACCAGCTCTAGTACTCATTAGAATGATGTTGTTTTCTCCAAAAATAAATTCTAGTTTGCTTTCCCATCTGACATTCCTTGCATATGGTGTTAGTAGGCTTCACTAACTTAGGAAGATCTCTAACTACTTGAGTGGAGCTTACTTTAAAATTTTTATCAAAATTCACATGATACAACCTCCTATGCTATAACCAACTTACATCAACTTGACAAATTAAACAACTTTCACTAGCAACACTCAAGTGAAAAATATTACCTCTTGTCTTTGTGCCTAAAGCAATTATATTTCTGGAACTTCCTAGTATCATGCACTTACCATCTTTGAACTGAAGATTGTATCCCTTGTCTACCATCTATCCAACATTCAATAGGTTATGCTTCAATCCTTCAACATAAATGAAATCATCAATATTATATTTACCACCAAGAGAAATAGTGCCTCTACCACAAATCACACCAACATTATTATCTCCAAATCTTACAACAGCACCGTCATACTTCTCCAAGCTTATGAAATTTGTTTTGTCACTAGTCATATGAAGTGAGCATCCACTATCAATCACCCATTTATCCTTTTCTTCAATTTTAGATGCACGAGATATCTCAATATTCTTATCACTATCAGATTCAGTGGACACCTAACCATTTTACTTGATAACAATGAATACCCATCCATCTTCATTTCCATTTTCTTTATCAGATTCATCATCAGTAACACCTTCTTCAACATAATAACATTTCTTTTGAAATCTAGGCTTATCAGGTTTGAACCTAGGAACTCTTTCAGGACACCTTGATGCAAAATGACCTATCTTATTGTAGGAGAAATATTTAATAGGAAACTTTCCTTTATACTTACCTTGTCATCTAACTTCTCTTTTCATAATCAATGCTTCCAACTCTTCCAAATCTCTCTCTTCATCTTCATACTTGAATGTATTTCTAGAAATTTCTCCCATATCATATCTCTATTGGTTTCTTTCGGATACAATAGCCTTGAATGCAGATTCTATCTTAGGAGTAGATTCACCAAATTCACTTAGTTCAAAGGTAGCAAGCTTACCAATCAACATGTTTCTTGTCACATTTGTTACTATCCCGAGTTCTTCAATATCATGAGCTTTTGTTTTGTAAGAAGTAGGCAATGATCTGAGCACTTTAGCCACAATATCTTCTTCATCCAAGATTCCACTGACACATCTAATACCCATTAATAGTTCATTTACTTTTTGCATGAAATAAATAATGTTTTCATCTTCACTCATTTTCAAGTTTTCCCACTTGCCTTTCAAACTTTGTAGCTTAGCAACTTTCACTTATGCATCTCCTTCATACAATGTCTCTAGCTTCTTCCAGATCTCATATGTTGTTTTCAGACCCATTACATTTGTCATTTTTGAATCAGTCAAAGAACTCAATAATGCTTCTATAGCCCTGATATTAGCTTTAGCTTCTTTGATCTCATCAGGAGTAGAGGGACCATTATGAGGAATAACATATATGTTCTTTGTAATCTTCCAAAAGGGATCACCAATGCACTTCAAATGACACTCCATTCTAGATTTCCACAGAGAGTAGTTTGTTTCATCGAATCTAGGACTATCACTCTTGTATGATGCCATCTTAGATCACCTCAAGCTATTAAACTTCTTCAGAGGAACCTGCTCTGATACCAATCGTAGGAAAAAAAAGAATAGACAACTGAGAGGGGGGGTGAATCAGTTGTCAAAAAATTTAATACTTATTTAACCTTATTAACCTTTAATCTCAGATCTGGTAAATTACAGTGAAAGCATGAATCAACAACACATCAAGAACACAAGATTTTATACACAAAAACCTTGTTAGGGGAAAAAACATGGTGGATGTTAGTCCACAAGATTATACCTTATTAAAAGAATAGAGATGAATAATGAGAATGCACATGCATTTAGGCACACTTCCTAGAGCTCATTGCTCAAATGGAAAGGACCACATCCTTACATAAAAATTTCATATTAAATCCATCTGAAGAGGTTGAACTGATAAATTAGCTTTTACAAAAGCCTGATGACAGTTTTGGTTAGGCACATAAACACTTCTTCACACTTCACTCACACTTCTTCACACTCTGCTCTGCAATTGAATGATCTAATCTCTATTCACACATTTCACATTCATACTTCTCATACACACATTGAGCACACTTCAAAATGAAGAAAAAATCACTCTTATATATTCGCTACATGGAATTACATCAATAACTTTGTCAGCCAAAAATAAAAGAATAAATTACAAACTGTCGGCCCAATTCATGAACAAATCTCAATGCGCACCAACCGAAGTTGGTCACAACATAATGAAGAGCTAAAACAACTTCCTCAAACATACAAAAAATTAAAAGATTAATCCACGAGGATCCACAACATGCTACAACCACCATGTCGGCCAAGAACATGAAAAACCGAACACACAACGGAAAAATCTTTGACCACGATCACACCAATCAACGTAGATGTGCAAAAAGGATAGAGCATGATCTAGAAACATCAACAAACATCACACAAGCATATGCAACAACTGAAATTACTAGAATCATGTTCTCTTCTTCCAGAAACATCAGCTATAGTAACAGAATAATTGTAGGAACACAGAAACACACAACTTGCACAAATCTTGATGCACACCTCTGAAACTTCCAGAGTATAAACTAGATAGGCTTAGCAACAAACCCTTTAAAATGCAACACCCGAATAACAACATACTGAATTTTCCACCACGCTGAACTTCACAGCACTTCACAGCTTCATAGACAACCTTCAACATATTTATTTTAATTTTCTCAATATCCTCGACATATACAACCTTTAAAATCATCAATGCTAATAGTGTTGACATCAATGAAAACCACAACATCCAACAATATATACAAACATTTCTAGAGGGATTTTTAGGATTTTCTAGGTTTTATCTAATCCTTGGTGGGTAGTATTGCTATTTTAACAATGTTTATTTTTGGCACTTACTATTTTTAGTAAGTTTTAGTGCATCTCTATTTGGGCCAATTTGGAGTTTGGACACACTTACTATTTTTAGTAAGTACTATTCTGGGTAGCTAGTCTTGGCAACAATACAATGTAGGGTTTTCAGTTTTGGTAATGGTTGGCAGTTTTAGTTTAGTGAGTTATGCTATTTTTGGCATATTATTCATCTGCCATCACTTAAGTCCTTGAAAAGCTAATACTATGACTTAAATTATATAGGGAAAATATAACCCCTCCTTGTACCCCACACCTAAGATGATGAATTTAAGTTATTTCTAAAAGGTGGTCATGTACTTTCTCAAGTTGGAAACCAAAGTTGGAGGAGTTAAGTAAAATTAAAATAAATTAATAGTTCCTTGAGATGGTCATCCCTTTTGGAGGGAAAAGGATTTCAAAATTTGGGGCCCTAATATCTATTTAAACCCATCTTGTTCTCTCATTTAGGTTATGCTATTTTGAGATAACAAAGTGTTGTTGAATTGGAGACAAAATATTTTGGGATTTGAGGACAAAAACCCTCAAGGTGGCTCTAGTTTCGGAGTTGAAAAATACTCCCTAGCTAGATGTGGGTGTGGCTTCATTGCAAGAGTCACCATTGGAGCTTATTGGTGATGGCTTTCAGTTTTATTTTCGTTTTGGTTACTTATGATATATTCTAGTTAATTTTTAGTGTGATAACTATTCTTGCAGAGGTTTCAAATTGTTTTTAGATTGCTTTTCATAAGTTCTATGCTTGCGGACCATACCATTCACACCTAGGCCAAACCAACATTTTTTCTTGTGCTGATTGGAGGAGGGCATAACATTTTGTGGGTATAGATACATATGATTCCACATCCTTGGGTGCCCCCTTATGCAAAAGTGATTTTTTTTAGGAAGGTTTGTATTTTACATGGCTAGTTACCCCCCTTGTTAGGTCGTACATTTTGTGCTAAAGAGGATGTGTTAGTTATGAGGTTATTTACTCCTATTTTTTGTAATGTTTGGTCCTCGTGATGGTTCCTAGGATTCACTAAGTTGTTGTTGATGGTTCTATGGTGTTTGGGGTTGGTTTGGAGTTCATTGTATGGAGTTGTGACCATTTTTTAGCTTGTTGGTTGGGGTATCAAACTTCTACAACTTCTTTATCAGACCTATAACTTTCATATCAGACCTTTGCAATGGTATACCGGACTTGTTATTGCTTCATTTATCCATGTTTTATAATATGCTCTTTCTAACATGTTTCAAGGATTGATTATTGGCTCAATGGTTTGATATATTGTATTAATTGATTCATGTTTCAGTCTTATATTGTAGTTATATAGTAGTTTGTAATTGTTAGCATAATTTATATTAAGCTCACTTGTAACACTAATTTGGTAGTACCATTCAATGAATTTATCATCTTTGGTTTTCATTGTGACCCCATTGAATAAGTGGCATGACCACTAAATAAGTGGATGAACTCTCTTTGGTTTCATGATATTCCCATTTAATAAGGAGAGGATCTTTACTTTTTCTTTGGTTGGCTAGTTGTCAAATGCTTTCTTTGCAAGTTGTTCCTATCGAATAAGAAATTATTTCCTTTCATGTTTTGGAGGTTTCATACTTACCCCACTAAACAAGTGGTTTACTTCAGAATAATTTTTTTGTAAGCCCTACCACTGTATGCTCTCACCTTTCCCACATCAGGATTTGGGTGATTTGAAAGTGGAAGATAATTGATTTTGATTAATTCTTACTTATCTCTCAACCCATTGAACAATTTGTTGCATTTTTAGTTATTGCAATGTATTATCACTCACCCTATTGAATAAGTGTTTGTTTTATATTGTTTCAATGTACACCTTTTCCACCATACATTCTCACCTTTCCCACATCGAGATCTAGGTGATCAAAAAGTGGAAGTTAGCTTAATTTAATTTTTAATCATTGTCATTATGGATAACTCTAATGGGTGAAAATTTGAAAAAAATTGGGGTGGATGTTACAAAATTAGTATGGTTAGTTTCCTATCCAATCTCAAGATGTTGATAATATGGAGATTAGTGACATTAAAGACATATTTCTAGAATTCACAGGAGGGTTGGATGATCTTAGAAGAGAAAATGAATATAGATTATAATAGGAGGATCTTGATTATCAATCTTATCTTCACTGATAGTATATGGATTCACAAGAAATGTATAAGGAAGAGAAGATGAAACTATTGTTGGCCTACACACAAAGGCGAGAAATTCAATCAGATTCTTGCATTCCTAGTTTCAAACAAGCACCTCTTATATTAGTGGATTAACCTAAGAAGAAGGAGGTTTCTAAGTAAAATTTTCCAAGATTCAAGCAAGAAAAGCCTCATGTCTCCTCAATAAAGTGTCCTAAATTTAATTTTCTAAGTTTTAGAGGGACTTTTCAATTGCAAGAATAAGTGCTTACATAAAATCATCATATTGTTCCTTAAGAATAACCCTCTTCAAAACTTATTTTACTCTTCAAGTGACTTAACAAAACCTCCTGAACCCCATACCAAATCATCCTTCTTGTCAAGCCATTATTTACCTTTACAAATATGGACCCATTGTTTATCAAGAAAGTTGGTTTAGTGATTAAAAACGGAGGTTTCTGAGGAAAAAGAAGAAAAAAATGTTAATGGAACTTCATGTGATACAAAAATTGAAACATTAGACTTGCTAAAAAAATAAAATGAGCACAAAATAACTGAAACAACAAGATATTAAGAAAAAAGAAGGTGAAGAAAAGGAGGAGAGTAAAATTTAGTTTGATGAGATTCCTTATTTTTTTGACAAGGATGAGGAAAACATGCCAATACCGACATCATCTAAAATGTTCAGACATCAAGATAAGGAGGAAGAAAGAGGTGATGAAAATAAATATTTGACAAGCTTGTTTGATGAGCTTCCTTGTTTTGTGGACAAGGATGAAGAGAACATACTAATGTCAATGTCAATCCAAGTTTTGGAGAAATTGGAAGATACAAATGACCATGATAAGGTGTTGATCTATGAGGAGGAAAATGATGATAAGCTTGTTTTGAAAAATAGAGAAGTTGACACACACAAGGTTGCTAGTCAAGATAAACATGCTATTAAATCAAAACTCCTACTTCAAGAAGATGACCTTGATGTTTTTATGATTCCTTGAGAGAGTTACTATGAAGTAAAAAATAATCATCTTGTGTAGAAATGCAAATAAGAGTTTGCAAAGAACTTGGTTTGGGAAGACTTAGAAGTTTTTTTTGTTGGCACTCTTTGAATAAGGATATATCGAACAACAAGAACATAGTTTAGAAATTACAATGCATCCATCAAATGTATCACAAGAAATAAACCATTCAAATTGCCAAGGTGATAAAGTAGCAATCTACAAGAAAGAAACTAGTAATGAGGGTTCAAAATTTGTCCTTTCATGAGGATGTCCTATCAAAATTCTCACCAAGATGTAGTCCAATAAGATACCATAGGATCATACTTTCACCCAAACATGAAGTTACAGTTGAAGAGGAAGCTAAATATGAAGTTAATTTGATGAATAAAGTGCTTATATGAAGAGAGATACAAATATAGTTTAAATATTTGGGTGAATACATAACAATGTTGATAGTTATATAAAAGATTTCAGACCTTGTAAGGACTATATTAGTGACTAGGAAAGTCTACATCAATACATCAAGATAATAAAGTGAATAAAATATCACTTTGGGTTGTTCATGTCCATCTATCGATCATAATATAAAACAAATTTCATGCCCAGTATGCTACAAGATGTTACCATCAAGTATAATCAACTTAAAATAAAGTAGACTAGCTATATAAAACATTGCAATAGTATATGGAGACACCTTATATGTATGAGAAGTTATTAATAGGATTGAGCTGCTAGTACATTGGTTAGGAATTTGTATTTTTTAAATTAATGTTTGTGTTGTGGAGCAATCCTAATATGAAAAAAAAATTAAACTCTATTAGTTCTCTTGAGAAAATTGTTCATCATAAATGTGTTGCAAATCTTAGTTTGTTCCATATTATAAAATTATTTAATGTATTTTGTCAAAAAACTATGCAATATTGTTGAAATACATGCCAAACTCTATTTTGGTACAAAGAAATTAGTAAGGGTATTTTATAATAGAGGTATACATGGCTCTTAGATACAACTTTAGATATGAAGACCTCAAACCACTCACCCCACCTTGATAATATGTATGGATTATAGGTGGTGGAGTACATATAGATGTGAGGGGATATTAAGGGATGGATTAATTTCTATCCTTCATTGTAAAATATTTTTAATCCTTGTAGCTTTTTATGACTCTATTGACATGTGTTTTCGAATGCCAACACATTGGAACAATGACAGTTCCCCTACTTGAAAGGAAATTACCATCAAGATTCTTCTTTTGATTACAATTTGTAAAGCAAACCAAAAAAACTTAGTAGAAGAGATTGTTAGCAATACCATTCAAGGGACTTTGATGGAATAATATGAGTCACAAATACAAAATAATGATTAATGATAAAATTAATTATGCACCATATAAATATTTTTTTTAGTGTTTTATATAATTTCTTTCAATTTTAGTTTGTTACAAAGAAAATAATTATTGGAGTAACTAGGAAAATCACTTGATAATTAATTAATCATTAATTAATTATTAGGTACCTTATTACTTGAATCAATTAAGCTAAACTTAGGAGTTATTTTTAATTATTTGATTGGGTTATTTATAGGTTAAGTTGTATCATTGCATGAGATAATGACACTTCTCACAATCTAATCAAATCCTCATGTAGGGTTTTCCTTTTTCTTTTATAAGCATTCATTATTGTACTTTGTGACAACAAAATTACAGGTTAATCTCAATATCAGATGCTTGTGTGGACTCAATCATTTCTCTCTTGGTTGCATATCAAATTAGTTGCTTTGATATCTCATTTTTTATAGGTGTTCTGGTTGTAGGTGACTTATGGGAGTTATGGGGTTTACTATCAACTCCAACATGGTATCAGAGCACCAAATCTATGAATTCCTATCCAAATTTTGAGAGATCTAGACTTGAGGGAAAAATTAGCTCATTCTAGAATGAAATGCGCATCACCGTTGAGTGCAATATGATCAAAAAACTAAGGAGCACCTTTTGTTTCACCAGAATTGGAAAAGTTGAAAAAAGAAGAAAAAAAATTATAGCTTGGATTTTGTATAGTCATTCATATGGTCGTACGGTGTTTTACAACCCAACCACCATTGATTTTCCATGCAGGCATACAAACAAGTTTTTAATCTCTATTATATAAAAATAAATCATTGTCAAGTTTAAAAAATAAGGAAAGTTTTATTAAAAAAATCAATAACAAAAAAACTATATTTTTTTTTGTATTGGGTACAAATCCTAGTAGTAGCACTACCTACCCTCATGGACCCCATTCCAATTGATAGGGTTGGGGTTGGATGGAACACTCACTATTCCATGCTCTGGATCCTTGTTCTCAAGATATCCTAGGTGAATCTCCCACCTTAACCTTTAGGTCCTATCACAGGTATAGGTACCCCTAGTTCTACTGGCCAACCCCACTATCATCCCAAATCACAACTACCAAGCCAATCTTGGTGCCTTGCCACTATCTCACCCTTGACCCTTAATTCTCCCTAAAGTTCAAATACTCTCAACACTCAATTAGGTTCTTGCAGGGGTGTAGAGATGTAAAGTCAAGCTTCTTAGCAACCTATTAGAGTTATTGGACAATCACTAGGCTCCAATTCTCCATCGCTTCCACCAAACCCTCTCCTAGGGTTAGAAAAGGGCTACAAGCCTAGAGCCCCAATTAGGCCTCCTAACCCGAGGAAAGTGGAAAGTTTGCCCAAATTCTCCAAACAAACCCAATTATTTTCTTTGGATTCATGGTACCCTTGCCCACACCTTGAAGATTCTTGGGGTTTGGAGCCCCCACTGGCCATACACTGTTCCAACCCTTAACTTAGCAAATTTAGGCTTGTTTAAGCCAATTTTTGACCTCCTTGAGGGCAGTCAGTTTGTCTGCCACTTCCCAATCTATGTTAAACCTCCTTCTTGTTTCCAAGCCTCTGCAAGGCAATCCACATTCTCTCCACACCATGGTTCACCAGGAGATTGGCACCCCTACAACCCTAGTGCTCTACACTCTTTGATTGTCCTAGCCGGGCACTACCAAGCTCGCCTAGGAACAGTCTTTGTGCATGGTTTCCTTACCCCTAAGGACTCCTAACTCTACCTTATGTACAATTATGGATTCTAGCCTCTGCTTCCAAGAGCCCATACACTAGGTATAGGGGAAACACAGTTTAGAGCTCCATCTCTGCCGGTCTGCCAGTCAGGACAAAATTTCAAAGAAAACAAAACAACTACAATACCACACCTACAAATTGAACACATGAATAATTAATACCACACAAGCTTAGAGAAAAATCCACACCACAATCTAGAACATGCTACAAAGCCATGCTCGCTTGTGATCACCCAAACACAAAGCAAACATAAAATAATTAGCTACTCTTCTCACTGGCCACCATTAACACTCATGAATTTCCAATTACAAACCTTCCAACCTTTCACACAAGTCAAGGCATCCTATTTAAAGGAAATGGAGGTAGTTATGCCTTCCCTTGGTCGGACATTCCCATTATCCACTGGCAAAAAGGTGCAAAATGTCCCATTTTGCCACCTTTGCCAATTATTACTAATCCTAGACAACTAACACACATGAGTTGCCAACTCCCCTCCTGATCATTCCTTGATCAAAACATACTAAAACCTCCTAGGTCACCCTTCATGGTCAACATGACCTTATACAAATGCATAAAAACAAAAACATGGATCCTAGACTTCTTATTGCCTACTATTTGCCTAGGTGCTCCTGCACCATTCTCCCCCTCTCTGCCCAAACACTAAGGAATGGAATGAGAGATCAATGACATGTCAATGCCCAGCTTCTTGAACTGATCTTCCTATACCCATGTGGCTTCTGATTCATGTATGTTCTTCCACTTGATAAGGTGCTCCATGTACACCTTATGCCTTGTAGATTTTTTCACTCTTGACTCCAAAATCTTCTCTGCTTGAAGCTTGTCTTGGTTAGGTAAGGGTACATTGCTAATGTCGTTGAAGATCTCCTTACTATTCTAATCCACATCATTGACTGATCCTTTGTACTTGATCAAGTCAGCTATATTAAAGACTGGTGAGATTCCTAAGTCGGTAGGTAGCTCAACCTTGTATGCATTTTTCCCATACTTGGCTAATATCTTGCATGGTCCTACCCGTTTCATCTATAGCTTAGTTGACACTCCCTTCTAAAACCTTGATTTATTAAGGTGAACCATGACATAATCTCCCACTTCAAAGTGCACATCCTTCCTTGTCAAATCTACCTTCTCTTTCAATTTTTGTGTAGCTTCGGTGACTGTCTTCTTCACCTGCTCCTGAATCTCTTTCATGGTTTGAATGAAGTCCTCTGCATGTCCACTTCTATGTTCCATAGCTCCAAGATCTCTGAGCTCACATATGCCTCTTGGGTGCATCCCATACACAACCTCAAAAGGACTCTTCCCTATGGTCCGGTTGACACTATCATTGTAGGCATACTCAACTTGTGAGATGACCATATCCCATGTCTGTCCATATTCCTTGGTTAGGCACCTAAGAAGATTACCCAACACCCTGTTAACCACCTCTGTTTGGCCATTGGTCTGAGGATGGTAAGCTGATCCAAATGATAGGTTGGTACCCAATCTACTCCATAGATTCTTCCAAAAATGACTCATGAACTTCACATCCCTATCAGAAACAATGCTCAAAGGAAATCCATGGATCCTTACAATCTCCTTGAAGAAAAGGTGGGCTATGTAACTAGAATCATGAGTAGTTTTGCAAGGGATAAAATGACTCATTTTACTAAATCTGTCCACTACTACATACACACTATCAAAACTAGTCTTGGTCTTAGGGAGCCCTACCACAAAATCCATGCTCACACACTCCCATGGTCTGTTAGGAATGGGTAAGGGTTGATATAGGCCAGCATTACTAGCTCCTCCCTTAGCTTTCATACACACAACACATTGTTCCACATACTTTCTAACATCTCTTGACAACTTAGGCCAATAGTAGAACCTTTGCACTAGTTCTAAAGTCTTGTTGATGCCAAAATATCCACTAAGACTACCATTATGCTTTTCCTAAATGATATTTTCCCTCATTGACTCTCTTGGAACACATAATTGATTCCCTTTAAACGAAAATCCACTTTGCAATGTATACTCAGCATATTGACTATGAAAATGATTCTCAAAGTCAGAACATACCTTATAGGCCTCTGAGAAATCTTCATCCTCTCCATAGAGATCTTTAAAGCTTTCAGTCCCTATGCTCTTCACTTGTATCTCTTGCACTATCAACAACCTCCTGCTCAATGCATCTGCTACCTTATTCATCTGTCCCTTCTTGTGCCTGATGGTGAAGGTGAAAGATTGGATGTATTCCATCCACTTCACATGTCTATTGCTCAACTTCTCTTGAGTGTTCATGTAACTAAGTGCTTGATTGTCAGTAAAGACTACAAATTCCTTGGGTAGAAGGTAATGCCTCCACTTCCTAAGTGCCTAAACCAAAGCATAAATTTCTAAGTCATAGGTTGAATATTTCTTCTTTGCTTCATTGAGATTTTCACTAAAGAAGGCTATAGGCCTGCCCTCTTGACGTAGCACTCCTCCTACTGCAACTCCACTTGCATCACACTCAATAGTGAAAAATTTGTCAAAACTAGGTAATAAGAGAATAGGTTGAGTTGCCACTTCTTGTTTTAGTTTCTCAAACCCTTTCTCAGCTGCTTGAGTCCACACAAACTTGGTTTTCAAACCACCCTTGATTGTCTCTAGAACTGGTGCACATATACCACTAAAGTTCCTTATGAATTTTCTATAGAATTGAGCCAATCCATGAAAAATTCTTACCTTTGTCCCTATTGTTGGTGTAGGCAAGTTTAGGATAGCTTCCACCTTGCTTGGATCCATTTTCAATGATCCTTGAGACACTAAAAAACCCAAATATATAAGCTCTTGTTTAAAGAATTCACACTTCTCTAGGTTGATGGCTAGCTTTTCCTCTTGTAATCTTCTAAGAACCATCTCCACATGTTTAAGGTGTTCTTCTACTATCTTACTGAAGATGAGTATATCATCAAGATATACAACCACAAATATCCCTGTAAAGTCTTTGAGTACTTCATTCATGAGCCTCATGAATGTGCTAGGGGCATTAGAAAGGCCAAATGGCATAACTCTTCACTCATATAATCCATCTATTATCTTGAATGTTGTCTTCCACTCATCTCCATCCTTGATTCTAATTTGATGGTATCCACTCTTGAGATCCAACTTGGTGTAGTATTGAGCTCCTCCAAGAAAATCCATTAAGTCTTCAATTCTAGGAATAGGGAACCTATACCTAATTGTGATTCTATTTATTGCTCTAGAATTAGTACATAACCTCCATTTTCCTCCCTTCTTGGTTGCTAAAACTACTGGTACTACACATGGGCTAATGCTCTTCCTAATCAAGCCTTGATCCAACAATTCTTGCACTTGTTTAGCTACCTCTAGATTTTGATCCAATGTAAGCTTGTAAGCTGCTTTGTTAGGTAGTGAGGCTCTAGGTATGAAGTAAATCTGATGACTTATAGCTCTCTTTGGTGGTAAAGTTGCAGGTGTACCATCACTTACTATGTCTTTATACTTTTCAAGCAAATTCTGGACTGCTTCGGGTATGACTGGTTTTTCAGTCTTATCTTCCTCTTTGGACAACAACAAGACTAGATATCCTTCTCCTCCTTCATGTAGGGTGTTAAGGAACTCCTTCCCACTACTTAGTAGAACACTTGGTGTCTTTGACTATCCTTCATCCTCTTCTAACAGTGACTGCAACTTAAAGGTCTTCCCATCCCTCTTAAATGAAATTTTATTCTCCTTTCCATCATACATGGCACTCCTATCATATTTACATGGTCTACCCAATAGTAGATGGCATGCATCCATGGGTAAAACATCACAAACTAAATTATCCTTATACCCTCCAATGGAAAACTCCACCGTTACTTGCTCATTTACTAGAACACTCTGCCCTTTGTTGAGCCATGTTACCTTGTAGGGGTTAGTGTGGGGTACCTTCTTCAATTTCAGTTTCATTACTACCTCTTCTGAGATGATATTGTTTGTTGAACCTAAATCTACAATGACCTTGCATACTTTACCAAGTATCTTGCACTTTACTCTAAATAGAGCTCTTCTTTGTTTTGGTTCTTCCCTGATCGGTTGTCTAATCAACACTCTCCTAAACATCATATTCTCTCCCATTTCAGATTCAATATGACTGATCTCAAGTGATTTGATGCTCATGGTGTCCTCTTGTGCATATGCCACCCTCTTCTCAGCATTTAAAGATGATGCTTTCTCCGGGCACCTATAAGCTGGATGGCCTATTTGACCACAATGGTAACATTTCATGGTAGCAAAGTATGAATTGCCCCTTCCTTCTCCTCTTCCTCTATTGGATCCTCCTTGAGAACCTCTACCTCTTCCATAACCTCCTCTAGAAGATGTTTCACCTCCATGCTCTATGATTTTAGCCTCTCCTTGGTTTCTTTGCTCATTGCCTCTACCTTGGTAGACACCTCTATGTCCTCTTTGATCTTTTCCTTTGCCTCTACTCTTAGAAGCCTGATCATGTTTCCTCTTGCTTCTTTCCTCAATCTTGATAGCTAACTAATAGCATTGATGCACTATCTTAGGACTTAGAAGAGTCATCTCTTCTTGGATGTTCCACTTCAAACCGTTCAGGTACCTAGCCACTTTGAGACTTTCATCTTCTAAGACATTGGACCTCATACAAAGTTTTTGAAACTCCTCAGTGTAGGTGTTCACATCCTGGTCTCTTTGCCTCAAGCTTTACCTCTTCTTGTGTAACTGAATCTCATAGTCATCTGGTATGTAAGCTTCTCTCACTTTGGCCACCATACCTTTCCAAGTTGAAATAGGCCTCTTGCCTTCCTTTTCCCTCTTTGTCTGAATGAATTTCCACCATGTAATCCTCTCAATCTAGACTTGGCCACCTTCACTCTTTGTGCTTTAGTGAATCCATCACATTCAAAATGGTTCTCCATGCCTTCTATCCAATCTATGACCAAATCAACTTCCAATTTTCCACTAAATAGTGGTATTCCTTCAAGTGCTTTCCCACTCAAAGATTTCAATGCCTTCAAGAAAGGCTCCTCTGGCAGAATAGGTTCAGGTTCAGGGGTCTTGTCTTCCTCTGCAACCTCTTCACTCTTTGGTTCCCTGCCCTCCAATCTATCACTGACCTCTTCAACCTTGATTTCCACATTGTTCAATGCTTCTTCAAGTTGTGCCAATCTTTCTCTCAACCTTCTATTATCTTCTTCCTATTCTTCAACCTTCTTTTCCAACTCAATGTTTTTCACCATGGTTGTGGAACCACTAGATTCAAAGTCTGACATACACAATGCACTCCCAAATATTTAACTTGCTCTGATAGGGTTGGGGTTGGATGGAACACTCACTATTCCATGCTCTAGATCCTTGTTCTCAAGATATCCTAGGTGACTCTCCCACCTTAACCTTTAGGTCCTATCATAGGTATAGGTACCCCTGGTTCTACTGGACAACCCCACTATCATCCCAAATCACAACTACCAAGCTAATCTTTGTGCCTTGCCACTATCTCACCCTTGACCCTTAATCTTCCCTAAAGGTCAAACACTCTCAACACTCAGTTAGGTTCTTGTAGGGGTGTAGAGATGTAAATTCAAGCTTCTTAGCAACCTATTAGGGTTATTGGACAATCACTAGGCTTCAATTCTCCATCGCTTCCACCAAACCCTCTCTTAGGGTTAGAAAAGGGCTACAAGCCTAGAGCCCCAATTAGGCCTCCTAACCCGAGGAAAGTGGAAAGTTTGCCCAAATTCTCCAAATGAACCCAATTCTTTTCTTGGGATTTGTGGTACCCTTGCCCACACCTTGAAGATTCTTGGGGTTTGGAGCCCCCACTAGCCGTACACTATTCCAACCCTTAACTTAGCAAATTTAGGCTTGTTTAAGCCAATTTCTGACCTCCTTGAGGGCAGTCAGTTTTTCTACCACTTCCTGATTTGTGTTAAACCTCCTTCTTGTTGCCAAGCCTATGCAAGGCAATCCACATTCTCTCCACACCGTGGTTCACTAGGAGATTGGCACCCCTGCAACCCTAGTGCTCTGCACTCTTTGACTGTCCTAGCTGGGCACTGCCAAGCTCGCCTAGGAATAGTCTTTGTGCATGGTTTCCTTACCCCTAAGGACTCCTAACTCTACCTTATGTACAAGCATGGAGTCTAGCCTCTACTTCCAAGAACCCATACACTAGGTACAGGGGAAACACAGTCTAGAGCTCCATCTCTATCGGTCTGCCAGTCAGGACAGAATTTCAAAGAAAACAAAACAACTACAATACCACACTTGCAAATTGAACACATGACTAATTAATACCACACAAGTTTAGAGAACAATCTTGTTGATGGTTAAAATGACACAAACAACATTAAAACAAAATATTTCTACTCTATTTCTCTTGAAAAAGAAAGACAACATGTAGTAGCCTAACTCCCAAGGTCCTGGTAGTTGGTTCTCAACTGTCCGATGTCGCTCAATTGGTTCATGCAACTATAATATTCAAGGGGCATGTTCTAGTAACAAAGGATTCAAGCTATGAATCTTTTATCGAAATAGTTCCTGTAAATCAATGGGTTTTAAATAAAAGAAAAAGATAGAACAAAGGGGTAAACTAGTAAGTATGAATCGAATTTATCTAGTATCTAGACATATACCTTCAACAATGAATGTTTCCTAATAGATCATAAAACCATAAGATGATATAGTCTGTAGCATAATCTATACCACTGCATACATTTTAGGTGCTTAATTAACTTCACAATTACTCTTCACAAATATCCCAAGGGTTTCAAAACAACACACATTCATTCATCATAAAAATTATAGATCAACAAAATTTTTAATAACTTCAACTCAATGACAATCTAATAAGGTGATCCTTAAATCTGATTCCTTCAAATGACTTTCATCATTCAAGAAACTCTTATGTTCAGCACAATCACTGCATACAGATAGATTGTAACTTATCAGCCTTATCAAACAAACAATTTAATTCCAAACACCATATTTTGAGTAAACCTGTAATTCTATTAACTGTAAAAGATTAAGTACAATGTATCTCTGCAAAAAATCTACAAAATTCTATCTCTTAGCATTAGGTAAGCCAATCTAGTTCTCAATTAGCTGACCTTTACAGTATGATACCCATCTGGTATTTATAGATATACAAAAAGTTTGAACCTCACTTCTATTTGAGGCATTCCACCTTTTTAGGAACTAAACTTTCTTGGAAACTCAAATCAATTTGATCTTGAGTTCTTACATTAGACTTTCAGTCTTAACCAAAAATAGAAGATAGAAGAGAAAAGAAAGTCATGTGCTCAAAAAGCTATTAGTGTTGTATGCATGCAACATGCAAAGAAGGAGAACATCATGCATGTAAGGATTCATGCATGCGAAGCTGGATCTGCTAGGAACTCATCATAACTGGTGAGCATTTGCTGTAGAGTATCCATCTTTGGCCCATCAATCCAGTCATCTTCAAATTTAATCCAATCCAGCTCAACTGCAACAAACTCCTTCATACTTTTCACCTTTATCAATTCTCTCCCTGCAACTTTTATCTCCTCTTTGACCTCTACAAGTTGATCTAACATCAACTCTCCACCATCATCTCCCTTTTGCATAAGTCCTTGGAATATTTTATCCCACTTTTCCTTTATTTGATTAAAAGGCATGCCCTCTTTTGTAAATGCATTTATATCTACAATAATGGCAATAGTTGCTTCTAATTCTTCCAATTGCTCAATTAAACTATTTAAAACTTCCCTAATCTCATCCTTATGCTTGCTCAAAAAGCTAGTCCTAAACTTGAGTATGCGAGAAGTCTTCTCTACAAAGTATTTGTTGTCTTCCTCAAGTATAGACAGTTCCAGAAGAGTTGTTAGAGGCAATGCATTTATCTTTTCTAACTTTTCACCATACTCCTTATATTCTTCTTCTTGTTTTTCTGATGCCTCAATATATTGATACATCTCTTTAAACAACCCTTCAGTATCCTTGTAGGCTTCAAATCCTTTCACTAAAATCTCTCCTACCTCTTGGTTCAATTTATCTATCCATTTGTCTACCATCTCCACCTTTCCTCTAACCTACACCAAATCATCAACCTCCTTTTTGCTTAACAAAACAGGAGTCTCAATAGTTGCAACTTGTTGTGACCTTGGAGAGGAGACACTCTTCAAGAATGAATGTAACTGATCCAATTGAGCCTTAAGCTCATCTTTCTTTTCCTTGTCCTTCATCATTCTTGATTTAGTTGTTGAAGCCACCACATCAATTAGATTCATTTGTTAATTCCCAGTGGGTCTTCCCAAATTAACCATACTCAATTGATAGTTCGTTAGCTGCATATCCCTTACCTCCTTTTCTATCATAGGCATGGCACATTCAACAACTATCTCCCCTTTATCTATGAGTCTAGTAGAATGTAAGATTTTAGCCTTCTTCTTAGGCCTTTCCTATTCAATTCCCTTCATCATGTCCTCCCAATTAAGAGGCTGAGGAGGTGTTCTAGCTCTCTTCTGCAGATCTAACTTCAACCATATAGGAGCACTAGGAGCAGTCATCATCATGGAAGAGGAAGCAACAATTGTAGAGGGTGGCTGATCATTTACCTTATGTTGAGAATCAACCTTTGCTTTCTCTTGTTGCTCCTACAACACATGCATCTGCACCAACTTCTCAACCTCTTCTCTATCTTCTTGTTCTTGCATTTTCTTGTCTTCTTCTTTGCAGCCCTTGCATCAGAATCTCTTGTAGCATCTTCAAATAGTTTCCATTGCTCTTCTTATGTCAGAATCTTCTCAATAGTATGCCCTAGAGGCATGTTTTCTTGCAAATCCATTTCTGACAGATCTCATTTGAATATGTCTCAACTTCTACAAATTCTTCCTCCACTTCTTTTCCTTTAGCAACTTTAGCCATGGCATGAAGTGCTCCTTCTTGAACCTCTTTACTTTTATTTCTTGTGAGTGGGGCTTGTGTGGATGACTCACCCAATGTGGGCATAGAAACAACAGATCCTATTGGAACATCTCCCTCTGGTGCCTCTTCTTCTTCATCGACCACCTCAAGTTCTATTTCTTCAACATCTAGAGGAAAGAATTCTAATGGCTCCTTGGAAGGTGTCTTTCTTTTAATTCTCTTGTATCCTTTACCCTTCTTAAGGACTGGTCCTTGAGGAACTTGAGCTTTCATCATCAACCATTGCACACTTCTATCCAAAACTGCTCTTTCAATTTTCTTAATATCAATTGTTTCTTCCTCATTCCAGTCTATTGGATCTAAGCTTTTGGTGCCAATGTTCAAGGCTTCATATGAGGGATCCAATACAATTCCATCATCCACTAACGCATCAGGAATATTTTCTTTAACACCCAACTCTACCATAAGTGCAATCGATAATCTTTCATAGTTCTTTTTCCTTAAGTCATATTCATCTTGCCGATCACACCAAAAGTCCTCTAACAAATTAAAGTGTCTAGTGAACACTGAAGGCAATAAAGCATACATTTTCTTCCTTGGATCAAAATACTTATGAGCTGTATACAATCCCTATTTCAATTGTATCAACTCATTACAAACTACCTTTGCTCCCTTCAAGCGTTGACATCCATATTCACCCAATTTCATGGGAAATTTATGACATCCAGTCTTGTGCTTGATCCCAAACCAAGCATTAACTCCAATGGCCTGATACACAAACTCCATAAGCACCGTTCTATTATTGCAGCATCTTGGAAGTAAATGTGGATGGCCTTCAAAACCAAATAACTTGAAGTATGTAAATTTGGGGTATTGGATATACCAACTTCCCCATTCAGCAATAAAAGCCATAGCTTCTTGACTTAACCTGTATCCTGCATCTCCACTCAACCGATTGATGACCACATATAAAAATGCATCATTGACTCTTCTGAAATGAGTCTCAGCAAATTGAAGAGATAATTGATCATAATGGTCATACCTTCTTCTTCCCATCCAAGGCTCCTATTATACCTACTTTGTTTAATCTTGGAAAAATCCCCAATCTTGCTGTAGCATAAACCACATAAGAAGTCATGAAGAAAGATTTAGTCTATCTAACCCTTGTGAGTTGATCATGTATGGCATCAGAAACAATCATTGACCAATCAAACTGGTAATCACCCTAAAAGATTACTTGAATGAAATGAAACATGCATTCCTTGAAGTGGAAGGTATCCCTCTTCCCAAACACTCTAGACAACATTAATATCAAGTCAAATACCTCCTTCTTGAAATCTGCCCTCTTTGGCTGGTCTGCAAGCTTGCTTAAAGATTTCTTCTTTGTGCTTAACCATTTTTTGTTTAAGTGAGACTTATTGGAGTCTTTATGCTTGCTATATTTCTCCAATGCCTCTGCTTCAGTTAGCTACACCAAGTTCTTGGGATCAGGAACATTAAATATACTTTGGAACATTTGCGGGGTAAGATCTATAATCACATTATTTTGTGAATCCATGCATAATCTTGTAGCAGGATTGTAAGTATTGACTACTGTCAATATCAACTCTGGACACTGGACTAATAAAGGAAACACAATGATATGTGCAAGGGCGAAGTCAACAATCCTTTGTGTTCTCCCTGTCAAGTTTGCTCGTTCTGCAAAGGTCTCTTCATGTAATTCTTCAAAGCTATACTAGCCCAGATTAGTATTCGTGATATCTGACTAGTCTTATTCCACCTTGCTCACTTTCACCACCGGATTCCTATGATCATACCTCAATGTATAAGGCAACTATTCTGGTTTCACCTTCTTTATTTTTGGTGTTGTCTTTGATGTTCCAGCTGATTGATTCCTTCGAGTAGCCTCTCCTGACGTTCCTGACATCTCTCAATTCTCTTGCAAGTAAACCTCTAATTAGATCTTTAGATATCATCATAAAACATGCTTTTAAAACATACCTGTTACACATACATCAGAGTCAGAACCAGACAAAAGCTCAAAAACAATCTCTTTTACAACACTGGCGGACTCGGAGCAAAAACCGATATAGAAACTTCACCTACTAACAAACGGGCTCAGAGTCGAAGTCGAGTAGGTTATCGAAACCGGAATCGGAATGAAAAATGGATTTGGTTTTCTTTGAATTTTCATTTTTTTCATATTCTTTTTCCATTCTGCCTCCACCTCCAATTAGGTTATCATTACTTTGAAGAAAGACTTTCCCATTATACACGGAGCTGAAAATGGGATGAAACATGGAATCGATAACTTTCACAAAACAAAATTCTTAAGTTCAAGATCGGTTCCGATCCCGCCTCTGCCTATGTTATCATACACTTCAAGGAAACCTTTTTAAAACTCAGAGTCGGAAACGGGATAGAAATGGAATTGATGAATTTTGTAAAACAAAACTCTTAGGTCCATAATCTATTCCGATCCCACCTCCGCCTATGTTAAGCATGACGTCATCAAATACTTTATTCATTTTCAACACAACTTCATGATTTAAAACGTAGGTCGCTATAAAATGGAAAAGGAGTTTTAAAACTCTACACTCATATGACTGTGGGGAACAATTGCATTTTAGGGCCATTATTTAAATCTTATTTAAAGTGATTACAGAGACCAATGAAACCCTAATCTAACAAACCCAATAAAAACTAGGGCACGAGTTTAAACCCTGCCATTCTACCAGACGATGAAACCCTAATTAAACAATAAATCTAATCTACCCTAACTCACTGTAAAATCTCTAATCTACCTCGCTATAGATTTCTAACTTTAACAAATGCCATTAAAAACCCTTAATCTAATCTAATCTACTCCAAACCAAAAACAAACACGACACAATCACTGCAAATATTATGCAACATGACCTTATACAAATGCATAAAAACAAAAACATGGATCCTAGACTTCTTATTGCCTAATATTTGCCTAGGTACTCCTGCACCACCAATAGTCGATGAATTCATAAGTCATCCACCTTTTCCCTTTCCAATCAACCAACCACATAAACTCAATGACACATATTTACTACTAAAATCTTCTAAGATTCCTAATGCATATTTCTTTATTGGTGCCCCAAAACTTTGGTCAGAATCCATAAAAAAAGAATGCAGTATATTCCAACATTTAAACAGATTTCAATGGCTATCATTTTTTTTGGAAAGGGGTTTTTTTCCCACCGATAGAGAATATTTTGTTCTCACATCAGTGGCATGATCAGTTGTATGGATAGTACCCTTGGCCCCCCTCCAAGCCCCATTTCCCCTATAGTAGCTTTTTTTTTCTTTTTGGCATAACTTGGCCATACGGTGTTGAAATTGAGCAATCAAGGAATTTTCAGAAAGTTGGTTTTGTGTACTTTCTAGTGGTATAGGTCTCATCATCAAAAAAAAATTATGGTTAATTTTATTCTTAGTCAAAGTAAAATCATCATTTTCTACTTTTGAGCTCATAATTTTTCACACATATCTTTAATTTTCACAATCCTCGAAGTATTGGATGGTATTTCAAAGTTCTTCAGATCCATTCATGCACTTTCCAAAATCTTCCTTGAGTACACTTTATTCATTTTTTTGTAATTTTTTTCTTAATTACTTGAATGTCTTGGTACCTAGAAACAATCAATTTGCATGAGATGACTTAATTTGATTTTCTTTATATGTAGTAAGGTTATCAATATTTGATTTTTTCATTTGAGGAAGTAACATGGGATTTTTTGTTCATCCTTATGTGGTCATCCTAGAAAAGGATAATTATGGGTCGAAAAAATGATATCCTAACACATCTCAGGTGGCATGATCTTTTTCCTTATCTTTATGGACTCATACCTACACTAGACACACTAGAGAGTGGATAAACTTGGGGTATTATTAGTGATCATGTTGTAGGAGTTGTTTTTTATAGTGTTGATCATGACACTATGCATGTTGTATTAGACATTTATTGTCTCCAAAATTTGGACTTGACTATGGGAGATCCATAAAAACCCTCATATCTCTCCATTCGTAGAGGATCCTATTGCATCTTGTCTTATTCCTCTTGTAGATACAAATTTCATACCCTTTGATGATGATACTTTAGAAGAGCTTGAGTATATCAAAGGTATTACATGTTTTGATGGTTTAGAGACTTATCTTCATGTTCCCTCTCTTTAGATCGAGACTTAATCTCCATATTCTCTAGTTCCTTATCAGCTTGGCATTGCCATATCCTTGGCCCCTATTGGTTCAGTGTAATAGGACATTCATATTCTTCCAGACACAAATACTTGTGATTCATTTATTGTAAACATATCCTTATTTATAGAGTATCAAATTATAGATTTGGAGGATTAATCTAAGAACATTCATCTCCTCTTTGTTGATATCCACATCATTGTTGTTGGTCCATCATATTAATTGTCTTTGGAGCTTTTTCTACATCAAAATTCATAGGTTTCTAGATTGAAATCATATCATTCTCACACATGGAAACTTGAGTAGTTTTTAGAGGCACACATCATTTGGATTTTAATTCCTAATTCTTCCATATTTTGGGAACAACTTCTCTAATCATCAACAAATTTTTTTCTTCCTAAAGGGAGAAATGTGTTTTTAGGCAATAGATCATATTATGTCTTCAAGCATTTATCATTGGCATATGAGCTACTTCTTTATGGGGGATTCATATCCTCATTTTCTCTCTCCTTCTAGGAGATATCTATTGTACTTGTGTGATAGAAGTAGTCTTTGGGGAGTCACATTGAGTCCTTCTTCCATCCTTCTTTCAGTAGTGCAGTTATTTCATTTTCTCTTTTTTAGAGAGGAGTTTTTTCCCATGTGATTTTATTCTTTTCTCTAGTTATGAGAGATTTCATTTGTTTATACATAGATACCTCATCAAAACTTGTATAGGAGACCCATACACGCATCCATCATTGCATTCTTCATCAGGGCTTTTTAGCTTCTCCCTAAGTTAATATTAAGGGGGTGTTGGAGTAATTAGGACAATCACTTGATAATTAATTAATCATTAATTAATTATTAGGTCCCTTATTACTTTAATTACTTTAGCTAAACTTAGGAGTGCTTTTTTATTACTAAATTGAGCTATTTATAGGTTAAGTTTTCTCATTGCATGAGATAAGAAGACTTGTGACAATCTAATCAAATCCTTGTCTAGGGTTTTCATTTTTCTTTTATAAGCATTCATTATTGTACTTTGTAATCATTACATTACATTACAATTCTATTCAATTGAAAATGCAATTACATGTTAATCTCAATATATAGAAGTTTGTGTGGATTCAGTCATTTGTCTCTAGGTTGCATCAAAAATCAGTTGCTTTGATCTCTCATTTGTGATAGGTATTTTCATTGCAAATTATTTTTAGGAGATGTGGTGTTCACTATGAACTCCAAAAATAATAATTTCACATTAGCACAAAGCTTCAAAATTTTGAATTACAAAATATAAAAGTTGAAAATACACTTTTATTTTCTTCCTCTTACATGCATAAATTCATCACTTTAAAACCATATTGAAACCTCATCTAATCTAATCATATTTTAATAGTTGTAAAAAAGTGAAAAAAGAGAAGGGGAGAAGAGAATGATTAGATAATCTAAGCCCGTTTTTCCCTACTTCATACATGATTCAATAGATTAACTAGTTTCAATTCAAACCAATCCTAACATTGACCCAATATGTCATAAAAATATCCAAGATAATGTAATTTTTATATAAATTTGAATCACAAAGCCCTTAATCTAACCACTTGTTATGCGATGTAGATTGAATAAGAAAACTCAATAGCTCAAAGTGTATTTTTTCCTTAAAATTAAAATTTCAAAATCATTGAATCCATCAATTAAATACATGAAACATAACATATGTATTTTATTCAATAGGCATCCAACTCCTTGGAAATATTTTCAATTACATACATATAGGTTTATTAGATAGGGAAGGTGAAAAATCATTCCCCCTAAATCTAAAAAAGACAAAATACAAAAAGAATTTCAAAAGTAACTTTTGAATTGCATTTAAACTTCAAATTCCTCATTACATTGTATCAAAAATTTGACATGGAAATAAATTTTCAATGATTTTTTCACACTTACTAAATTTAATTTAAACCTTTGTTTATTACAATTCATTTTTATTATATTTAATAAAATTACCAAAACTATCCTAACATGCTCAGGGTTTGGACTATTTGAGAAAATAAAATTGGCATTCTTTAATAAAATTATTTGAAAGATTCTCAGTCACCTACTTAAACTGAGTCAAGTTCTTTAGAAATTTCTCACAAGAATTCCATATTATTATAAGTTGAGTGATTGGTGTTGAATCAAAATTGGCATCTTTAGGATATTCTCTCTTAATAACTTCCTCATATTGATCTTTCAAAATTTGTGATGAAATGGATACATGTTCATCATCATACAAAAAACACCTAATTTCCTCCACAAAATATTATACATCATCATGTCATATGCTATTTAAAATTTCCATTTATAATTTATATGCTTCTCTCCATCTCTTGTTCACATAAAAATTTATTTCATCCAATACCCTTTCATCCACAAAATATTGAAAATCCACCTTTGCCATCTCCATGACCTAGGATAAACATTTTTAATTACTCTCAATTCTTCATATATTTTAGTCTCCAACATTTTCATTTCATCTTTCTCTTTAGTGAAATTATCACACATAAAATCAATTTCATTGAATAACACTATGTCATAAGGATAGGATATCTACATTCCATGCCATATTATCTCTAACAATATTATGTAATTCTCTAGTACCTAGTATATCCTTTTTATGGTCTAGACAAATTAGGGAGTAGGAGCTATAGTTGATGAAAAATAGGACCCACCAAATAGTCAATATAAGACATGGGTATGTAACCTTGTCCTTTAGTTCATCCTTGGTGGCTTTGTCCTTATCTATTTTCTAGATCATCAAGCCAATGAAGTACTTATCAACATGTTTGGTTTTTCATTGATTATTTCCCTAGGAAGACTATGGTTATAGTGAAATTAATAGGCCACAAATTTTATTTTGATTTGTTAAAGGAAAAATAATCTATGCTTCTCTAACCCATTGAGAATTTATGGTGGTATATGATATTACATTAGCTTTGTTTAGAGGAGTAGGATTAGGAGACATAAAAGTTAGGAATAATATCATCCATAATAGGATTTTAACTCTATTTTTTTTAAGATTTAATTAAATTTCTTAGGATCTACTTACTATGAGAGGTTAATCCTTCCTACTAATCCTTATAATCTTATTGCTACTATTTTTTCTTCTTAGCACATTAATGAGGAGTTAAATTTCTTCTCTTTAGGGAAGTAACAAGGGTCTTCTTGGGAGGATAAATAGTAGGATACCTATTGGGAGGTGGAGTCAAAATTATTTTAGGTGTGTGCATAGGTGGTTTGATAAAGGACTGAACATGATTTTCCATAGGGGACTACACTAGTGGAGGAATATTTGGAGATTAAGAACTCAATGGAGGATGAGACTTAGGTCATAGTGAATGAGGGGAAGGTACTAGAAGAGGATGATACTTGGGAGTTTAAATAATAGGAGAAATTATAGGATATCCAAAAGGTGTTAGGAAATCCTCTTCAATAGATAGGGAAATGGGAACACTTGATTGAACACATCCATTTTGGGTGGCAAGCAGATGAGTTGGAACATAAGAGGTTATAGAGGCTTATGAATAACCTTATCCTTTATGTATAAATGTGAACTTGGGTTTCTCCTTCCTTTCAAGCTGAAACATAGAAAAATGTAAGTGGGTGATCAAAAATGGAATGGTTAAATGTATGTATGCACCTACATTTTCTCTATTTTCATTAGGAAAATATATCCCCAAAGGTAGGATTGAATTTCAAACCTTAGGTGATTCAACCCTATTGGAAGATTTATTTCTTTCCTTATGAAAAAAAATGGTAAAATACGATTGAAAAAAGCTTTTGGGAGATGAACTAAACAAACTAATGAACTGAATTATGTGAAGTAAAACTTGTAATGCATAGTTAAAGGATATCACTAATAGAAACAAAAACTTCTAGGTAGGTCTGAGAAGGATAAAATGGTGTGTACCATTCACCAAAAGTGTTGCAAAGTGTCCTATTCAAAATCATTATCCCAAGGGAGAATGGGTCTTTGTACAAGGTTTTTCCTCAACTTTGGGGGTCCTCTGGTGCAAGATTTGAGCTTCTATTTTCCCCAAGTTTCACTATCGGACAGTCAAAAATAAATTTTGAATTTGAGTTTTTGTGGCTTGATAAAAATGATGACAATAAATGCAACTTTGCAAAATTTCTTGTTTGAGATCTTCAATTCTTCATCCACCTACAAACTTGCACATACACAAAGAGAGGGAAAAATGTTTGTTTTGGGGGGAATAAGGGTTTTCCTTAGTCAAACACTAGTTTGGTAATTAAACCTTGATAATGAAATAATGATAAAATGCAAGGAATGTTGAATGAAAAAGACTTGTTACAACTCACCAAACCTTTTAATGGTTTCCCTTAGAGGATTGAAGTCTAACACATCTCTCTAAGGATTATATCTTACATGAAATGGCTTGATTTCTTGATAGATATTGATGCTTGAATGTTTCCTTGAAAATTAAAACCTACATCACAATGTTAGCTCAAAAGCATGAATGAACAAACATAAATCTTGACATCATGATAAGATATTGAATGTGATGATAAATGGTTGATAAATCTGCTCTCCAATGCTCTTGACAATAATATTTTCTTTGTGAAAGTTGCCTTAATGTTGCTTGGTTTGAATTGATAAAATTACCCAAGACTTAAGGAGGACCCATTCACCCTTGGGTGAATGGGTCCTAGGCCCTAAACCTAGGACACATTTTCCAAGATGTGTAGTTAAGTTTAGGCTTTGATTAAATGTGGTTCCCCTTTCAGAAAACAAAATTAATTAGGCTTGTGAATGTATAATTGGTCCAATTAAAGGCTTAATTAAGTCTAATTAATTAAGGGGATACAAATAGTGTGTGAAAATGTAAAGGTGTAAATTTTTTTACACTATATTTAGCCTCCACTTTAGTGAGAGTATGAAATTATACTCAGACTCACACTAAAGTAGACACATATATGTCAAGAGGGGTCCAAGTGCACAAATATTGATGGAATAGGATGGAATAGATCAAGGAGGTTGTGCAAGCCCATAGGATCAAGATCCCATGCCAAACCAACATAATCACAAAGGGACACACACATATGTATGATATGAAGCAACAAGACAAGATACACAAACATATAGTGTCAAAATGAATACAAGGAAAGAAAGATGGACTAGAAAGTTGCATTATGCCATGTCCGTCAAATATAATCATAAGGATGTAAAACACTTATGGAACACATGGCTCCATAGGAAAGAAAGTTGTGTTATGATAGGTGGCCATGAAAAATATGCACACAAGGGCTAGTGCAGTCTAATACACACTAGGTGAGCCCCCAAGATAAATATGAGAAACACACACTAGGTCTATAAGGTGTGATCCCACAAAACAAGTGGTGATGGGAAAATCATGCCACATCTATAGGCTCCCATACATCAACCATACCAAAAGTTATACTTGATAAATTTTATAAGGTGCCACAACATGATCAATATGCTATGCTAATGCTACACTAAATTCAACTTCTATGAACAAAGTGGAGTAAGAAATTTCAAACAAAAACTCACCTTAGGGGTGCAAAAAAAAACTCACCTTAGGGGGTGCAAATCAATAATTCCAAAATAATAAATGCCAAAATTAAATAATACTAATGATGCCAATGTAATGGTCACACTTCTTAGGAGATGTATGTTATCATCACTAAGAAGGGAACATGCAAAAAATGATTGGGGGATAATATTCCCCCACTTAAAATGTCAACATACTTGCTATGTTGGTATTTTAAGTAGAAAGAGAGGAAGAGGGGATCGTTTGAAAGAATGCACACCTCCACAATTTAGTTATCCTTTCCCCCCAATCATAGAGACAAAGAGAACCACAAAGAACCACCACATTGTTACCAAGAGAAATATGGTTACACCTAAAATTTTATCACCATGAATGGAAATGAGCAAGACACACAATGCTACCAATGCTACATTGTGATGAGCAAAATGATATGATGAAAATAATTATCAACTAGAGGAAATAGTTAAATCAACACAAGGAAGAGCACCACAATTCTTAAGATGTTAAGTTTTATTACTCAAAGCCTTACATTCATTAGTAGAATGACTATGCACTTGATGATATGCACAAAATGAGCTCTTGTTATAGAATTTATTTCATGTTCTTGGAGGGAGAGATATCAAGAGGGATTGGAGAAGCCATGACAAGGTACCCTCTTGATCAATAATAGAATATGTTCCTTTATTTTGTGACAAAGATATTTGTTGCTTACTACAAGGTGTCATACATACATGAGACTCTCTAGGTTTATATTGTGAGATTTTGTACTCTCCTTTAAAGGAGGGTGTAAAATATAATGAACCCCAATCATTACTAAGACATGTGTTTGAAGATGAAGCAATATTTTTCCTAGGAGTGTTTTGCATGATGACATTGATATTAAGCGAAGGTTTCTTTGATGTTTTCATTTCTTTCGAAGGACAATAATCGAGACTGGTAGTTATTTCTTATGTGTAAGGATCTATAGGGACGCATTACCTTGCTCTCTAGAACCACATCCTTTTCCATTATCGCTAAGTTGTTTCAAAAGTTCTTAACCTCTTCCATAATGTTTTTTGATTTATTTTCAATTTGGTGGTTTCTCATGATCACACTCATCATATATGGATTTATAATTCTCATTTTCTTCTCTTTGTTAAAGGTTGTGGACTCACATGATTTTGATGACTCAAATTGTGTGGATATTACAATAGATTTTTTCTATTTTCTTGATTTGTGTGTAATCTTGTATTCTTCCATGAATGTAGGTGTAAATCCAATGAACCCCAATCATCTTACAATATTTTTGTGAATATTTTATCTTTTTCTTCTTGTATCAGTTCCAATTTTGTAGTTGGTATCATTGTTGTAAGAGTATTTTTCATTCTAGTTTTAGTTTGCAAATAATTTTCTGATTGTAGGCCAGCTTTGATTGTGTAAACCTTGTTATTATAAATGTACTTCACTAGATGATGTTACATTGAAGGTACCACATTCATTGCATTAATCCAAGGTCTACCTAGGAGAAGATTATATGAGAGTTCTTGAGGCATAACATGAATAGGAGTTTTCAATGTTACCTTTCCTTCTTTAATGGGTAGTGTTATCACACCAAGTGGTTATTTTCTCACATTGTTGAATCCATGAATAGATAAAGAGTGGTTGAATTTTTTTCTCGTCCACTCCAATCTTGTCAAGACGGATTACACTACTGTGTGTATGTAAATAGCATGAATAAGAAAAGTAAAACTATACCACACACAAATGAAACATTATATTAAGGAATTCAAATAATAATCAAGCTAAGACAATAATTCCTCAATGGCATCTCATTGTCCTCTATCTCCAAGGATTCTTTAAGTCATTTTTTCTCTTAGATTGTTTATGCACATGACTTTCCAAATGACAACCCAAAGAATGAGAGATGCTAGAAATGCAAGAGATGTTTCCTACATTATATGATAATGCAATTAAATGTATATGATATGCAAAGATAAAGATGATTCTATGATATTGTTGTACGAAAATGATATGATGCTAAAATGTTGTAATTAAGATGTTGCTAATGAAAATGCCATGATTAAACTACTTGATGCTAAAATGCTAATGCTAAAATTCCCACTAAAATGACAATGCTTAACTAAAATTATGCAGAGTGTAATTGCTACAAATGCTCAGCTCTCTTTTTTTTGTTGTAAATGAGGGTCTATTTATAGATTTTCCAAGGCATGAGCCTAGGTGGCAGGAATCAACAGTCTCGATTCAATCTAGAGAGATGAACGGCTGAAGATGAAGAGGTTAGAGAGAAAAGGGGAAGTGTGTTCCTTGCATAAGAACAAACTACCAACTGTGGAGAGGAATCAAATGAAGATGAAGGCCAAGTGTCTCAAATTAGTTAGGATTTGTTGATGATAAATGCCAAATTAAATATGAGAAATATTTAATTTCTTGAGACACATGATGAGGTGGAAGGTGGGAAGAAGATAGTAGAAATGTGCTTAAATTCAAATTTAAAATTCAAATTTAATGAGAGGAGGTTAATTAAATAAAAAATAATAATTAAATTTGTTCATTTAATTAAGATGTGAAGAAAATGATTTAGGATAGAAAGAAATTAGAAAAAATGAACTATATAAATAAATTATTCAATTTATTTATAAGTAAAAGAATTAAAGATTATTAATTAAATAAATTGTATTTAATTAATATTCTGGGCTGAATTTGAGTGTATACAACTATAAATATTGAGTGTTGAACCATTATCAAGGAGAGTACGCCTAATACCATAGTTATAAATGATAGTTTGTATCATCAAAGCATCATTTTGTTTTTGTATTTCCAATGGAGGTAACTCATCTTGATGAAAGGTAATTTCTAAGTTTATGGAGTTCATATCTTCAGTTAGGGTTGCTACATCATTTGGTTGCACACTAGGAGGGACAAAAACTTGTTGCAAAGAATTTTGAAGAATGCTATGATAATTATGTGATGCTTGAATAAGGTCACATAAAGAAATATTAGTAGGAGTTTTTCTAAGTTGTTCCACAAGATCATACTCCTTTCCATTATGAAAAGTCAAATGAGGAGCACTAGGAAAAATAGATTGAGGTAGTGGTAATGAAGTAGGTATGGTTTGTGGCTGCCTATTATTCTATGTGTTATATCTATGATAAATGGTATTATAACTCAGTTGTTGTGAAACATTGTTACTACAATGTTTCCTTGCAAAATCTAAGATATGTCCTGGAGGTTTAGGAGGCCTTATAATGAGAATTGGCTCAAGAGGTGACTTAGGAGGTCCAATAATTAAAGGAATATGGGGAGATCCAAGAGGAGGTTTTGGATATATAATGGCCAATTTTTCATTCATAACCTTAGTGGATGTGACTTCTTGTTGATGATTTTATAATCAGAGGGAATCTAATGTGAACTTAGCATGTTCATCTAAGAAATCCTTCTAGTCTTCTTTATGTCCAAAAATATCATCCCAAATACAAGAGGTGTTAGGAGAGAAGCAAGAAATATTGTCATGATGCTCAATTGTTGAATCCTATAACACCAAGAAACCTTTGTCACAAGTAGGAGAGGTGTTGGGAAAAGAACAACTAGGATTTTCATGATTGTCAATGCTTGCTTCTTCTTCTATCAAATCATTCTCACAAATGAGAGAAATATTGGGAGATGAATGAAGACTAGGCAAAGTGATGTTAAGGAATGTGTCAAAGATTTCATCTTCTTGTGCCATAATTCATCCCAAGTGGGTTGGGTAGGGGGAGAGGGACAAATAATATTCTCATGATGCTCAATGAGTGCATAATCTAACACCAAGATACCTTCATCACAAGTAGGAGAGGTATGGGGAGAAGAGAAACTATGATTTTCATGATTGTCTATGCTTGCATTCTCTTGTATCAAAACATCCTCACAAGTAGGAGAGATATTAGAGGATGAGCAAAGGATAGGTA
This sequence comes from Sequoiadendron giganteum, assembly GCA_007115665.2. NCBI lineage: Eukaryota > Viridiplantae > Streptophyta > Pinopsida > Cupressales > Cupressaceae > Sequoiadendron > Sequoiadendron giganteum. The sequence goes on along the minus strand of CM021109.1, from coordinate 370,805,491 downwards.
ATGTGGTGTTAAGGAATGTGTCAACAATTTCATTCTCTTGCACTAAGATATTCTCATAACTAGGAAAGATATTGGAAGAATGACTAAAATTCTTGTTAATGAGATTTTTCTTGGAATAATTGAAAAGGAAAGACACTAACATTTAGATTTTTTAGCGTGTTCCAAAAATAAAGAGCAATAAAGAGTAATCTATCCAACTTATGCAATGCTTCAGAAAAGTAATCTATCCAACTTTTGTAATTTTCAGATTTGAAACATCATAATTTACTAATTATGCTATGCAAAAAACTTGAAAATGATGTCTTTCAAATGTCAATTTTGATTTCAATCAATGCACTTAATTTAACTAATTTATTTTAATGTAAGAAATCACAAAAAAAAATGTTTTTTGAAATTGAAACCTAGATTTGACAACATAATATAGAAAATAAAGACAAAATGATGTCCAGAAATTTAAAAAAGCACCTGGACAAGGACATGTTTTCCCAATGGCGAATGAGTCTTTGTATAAGGGTTGGAAAAATTAAAGTTTTTGTTTCTAGTTTGATGTTTGAGTTCTCTATTTCAAGTTGTAGACTATGAATTTTGTGATAGATTTTTCCAGTTTTAGGTGTCTTAATGCAAGTTTGACCAATGAAAAATACTGAACAAAGTGACAACTTTTAGAATGCAATTTTGAACTAAAATTTGAATCTGAATTATTGAAAGACACTCTTGATGTAATTACAATGCAAGATGGATGCAAAATTAATGCAAATTTTCTTATTTTTTATGAATTTAAATGATGAAAACATGTAAAAATAAACCCTAAATGCAATGCAAAGCACACTAATGCAATTTTGAAACCATAAATGAGATGCAATGCAAACTAATGCAAAACCTAGATCTAGGATTTTAAGGATCTCCAAATCAGAAAATATGATGTACAATGTTGGATTCACCAAAATGAAATATAGAAAAAAAATGGTAAGTGTGTGATCCAAAATGGAATGGTTAAATGGATGTATACACCTACACTTTCTCTATTTTCATTAGGAAAAGAGATACCCAAAGGTAGGATTGACTTTCAACCCTTAGGTGAGTCAAACCTATTGGAAGACCTGTTATTTTCCTTATGATAGAAAATGGTAAAATATGATTGAAATAAACTTTTGGGAGATGAAAATAAAATTCATAATGAACTCAATTATGTGAATTAAAACTTATATTGTAGAGTTAAAAGATAGCACTAGTAGAAACAAAAACTTCTAGGTAGGTATAAGAAGGATAAAATTATGTGTACTAGTCATGAAAAGTGTTGCAAAGTGTCTTGTTGGGATTCCTTTGCCCAAGGGAGAATGGGCCTTTGTACAAGGTTTTTTCTCAACTTCGAGGCTCATCTGGTGCAATACCTAAGATTCTATTTTCCCCATGTTTCACTGTCAGACAACTAAAAATAAATTTTGAATTGTAGTTTCCGTGGCTTGACAACAATGATGACAACAAATGCAACTTTGTAAAATTTCTCCTTTGAGATCTTCAATTCTTTTTCCACCTACAAACCTAGACATACACGAGAGAGGGATTTTTTTTTTTTGGGTGAATAGGGGTTCACCTTGGTCAAACCCCAGTTTGGTAATTAAACCTTGATAATGAAATAATGATAAAATGCAAGGAATGATGAATGTACATGACTTGTTACAACTCACCAAACCTTTTAATGGATTCCCTTAGAGGAATAAAGTCTAACACATCTCTCCAAGGATTGGATCTTGCATGAAATAATTTATTGATAGATATTAATGCTTGAATTATTTCTTGAAACTTGAAACTTACATCATAATCTTAGCTCAAACACATGTATGAACACACATAAATCTTGACATCATGATAGGATCTTGAATGCTGTAATAAATGACTGATAAATCTTCTCTCCAATACTCTTGACAATAATCTTTGCTCTTGTGAAAGTTGACTTAATGTTGCTTGGTTTGAATTGATAAAATAACCTTGTATTTATATGTGTTTCCTTATTTTCTCGACAATTAAACATTACAAGATGACCTTTGCAATTTTCATTTATATCATTAAAATGCCGCCAAAAGCATATTATAAATTGGGTCCCAAGACTTGAGGACTGGTGAAGGACTGGTGTAGGCCACCTGGGTCAAGTGTTGGGATTTTTGTGTTGATAATTCATTTTGTTTTAATAAGGTCTTTTAAGACCATGCCTCATGTTTTGTGTCAGTTTGGATCACGTGAGGTTAGTTTTATAAAAAGTTGTGAATTTTGCAAAAGTTGTAAAAAGTTGCATAAGCAACTTTTGCATTTTTTGTGTTTAGGAGATGTTGAACCATTGGGATTCAAGAGGTAGTTGGAGAATGGTTGGTTTTAGTTTTTAATGTTTAAATAAGCCTTGTTGTGGTTGATTCAATTTTTTGGAGTTGAGTTTTGGAGGATAAGCAATAAAATTACTCTGTTTTCTATGTTTTCAAGTGTTTTTTTGCTGCTACATAGACTAGTATGGTTCTGTATGGCCTGGAGATGATCTAACTTTCATTGGGATTGATGATAGACTAGATCTAATATATATTTCTTTTGATTTCATCTATTTTCATAAATTTTGGAGCAAGTTAGAGAAATTTTGTTGCAAACAACCATAAACCCTAGTTAGAGTGGGTTTGATTGAAGAAAAATGATTTTTGGCCCATTCCATTGGTGAAATTCCTCATAATTGGTGGAATGGATGTAGGTAGGATTTTTTTTATTTTTTTTAGTGTTTGCAGGAGTAGGGGATGGAGTTGAGTGCAGATTTGATGAAGCCCTTGCCTAATATCATCATGTATTAGGCTTAGGAGTTAGATAAACCTAGGGTTTTAGGAGAAAGCTATTTAGAGATTGTTCTAGTTGATGGAAGTTGGATATTCATACCCCATATGACATATTGGAAGCCTTGGAATGGATATTTGAAACTTGGGGATTGAAAACCATATCACATTACCTTGTTGTTCAAGCCCAATTAGGCCTAATTTTAGTGTTAGTAGTCCAAATTTGAGGGCTTCATTACAAAGTAACCCCATCTACAAATTTGATATGTTGTAAAGTGACATAAAGGGTATTTGGAAAGGTGTTCATATTCTAGATGTCTATTCTTCCTTGAAAGCTATGTTGGAAAACCCCTATTTGAAATACTAGTAGGGGAATTGAGGAATTGTGAAGAAAACCCACCAAGTTAGGGTTCTAGAATTGAAAATTTTGATTGGTTGAGTTAGTGTTGAGGATATCCACCCTGCTTTGCATCAAATTGGTATCAGAGCATAGGTCTGGTCTGAAGAGAAAAAAAATGAGTTGAAGAAGGACAAGATGCCTCCAAAGGGAAATGCCATCATTGCTAGAGAAGTAAATGAGTTAAAAGAAAAACATGCCAGGGAGTTAAGACAGGTGAAGGAGTCTCATGAATATTTTCTCGCTAGGCTTGTTGCACTTGATTCAAATCAAAGGAGAGGTGTGGTCACCAGAGACATGAGTGACCAAGAGGAAGAGGGTGAGAATGAAAACCCTCAAGAAGGATTCTAGGAGGAAGAGTTGGATCCTAATGAGTTGAGAATGGAAAGGTTACAAAAGGTTGTGAAAGTAGACACTCCTAAGGTGAAGATGGATTTACCCATGTACGGAGGGAAGTTGGATAGTGAAGAGGTTTTAGATTGGATTGGGGCACTAGATAACTATTTTGAGTATGAAGAGATAGTAGAAGACCAAAGGGTGAAATTTTCCAAAACAAAATTGAAAGGCCCTACCTTAACTTGGTGGAATTATGTACAAGAAGAGAGGATGAAGAAGGGAAAGTCAAAAATTTCCTCTTGGGATAGAATGGTGGCTAAAATCAAGAGCCAATTTCTACTTGGTGATTATGTTATTCAAACATTTAGAAGGCTCCAAAACGTCAAACAAAAGGATATGGATGTGATGGCTTATACTGAGGAGTTTCACAAGTTAAGCATAAGGGTAGGTCATGTGGAGGATGAGGTGAATAAATTAGCAAGGTACATAAATGGGTTGAGATTCAACCTAAAAGATGAGTTAAGTCTTACCACCCTAAGAACGATGGAATAATCCTTTCAATTGGCAATCAGGGTAGAAGAAAAGTTGAAGATAAGGCAGGAGAAGCAAGGTAGGGGAAAAGGAAGAAGTTTCAGAGGTAGAGGAATTTTTGGAGGAAGAAGGAAGTCCTAAAAACTACAAGGAGATACAAGTAGTCATCAAGAACAAAGTTCTAAATCAAGAGGAAGTTTTAGAGGAAGGAGATCAAATAGTAGGGGAAAATTTAGAGGTCAAGGAAGACGATCAAGTGGGTTCATTGTAAGGTGTTATCAATGCAACAAGTTTTTCCATCAAGCATGGAAATGTCTAGAAAACCAGCCCTCTACTTCACATGGAGGACAAAGGAGAACTCAATTGGTGCAAGAAGAGGACCATGAGAGTGTAAACTCTCCATCACAACATGCTCCTCCAAAAGTGGGTGAATCTTTGATGGTAAGGAGAACATTGATCAAAGTTCCTATGGTGAAAGAACCTCCACAAAGGAAATCTCTCTTTAGAACCATATTTAAGTCTCAAGGTAAGGTTTGCAAAGCTGTTGATTCGAGTAGCATAGATAATTTAGTTTTTCTTGAGATGGTAGAAAAGTTGAAAATGAAAAGGATACCACATCCCACTCCTTACAATGTCTCTTGGTTGAACAAGGGACATCAGGTCCTAGTAAATGAACAAACTTGGGTGGAATTTAACATAGGAGCCCATACAAGGATAAGATTTTGTGTGACATCATCCCAATGGATGTTTGTCATTTTCTTTTAGGGAGGCCCTAGAAATATGATAGGAAGGCTAAAAATGATGGGAAAAAGAAAACTTATGTGATAGAAAAGGATGGGATCTCATTCACTCTTACACCATTGAAATATGAAGGCATAGATACACAAGTAGGGTCTAGTATAATGTTGGTAGGAGAAAAGGAGTTTTTGAAAACCATGAAGGAAGGGGGAGAAGAAGGTTTTTCCATTGTAATCAAACCAAATATTGTGATGATAGAAAGGTTGTTGATGTACCTAGAGAGGTCCAAGCATTTTTGAACAAGTATAAGGATATTGTGTTAGACGAACTTCCTATCCCTTTACCACCAATAAGAGATGTGAGCCATCATATAGATTTCATACTAGGGGAAAACCTACCTAAAAAAGCAACATATAAAATGGAAGACTTGATGGATTGTCTAGGAGGGCATGTTATTTTTCTAAGATAGACCTCAAGAGTGGCTACCACCAAATCAAAATAAGAGAGGGGGATGAGTGGAAAACTCCCTTCAAGATAAATGAGGGGTTATATGAATGGCTTTTCATTCCTTTTGGGCTCTCAAATTCACCAAGTACCTTTTTGAGGTTAATGAATGAAGTCCTCAAACCCTTCATTGGTAAGTTTTTGGTTGTCTATTTGGATGAAATTCTTGTTTTTAGCACAACTAAGGAGGAACATTTGTAGCATTTAGATTTGGTTTTGAAAATATTGAATGAAGAAAAGTTGATGATAAACTTGAAGAAATGTGAATTTATGAAGGAAGAATTGGTGTATCTTGGCTTTGTAATCTCTATGGGCTCTTTGAAGATGGATCCTAGTAAGGTGGAAGCTATCCTAAGCTGGACTACACCAACATTAGTAAGTGAGGTAAGAATTTTCCATGACCTAGCCAATTTTTATAAAAACATTAATAGGAATTTCAGTCACATATGTTCCAATCATTGACACAATCAAAGGGAACAAAGGAAATAATTGTGTATGGTATGAAGAGGCAAATTTTTTTTTCCAATATTTGAAGCAAAGGGTAGCATAACAACCTATCTTGGCATTACCTGATTTTAATAAAGTTTTCACCATTGAATGTGATGTTAGTGGGTATGCCATTGGAGTAGTATTGAGCCAAGAGGGTAGGCATGTTGCTTTCTTCAGTGAAAAACTAAATGAGGCAAAGAAAAAATATTCATCTTATGGTTTGGAGTTGTATGCTATGATGTAATCATTGAAGAAGTGGAGACACCATCTCCTTCCTAAAGAATTAATTTTTTTATTGAGAATCATGCTTTGTAGTTCCCAAACAGCCAAGACAAACTCAACCACAAACATGTGAAGTGGGTGGAGTATCTACAAAGTTTCACCTTCACCATCAAGCATAAGAAGGGGCAATCAAATAAGGTGGGGAAAGCATTGAACAAGAGGACATTGTTGGTCTAAGAACTTCAGTTATAGAGTGTTGGGATTGATGCTCTAAAAGGTATGTATGTAGAGGATGATGATTTCAAAGAAATCAATGCTTCTTGTAATCAATTCAATGGCGCATTTCATGAGAATTTTGATTTTATAATTCAAGAAGGTTTATTGTTTAAGGGGGCTCAACTTTGTATTCCCAAATTCTCTATGAGGGATAATTTGATTAAGCAAAATCACAGTGGTAGCCTTGCAGGTCACTTTGATGTTGACAAGACTTTGGAACAGGTAAAAAGGCACTATTATTGGCCAAGAATGTAAAGTGATGTGAGAAGGTTTGTAGAAAGGTGTGTTGTTTGTCTAAAAAGCCAAAGGTTGTAGTACTAATGTAGGTCTATATCAACCATTTCCAATCCCAAATAGACCTTGAGAGTCCATCAACATGGATTTTGTGATGGGGTTTCCTAGAACCCAAAGAGGCTTTGATTTAGTGTTTTTTGTGGTGGACCAATTTAGTAAGATGGCACACTTTATACCATGTAAGAGTACCAATGATGCCTCATACATTGCAGGGTTGTTCTTCAAGGAGGTGGTCAGGATCCATGGATTACCTTTAACAATTGTTTAAGACAGGGACAGTAAATTTGTGGGTCACTTTTGGAGAACCCTATGGAAGAAACTTGGCACAAATCTTAATTTTAGCTCTACCTATCACCCCCAAACTTATGGGCAGACTGAAGTAGTGAATAGGAGCCTTGGAAACCTCCTCAGATGCTTGAAAAAGAAAATTCAACACAATGGAATTTGATCTTACCCCAAGCTGAGTTTTTATACAATGATTCTATGAACATGAGTTTTGGTAAAATCCCTTTTGAGAGTGTATATGGATTGCAACCTAGAGGGGTGTTTGAACTACCAGTCCCTACGTTGTGTGGTGTATAGTAATCATTCATCATTCCTTGGGGAATAGTTCATGGAGACCAAGGCCTTCATTGAGCCATGTAATAAATAGGTTCTTTGGTATAATCAATATCTAATAGAAGGGGTCATAAGGTGGTATTTAGGCTAGCATCCTCTAAAGAAGAAATTTTTGTTTTATTATGAGGACATTCTTCACTAGTATGTTTCTTATGATAAATTAGAAAAAATATGGAAAGTGCATTTTTAGCTTCTTCCTATTTTTTACATGTTTACAAAGTATCAATTTGCTTACCAATGTGGCTTAAAAGGTCAATTTTAAGATCATTGTGTAATGTACCTAGCTCACATTTTGTGATACCTGTTGCACTTTTAGAAGAGAAATGCTTCCCAATATATCCTCTTATAGACCAAGTGGATCACAAATAATTCCTACAAACATAAAAAATGTCATCAAATCTTAATTTAAAAATATCTCCACCCCTTATAATATTTAAAACATTCATGCATTCATAATGAATTCCTCTAAAAAAATAATCTTTATAGTATCATTATTTAATCTTGTTTGTCTTGTCCTTTGAAGACTAAATGAAAATCTTTCAAGCTAATCTTCCAAAGTTTCCTCCTCTTGCTGCATCATATGGAAGATTTCATCTCAAACTTCCTTCATCTTGCAATAAACTTGATACTTTTTCAAGAACTTATCCTTCATATCCTTCCATTTGCTAATATTTTGTGGCCCTAAGACCATAAAACATTGTAATATTGCATCCTTTAATGTAGTTGGAAACAATTTGAGTTTTTGAGCATCATTCTGGTAGTTGCTGCTCTGTTACATATGACATCAAACTCAAATAGAAACATGTTAGGATCCTCCATAGAAAGTCCTCAGAAAATGGAAAAGTGGAATGGGGCATGCTTTTCATAGGAGCTTCCTTTGTAGGATGGGAAATATAGAATTAAAAAGTAACAAGATTACTATTAATTGGATCTAATTCATTATTATTATTGTTAGACATGACTTCGAATTCCCAAGGTGTATGAAAGATGAAAACAATTTGGATTTCTTATGCTCTAAAGGCTTACCACTTCACAATTGGTAAGATTTTTTGAATAGCTTGGAAAACTTAGGGGTAATGATTTAAAGTAATCCCTATTGTTTGATAGATGGTGACTCAAAATCTAACTCAATAATAGTGGATTCAATTATACACTTCTTGAGATTAGGTTCAACCACTTCCTTTTTTGATGGTTTTTTCATGGACAATGGCTATAATCCTTTTGTGGGGTTTTCTTGTTTTGTTGAGCTACTTATAAGACTTTGTTTAAAAAATATACATTTTTCATCCCTAGCATGACTTATGGATCTATATGGTCTAATACAATGTAAACCAAGCGTAATTTTCTGGGAAAGGTTCATAATTGCACAAACTTTCTCCTTAACACACTAGTCATAAGTTCTTAAATTACAAGATTAACAAGCCTTTCCCCAAAAATGGTGCCAAAATTTTGGGACAAAACTATGATTATGAAATTGTAAGATTGTGGTTGAATTATTGGTGGGATATTTTAGTTTGTTCCTCATGTAAATCTAGAAGCATAGAACTTATGAAATGCATTGGGACTATTTAACTAAGGGATGAAAGTAGTAAATTAATAAAGTATGAGATGCATCTAGAACACACAATAATTATTTAACTAAATATATGATTCAAACTTCCTACTTCTATTTTGTGGCAGGAACTATCACAGTCTACAAAATGACAGTGTGAAAATCTATAATCCAATTCTAGTTTCAAGCTTCAAATTAACAGATTAACACTATGAAAATATTAATAATCAATGTAACTATCTTTTTTTATGATAATAGTTCTTAACTAGATTACAATTCACAATATCATAATAGTAAATACAAAAAACATTAAATAACTATGCCAAAAAATTGAATCACACATTACCAAGATAAAGCAACTAGAAAAAATCACCGAGTAACCCAAGAAGTGGGACCTACCTCCTTGGTTCACCTAGAAATGAAGTAAGAACTCCTTTTTACACCAAGCTAATCATGCACACATGCATATCTTCAAAACAAAGTAGAGTTCATATATTTATCAATTACCATTTATTTTTAAGGCATACATTTATATACTAAGTTTTATAATTGTTTCTATTCAAAATTGATATGAAAATGGTTTTTTTGGGCCTATGGACAACAAACCAAAATCTGATATAGATAAAACATAGGCATCTAGTTGAAACATTACAAAAATCTTAATTAAAAGAATTTATTTTTAAACAAGTCTTGGCAATAGCTGGTAACTAGCTTCCTCATCCATATGCTCAGATAGTTGAAATCCCACCTTAGATCTCCATCCTTAGTTATCTCCTACCATATTAACCATCGAAACAAATTAGCATCTCTATGGTTCTTAGTAAACTTAGTACACTTAGTAATTTTAATTCCTTTACAATTTATTAAATATCTCTATTTTCCTAAGGCAACTAATGATAGGAAGGGTGATAAGAGTAATAAAATAGAGGAAAGAAAAGGTAATTTAGGAATGATAAAAATGGGATATTTTCCCTCTCATTAGATCTCTTTGGATATATTTTCCTCATCTTTTTAGCAATACAAATTTCTAAATCTGAGTCAAAAGTACTAGAAAAACATAATGGTTGTATAATTGGTATCTTTACATCTTCACCAAGGGAATTCCCATGTGAACCTAAATATGTCTTTATTGTTACAACATATTTTGTATTTTTATTTATTCCCCTCATGGGCCCCTTCTTCCTTAGGTGGTGTGACAACCTCCTAGATTATGTGGGCTTCCTCGGGTGCAAAATTAGAAGCCCCACTCTTTCTTTTCTTTCCTTCTAGTGGACCCTTACTAGAAACTAGGGTTTATAGATTACTTTCAGTTGTGAGCTACTTAGTAGACGTTGTAGGTTGTGTTTCCTGCAAACCCTACTTTTTGGGTTTCTCCATGCTACAGGTAGGTGTTACAATAGGAGAGCTAGACGGAATTTTTCTTTGAGGAGAAACCACACCGGATATTATATTCCTTGTTCTTGACCCCTATTTTCTTCATTAGGTAATTGAAGAATGTTGTTGTTATTATTCCAATTCATGAAGTCTTCCCAAGACACTTTTGGGAATTGAACCCTAAGGCTCCTTTTCATTAATAGAGTAGTTAAATAAAAATGTGATAATGTTGACTGATTCCTCTTTCTTTTGTACTCAGAAGACATTATTTTCAACAAGTTGTATAAAAATTTGGGAAAATTCACATACCTTTCATGGCATAAATGACTTAACAAATTAAAATAAAATGTATACAATAATGATTGTCTTTCATCACATGTTAAGTAATTAACAATATAAGCAGGTATAGAGGCCCAAATCTAGGGTAAGGATAAGTGTTTGGTACCTTGTGAAGAAGAGTCCAAGTTTTCTCCTGGAAACAAGAATTCATTCCTAGTTGTGATGGTATCTATTCTCATTGGAAACTCTTATCCCACCCTTGGAAGACTAAACACTTCAGATACAACAACTTATGATGTGTCTACTCTCAAGCCCCTAAAAACTACCTCATCATTTTATAAGGTACTACAAAATTGTTGGTTTATCACTTCATTAAATTCTATAAGTCTCAAGAAATAGTCCAACCAACCAACTTGTTGGAAGATAGGAAAGCATTGTCTATCTTCTAGTAGAAAATTATGTGTTGTTGGTTCCCTTCTCACAATGTCACCCCCCATTGTAATTATTCAACAATCCTTAGTCACTCGCTATGCTCTATCTTTCTATATTTTTATTTTGTCACCCCAATTATACTAATTCTACTTATGCTTGTATACTATATCACTAAAATGCACTTCTTAATTTTTCTATGAACACGTGTTTCTATCCTCTAAATTATTAGCTTCTTGGTAATGGTAGGAAATGAAATGGTAGAAGGTTTGAAAGAAAAAAAAAAAAAAGGAATATAACATTGAATGCCCCTCCCCCAACTAAAGTTGCTAAGTTTCCTCACTTAGCATGTTCAAATTGGGTAGAGGCATAAATTATAATTAGTATAAATTTAATAATAAGATTGACATGAACATATGAATAATTATTTTTCATAAAATTAGTCATCTTAAATGATTATTATGATAGTTAATACAAAGAGTACTATAGGAATTATTTGAATTGAAGTAGGACTTGTGTGAAGTAGTTGAATGCCGCTACATCTTGATTTTGAAATGACATGTTGTGATTGTGATGAACTATGTGCAGTTATGGTGTGAAGTGGAAGGAAATATGTGTGTGACAAATGGAAAAGGTATGGGAATGGTGAATGAAAAAGGTTGTGCAAAGTAAACTATAGGTGAATTAAAATTCATTGCATGGTATGATGGAATCAAAAAGGTGTTATGATGGCTATGTGTTGATGGGATGAATAAGATAAATGTAATGAATTGATGTGTATTGCTAAATGTGCATATGGGATGATGAATATGTAATCAATCTGGGTGCATGTAGAATGATTGATAGACAAGTTCTATAGGATCATGTAATAGCAGGTCCCTTATGTAGGTTTTTCACCTAGTGGAATGAGGCTTTAGGTCCCTACTGCTAGTGCTACTAGTTCAAATAATGAAGATTTTAAAATTCCACCAAGGAAATGTGCGTATGTGAGATGTGTGATAGAGTTATACCTATGGAATGATAGCAGGTGATCTTGTAGCTCATCTAATATTATTTCTAATGAAATTATAGCTTTTAAATGGATTTTGTATATGTGGCTCAAATTTATGTTGTAACAAAATGAACTCATCCTTCTGTAAATTTCATTTGTAAAGCTTTAGCCTATGGCCATTAACCAACGATGAAAATCATACATCATCAATTGCTTGTAATTGGACTGCTCCATTTGAAAAAAAACTATTTTTATTTCCTATGGAATAATCCATTTGGTCTATAGGTTCCCCTTGTAATCTTTGTATCTTGAATCATACAGTAAAGCCCAATCACCTACACTGAATTCTTTAGTATAAATAAACTAGTCATGCCAATGTATCCTTTGCTTATAGATGATCTTTGTATGGTGTATTTCTTCCATTCTAATTTCATCCAAGGTATTGAGGTTATGTAACCTCTCCTTCTATCTTGTCGATAATTTCATGCCAAATTTTACTTTTATCCTTGGAGATTTGTATTCAAATTCTATTTGAAGTACTACCCTTTTACCATACACCAATTCATATGGTGTAAAGCATGTTGTTATCTTTTAGGTTGTAATGTAAGCCCAAACTACTTTAAGTAACCTAGCTACCCAATATTTTTGGTGGAGTTTCACTATTTTTGTGAGGATGTTTTCAATATCTCTGTTAGTGACCTCCACCCAACCATTTTCTTGAGGGTGATACAATGTAGAATTCTGATGTCTGATCTCATATTCCTAAACTATGTAAATTGTGGCCCTTAGTCTATGAAAATTTCTCTAGGATTACCATATCTTGTGAAGATATCTTGATAGAGAAACTTTGCCACATTCACATCCCTTGAAAATTGCAAGGCTTTGACCTCCACCCACTTGGTAAGGTATTCAATATAGAACCAATATGTATTCTTTGTTATTTGATGTTGGGGAGATGGGACCAATAAAATATAGTCCCCATTTATCCAATTGTGCTATTAATAGTTGTGGATTCAATGACATCTCATCTATTTTTTTTTGGCCTTCCCATTCTCAAACATCTATCATAGATCCTTGTATAATTGACTACATATTTATGAAGTTTTGTATATCCCCATAAGGTTCATCATGGCATGCTCTGAGGATATCATGCACTTCATATTCTCAAATGAATCTTCTCATTATATTGTTAGGTCCCGTGTATAATAAATACCCAACTATCCATGAGTGAGGAATTTTTTATTGTAATTGCCTCTTCTCCCTTAGTGAGAGGTATGGTTGTGTTTCCTTTGCTACCAAATAGTTGTCTATGTCTGTATACCAATGTGTATGCAGAGAGAAAATATATTCTCATATGGGAATGAATCATCTACAACATCTTCTAATTTAATTTGTAGTCTAGAGAGGAAATATTCTACTACATTGGCTTTCCCTAGCTTGCCCACAATAGTAATATCAAATTCCTAAAGCAGTAGTAACCATCTCACAAGTCTACCACCAACTACTGGTTTGTTCATTATGTACCTTATTATTGTATGGTCAATTAAAGTATTCTTAATGAGAGTACCATTAATTTTGACATCTACTATAAGACTCTCAAGATTTACATACGTGGGGATAGTTATGTTTCCCAACATAATGTTTGCAAGTTTTCCTAAGAAATATACAGTTTGAGGGTCCTTATGTTTCTTGTCTAGCATTTTGAGGCACAACTCTCTCACTATTTTGGTATAAATTGGTACTTCCTTAATAGCTTGAATGAGGGGTATCTTGATGAAAACATCTTTGAGTTGTCCCAACAAATCAATTTTAGCTTATGAATGATATTTTTGGACTGTTAATCTTTCAAGGAATGGAGGCTCTAAACTTATGGTTGTTGGGTTAACCTAATTTGACTTAGGTTCCCTAGGTTTTTTTTCCATGGGCTCTATTGTGATTTCCTTATCATTCAACTCTTTGATGTGAAGAGATGAAGGCTTACCTAACATTTTCCCTAATTTGATGTGTACATCACTCACAATATGACAAGAATCTACTAAATATTTCTCATTTAGATATATCTACAATTGCAATTGATAATAGAAAAAATAACTAACATTTATTAAAAACTACTAGCAATTATTAACTAGTAACTATATTTACTTCTCCATAATGGATCCCAATATATAGGGTCTAGGAAGAGTCTTATTCTTCTAGGATTGAAAACATAATCATAATGTATCCATCCACTCTTCCTCAAAGATAGGGAGAGGACTTAGTCTTTAAAACAAAAAACCATAACTATAAAGTAGAAGAAGAGGAACTTAATTAGAATTTTTTTCCTAATGTTTAAATGCCATGACAAAGACGTGTCCCTGAGGAATGTCATGTCATGGGTCAAACCTACTCATAATAGATTTCTTCTCCTTCTAGTAGTCTTATTCGGTAGATAAGAATATGTTGTGGTGACTCATGATTGATCATTCAATGGTCACATTCATTCTCCTTTAGAAATGTCATGCTTCAACTATTCTGACTTCTCCCCTACAATTTTTTGTGGTCCTTATGTTGCTAGCTATAAATCCAGTTGTTACGAGTTACAGTACTTCTAGCTTCAAGATGTTAGTTTCACCCTCAAGGCATACACATCATTAACAGTCATATTTTAATCATATAATCACATTAAATCTCATGAATATTCATGCATTCACATACAAACATATGTCAACATATCATATTTTAATTTCCACATACTTAAGTCTGTCGTAAAGTGTATGAAAGACATATAAAAGATACATAAAGTCTTATAAATGTTTATGAAACTTAGTAGATGAAAGTATAAAAAGCATAAAATAGTAAAGGAAAACTAGCCATTAATTCGACCCATCACATTGATCTTCCACATTCATCTTGGAATAAATTGGTGTGAACTAATTAATAATAGAATTGAATAAACTTGGATACTCATTCACTAAAAATCCATCAGTCAATTTCAAAAAAATGCATGGATTTTTTTTTTTACCAAGGATTTTATTTGACACAAATTCCCAAATTTATCCCATAATTTTTTTTTGTATCCTCTCCAAAAATATTCAAGAGTATTGAATCTAATAGGCATTAAAAAATTATATATGTATCCTTCATATCAAGTATATAAAATACATCAAGATCCATACCTTGATAACTATAACTAGTCATCAAACCATTGATAGTGATCCACCATTTTTTTTCCATTTTAGATTTCCAAAGCTCAAAATTCTTCATTACATTTTTTTAACTCCACTTTTTTATAGTATTTTTCATTTCTCCAAACAACCCTAAGAAAAATACTCCCACTAAAACCAAGATTAATATAAGGGAAAGACTTCCTTCCCACAAATAAATTACACTAAAACTAGTTATCATTTCAAATGTAGGAAATAATAATAATCTTAATAGGAAAATAATTACACAATAAAATAGAAGCTAGTCATTTTAACATAAAAATAAACACTTAACACAATATTTATCTTGAACAACTCTTTTGAAAAAGATCCCAACAAATAATGACACCACTCTTTATATTTCACAATAAGATTACAAAACAATGATAGAATTTGTTTGTGCTATCAAAGAGATATTCAAGCCACTTCTTGGAGCTATTTTAGTAGTATGTAGATATCTTCCAACCACATTATACATTCTATCTCAAGAATTCCATATATAAGAAAGAGAGCAACAAGAAATTTTCCTAATAGAAAACACATAAATTTTTCTAATCAATACTCTCAATTAACAATTCCAAAGTCTGGTACTCAAGTTTAACTCTACACCCACAATCCATTAATTTTTTTGAGTAAAATTAAATTGCTCTCTTCAATCCAAACACCCAAAATGAATTTTATTTAAGAGTTCCAAAAAAATATATATTTTACCTGTAAATTAAATGAAATTCCAATATTACACAATAATTATCTAAGAAACTATTGCATTACCCGAAGTGTGGTGTCCCACATATATTGGGAATTTTTTTATTTAATGCATAATTTTTTTGTTGAATGTTATTTTCTTTGTGTGTGGTTTTAAAGAGGAAATAGGTAAATAAAACAAATTAGCAAGAAAATACTATAAAAATATTAGACCTCTCCTTACTTGCCTCCAAATAAAATGTGTAGCATGTTGTAAACCCTAGATAAAGTTAAATGGTATGAGAAAATAAATTAACACATTAAAATAAAAAACAAGTTAGCCTAATTCAAACCATAGATTATGGAAAACATCATAAAAGTAGATAAAATAATAAACTAAAATAACTCCTATTAACATATTCTTAACCCTATGTGGTTATTTAGGAAGAATGAAAAAGGATGGAAATCATGGAACGTCCCTTTCTCTTTCTCTCCCCTCCTTTCCTTCTTCTATTCAAAGCTACAAATAAAATTAAGGTAAATACACTTAGACACCACTTTAATAGTTTTTCATAAGGCTGTTTTAAGGTTTAAATTAATCCAATGGTGGAGATTGGTTAATTTCCCTATTAAGGTTTACTTTTAGGTAGTGGTGCAAGCTCTTCCTTAGGGGCATATGTTAGCTACTATGGGACTTTAACTAATGAACTAAATTATTTTATAAAGTAGCATTAATTTATAAAGTGCCACATTCATAATCCATCATGACCCTTACATCCAAGCTAACTTAGTCTAAGTGCCACATTCATAACCCATCATGACCTCTACATCCAAGCTAACTTAGTTTAACTATGTTGTCCCTTTATGACTAAAGTGAAATCAAGTATTCTTAAATGGTTTGATAGGATTCTTTTTCATTGAATCAGGTGACACTACATTCAGATATGTGTCATATTTACCCTTTATGATTTTAAAACCTCTTAGTTCCATTCACATTCACTTGCATGCCACACAATTATGTAATCATCCCACTTACACTTCACCCCTTGTGTAACGCCCCACCACGTAACCCTAGAGTAAGTTGCAATTAACTACTCAAATGCATAATTTTTTTTTGTTTAAAGAACAATTAACATGCAAGATCACTACCCATTGCCAACAACCTCTAAGGTTACGAGACTAAGATTAATTTAAAACTCATACAAACAACATAATTGAATCCATAAAATTAATCTACTTAAGAAATTAAGAACACATACATTCCATACATGATAAATTACATCATAACAATAAGAGATACAATAAGATTTCATATAACAATAATTTAACAAGAAGATTACATCTCTCATTCCCCGAATGAGGTAGAACCAATAAGCATGATTAAAAATTACAATCTTCCACCTCGATTACAAATGAGGGGTAATAATTACAAGAATCAACTGAAATGAATAAAAGCATGTAAAGTAACTAGATCCCACAAGCTCTCCAATTGGAAATATCGTCAACACGAACAAGAAGAAAACCTAATGGAGAAAGGTGCACATTCCACCCAACCAAGTGGTACCCCAAGGACCACCCCCCATGCTAGGAGATAGTAACAAGGAATCCTAAACAAGACCATCTACCTCTAGAAATAGGCTAAAACATAACTAAACTTAATCAAATATAATTACAAATAAAAATACAACACTATCACAATGGTTACAATGCTTCCATAGTTAATTATTCAATTGCATCACTGATACAAACATACTGTTGACTTAGGAGAAGTTTCATCAAAATGCTACATGGGATATCCTGGTAAGTCTTCTTAGGCCCCGAGCCCCATCTCAGGATCTCCTAGAAACATCTAACGACTCCCAGCCCCTCATGCAAACCAATGCGGAATCAATTATCTCTCGTAGAGACAAGATAATGATCTTGCCATTCGAGGCCTTCTCGTCCCATCCCAAGTCTATACAAGCCCTTGCATCCATAAGCGAGGCAAAATTATTCCTATTAAGTGTTTGATACTACATATTCCTCTAATAAGTTCATTTAAATTATCACTGGATTAACTAACTCATAATGAGTTACCCTGACACCACTTTGTGTGTTGACCCTCATTGAAAGCCACTCCTCTAAGACAACACGTAGAACAACTCCACAACACAAGGGTAAACTAGTGCAACTTAAGGATATTAAATCCCTATCCAAAACATGAAGGAAACACATTCTTGTTCGTGATAACCAGGTAATTAACTGGCTACAACAATACACACTACCCAAGGAAATTCAAAAGGTTGACTATCATAATATGACAACCCCAAACAATTAAAAACCCTATTTGGAAGACTTATTAACCCTTACTATGCAATTTCCCCTATGAAGGGGAAAAATTGTGCTAATCTAAAATGCAAAACAAACTAGAATGCAAGAAGAGAACAAAAGCACCTAACACCTCAAATGATTAGCCTAGTTGGATTCAAAACAAAGAAAGATAAAAATGCACAATACAATTATACCTTATCTCAAATCGATCCTTTGGTTGGCCCTTGATATCACTTTGATGTGTGCTCCTTGGATGATATGCTTGCAATAATGATGGTTGAAGGATTAATGGAGGTATATGAATGCAATAATGGACTCTAGTATGCAAGTGTAAATGCTAAGAGGTTGCAAGAAATGGCTTGAAATGACTTGAATGGATTGAGATCATAAGTTGGCTAAGGATGCAATGAATAGATAACTAGAAGATGCAAGATCCCTTAAGGAAGGAAGAGGGGGGGTATTTATAGGAGAAGTTGAATTCTCTAGAGAATTCAATGCTCAAGATTGAGCCACCATGGTCAAGATGGAGGGCTGTGGTGAGTTGAGGACTCACAAAACCTCAAATTTGGACATGTGGTGGGTGAGTTGTCCAAAGGACAAGGTGAGATGGCAAGGGGTACAAATGACATGGAAGAGGCCATGTGGTCCCAAGGTACTTGCAAGTACCTTGGCATGTGATTGATGTGAC
This sequence comes from Sequoiadendron giganteum, assembly GCA_007115665.2. NCBI lineage: Eukaryota > Viridiplantae > Streptophyta > Pinopsida > Cupressales > Cupressaceae > Sequoiadendron > Sequoiadendron giganteum. Next base: position 370,786,790 of record CM021109.1, on the reverse strand, counting down.
CTCTCAATGATCACATGGGGAGGGGGAAGCTTTGAAGAAATAAAAGTGAATTTTTAATTCACTTTTTGGAAGAGACCAAAGGATAAAATAATATTCCTCTAAAAGAGGTCTTTGTCCTTTGGGTACGATGTGACATATGAGATGTCATAGGGAAGAAAAATGCATGAGGAGAATAAATGTGAATTTTTAATTCACATGGGGAAGAGATCAACCCAAAAAGGTAAGTACCAAGAAGGTTGACTTAAGGACATGTTAAAAGGGGTAAGTGATTAGGATTAGGATTGTGCAAATAGATGATTAGATTAATTAATGATGCTTAGAGGCAAGTGGAAAGTTATGGAGGATGTGAAAAGGAGAGAGAAAGAATGAATTAAAAATTGAAAAGGATAATTGACTAAATTAAATAAATTGATTGCTTTTATTTAATTTAGAGAGGAAATGGGCCAATGTATAAAGTATTTAATTGATTAAATTAAATACCTTAGGGACGTTAGGGAAAATGGACAATATTAATTAAATGTGTCATTTGATTAATATAGATGGATTAGATGAATAAAATGATGGGATTATGACCATATGAAAGTGGTCAAATTTAGGTGTCTACATTTTTCCCCTCTTTGAGATGGTGTTACAAAGTAACATAATTTCAAAGAATATTAAAATATAGCATTTAGAAAAATATGGTTAGATCAATGAAGATGCCCCAATCATTTGAGGAGTGACTAGGAGGAAAGATGATGGGAATGAAGATGAAGATTAAGGATTGAGGATTTTCTCCCCCTTGAGAGGACATGCGGGGTTAAGAGAACATGGATGTTCTCTCGAAATGGATGAGATAATGCAAAGGTAGATGGGGAAGATGATGTAAAATGATGGATGAGAGAGGATGATGATATGAAGAGATAAAGGCAAGAAAAAATGGATTTTTGAACAAATATGATGTTGCCCCAATCAAGTGACAAGCTAGGATGGACTGAGGATGGATGGAGTGTTGTTGATGAGGGAATTATACATCCCCAAAAAACACAAGGATAGGGTAAGATACATCTCGATAAGAGTGTTGTTGATGAGGGGGATACATCCTAGAACAATACAAGTATAGGGAAGGATACATCCTGCTGCTGCTACTGATGATGATGATGATGATGATTGGTTTAGGGCTTGTAGCAAGGCTAGGAGCAATACCAAAGATGTGATTAGATAATTTTTGCAAGATTGAATAGATGAGGATTGGATGGAGATGTGAGATGAAGATGATGGAGGTAAATATGCAATGCAATGGAAGATGCAAGTTGCCATTTTCAGAGCACTAATTTTTGCTATAGCATAAGACACTAGATACCATGGTATGTGGAACCAAGGTAGATTAGTGTCTAATGCATAAACAAACACAACAAACAAGACGGTTATCCCAATACCCCAAAGTCACAATGACTTTGGTTGGGCCATGTATTGAGATAACCACAAGCATAAAAGGATGCCCTAGCATAACACAAGACCTCAAGGGTCTTGGTGGGTACTACATGGGTCAACCAAGAAGACATCAAATAAAAGAAAAATCAATATATGCCCCTATGTTAACTAGTCAAAACACACCATAATATGAGAGATCATGGCAGCCTTGAAAAGTGATGATAGGGAGTTCAAATGATAAAAAAAATGTCAAAAACATCAAAAGATCACAATCAACTTTCAAACGTCCTTTTCCCTAGGATCAAAAGGATGGATGGGGTTGATGCAGTCTATTAGGAAGGATACATCCTATTGAGACCAAAGATGGAGGATAGATTGGTTGATTGACATGACATGAGATATTTGAAATTGATTGAACCTCATGATACTAATGACCTTTGTTTGTAAGCACTAGATAGGATAAGGACATAGTTGACAACATGACAAGACGATGAGACATAAGGTGACATGATAATAAAATGACGAGGTGACAAAATAGACACACCCTAAAGACCTAGGGGCTTGAGGGTTGATCAAAGATCAACCTTGCGTACGTGAAAGCGTAGAGCCCTCGTAGTTCGATAAAAGTGGAGAGAGGGAAATGAAGATCGCGATGGATGATGAAGATTAGACAAAAAAATGCCTCGGGGGCGGATTAAATGATCGACCTTGTCTATGTGAAAGGACAGGGGCAATGTAGTTTGACAAGAGACCGAAGAAAGACAATGGATAAGGGATGATGAGATGACCAGGATAAATGGATAAAAGGATGGAGCCGATATGTGAGCCAGGATAGGCTGTGCGAATGGGATGATTGACATGTTGGATGTGGGTTATGCGGAGCTCAGGGATGGGATAGTGATCTAGATTATTAGAAGATTGATAGTCTATCATTAGGTCCTACTACTTTAGAATATTGAATGTCAATTAGTCGACCGGGTATTGTCCAAGGCAGTTTGCAGAAGAAGATGATTTAGATAACTCATTTTATATTTTCTATTTTACCTTAAACTATTGGAATCAATTTTAACCTAAGGCCATTACTATTTAACTAGAAAATAATCTTACTCTAATAAAAACCGGAAATACTAAACTAAAAAGCATAATACAATTAATTTAGAAAGCATCACAACTAAACTAGAAAGCATAGAAACAAGCAAACTAAACAAATAATATACTACGAAAGTAGAGAAATGAGTGAACAAACAATGAAACATCTTTTAAACAGTAAATGATTTTATCAACTATGAAAGATAACTCATACTAATTAAAAAAAATGGTGCTCCAGAACTTCAGACTCAACTCTTAACAAACTTAGTTACTCCCTACTAAATAGTTATCTATCTTTAACAAATAAAACAACAGAACAATAAAATACTTATCTATCTAAGCTAACTTCCCTCGAGTGGCCAATTCGTGGGTTAACACTTCATCCTTAAATCACATAATCTATAGGTTCTCAATTATTTTCATTACAAACAATCATCATCATTCATAGTTCAATAGTTTACCAATAGACATAAATCAGATAACTCATTCAATAGTATTTTCAAAACCATGTGAACAACATAACGATACTTCTTTTGTCTTATTCATCACTTATGAAATTACATTCTTATAGATAACTTATAACTAAATCCTAAATTTAAGATGGTGTGGATAGCCATTAAACAAGTCTTCAACAACTTAAAACTAAATTTTATGTCTTTAAAGCTCATAAAAAATATAGAAGGCTCGAGAAGAGCCATGAAGTTTTGATAACAAAATTTTAAAGAAAAGAACTAAATCCTCGGTGCGTCATCCCGATATTTAGGAGTAGGTTCGCATCATCTATTCTTTACCACACTTGAGGCACATGCTAGTTCGACTTTTGCACAGCTACTAGATGACCGATTATTCCCTTCAAAAACACTCAAGTCAACCCATTAAACCTGCATTGGCAAATTTCCTCAATTGATCAAAAGAAAGAAAGAAAGCATAATTTTCCTTAAAATAAGCAATTATTTCTCCTAAATTTTAATCAATTGGCACAGGCTTAGGATTGAGTTGGTAAAAGTAAGCTTCCCAGATTTTATTATGATGAGGTTATTTTTATCTCATCATTTGCTCCCCCACCTAATTCCTGGCAGGTCCTCCTTCTCCATAGTTAAACCCCTGAGTCCTATTGCATTCCTCATATAGGGCACTGAGATCATGTGCCTCCCTTGCTGCTGCATCAAAAGATTTAGGGTCATAAATGAACCATCTATGAAATATCACACTCTCCCTCCATTCATTGAAAAGTCTGTTATTCTGATCTGTTGAAATATTGAAGGCCGGAGGTGGATTGAGTAGCAAGGGAGGTCTGTATTTCATTCCCATCCATTTTGTTCTAAGAGTTCTCAAGATTTTAACTAAGGAATCTTCTCTTCTAAATGACCATCTAATATTTAGAGGGGAAATGACCTCTCTTTTCTTTAGGTAAGCTGGTAGTGGGGTGAATATTTCTTCGCAAGCATGCCATGCTTTTCCAATCAACTTCTATCCATTTTCCATGAAATTATCATAACACAACTTGAGGTTGTTGTCATATCTTTCCTTCATCTTATCATTAACAAGGAGAGACAAAAATGTATCTTTGAAACCACCAGGCCTTGAATTCGGGGACCTTATTTGGAGACCCACTGTCCTTTCTGCCTATGCAAACTCTTTTGTCTGATCCTGCCAATGAATTTGATTCCTCATGGTGGAGAGAGATTCTATCAGTTCTACCTCTCCAATGAACAAGTTGATAAAGAAATCTGTGTGATTTTCTAATATTAAATCATGCAGAAAGAATTCACAAATTAGATCTTGGTCTTCAATGGTTGAATCTACAAATATTTTAACAAATTCTTTATCATTGGGCTCGTAGGGCTGATCATTATAGATCCTAAACAACTTCCATCTTAGCCACTGTTCATTTAAAAACATGGAGTAAACTCTTGATGGTCTTCTACAATTTATTAAATAGTTAACTAGTTGACATGCATCCTGCTTTCCTCTGTAGGCCCTATGAAATGACTCCTTCAGGAGCACCAGTTCCTTCTTTAGCTTGTAATTTTCAGCTTGGACATTCCTGAGGAAGTAACACTTTTCTATCCATTTCATTAGCAGAGGTGGAATGCGGATCTGGAACCGATCAATTACAACTAGTTCAGTCTGAATTTCTTTGGAATCCATTTGAGGTTTTACAGTGCATTCCTTCAAGTCCTATTCTAGTTCTACGACCCTATTGATGGAAGCGTTCAACTCTTCAGTTTTTGTTTTCTTGTCCTCTTCAAAGGTTGTGAGAATAAGCACAAAATTTTGTTTTATTCTTTCAATTTTTGTATCTTTGTTTGCAATGTCAACACTATAAGTTTTATGCTTTTGATTCAGTTCTTGAATTTGTTCTTGTAACTTATAGATTATTGAGTCATTTTTCCTATAATTGAAGCTTCAAGCCCTATATTTCTTGATCTGTTTTATTTATTATAACTATTTGCACAGTTAATTATTCTTTCTACAATTCTATTAGTTCATTACCTTTGGACAATTGTCTTTGTAGATCATCAATTTCTATTTTACACTTTTCTAACTCTGCAGTGGCACTACTTGTTTCAGCTGTCTTGATAATTTGATTAACAACGGGGGAAAAATTCCCTAGCACACCTTCATCCCCCTCAGGTTCTCTTTCCTAAATCTCATCAGTGAAGATTTCCTCCACATGTGCAAAGTGGGAAGGAAACTCTTCACCTGAATCTTATTTATTTTGGGGTACCTCCTCTTCACTGGTAAGCTCTGAAATTTCTATGGGCTCAGGTGGCCGCTTAGGCTTTTTCTTCTTTGAACTTCCCTCCTTACCTTGTATTGGGGTTTCAGAGAATTCAGAAGCTAAACGTTTACTTCTTTTGAGTGGAGGAAGATCTTGGAAGGTGATAGGTGTTCTATTTTTCCCCTTTTTCTTTCTTTTGGGTTTACTTAAATCAAAATAAATAATCTCAACCTATTCTGGTAAGTTAAGGGTTTTGAATTCATCCCAAAGAAGTTTGGAAAATCCTCACCAGGAGTAGTGGGATTAGGAGCTTTCGGAGCTAGAGAGCCCTTAGGGTAAATTGCTCCAGATGGTGGAATAGCCTGGTGGGATAGTTCCCCTGATTCTATTGTCCTTGCAATTGCAAGCTTCTCAATTTTCTTTAAAAACTTCTCCCGTTTTCCCTCAGGTTTCTTGTGGAAGTGGTACTTATAGATCAACTAAATCAAACCATGATGTTTTAAAGGACCAATCCCTGTTTTATACCTTTCTATGGAATTTTTTAGGGAATCACACAAGAATTCAGGCATATTAACCCTGCGCCCTAGGGTTCTAATATGGAGGTTCTCTAGAACCCTTTATTCTATCCCCTAGTACTTATTACTACCATTTGGTGAGGATCTCCCTCTCTAACAAATAATTCAGATAATTTTTGGTACATAATTTGAGAGGTTTCTTTTATTTTTATACTTGCATTCTCTAATCATGATAAGCGAGAAATAATTTTGGGACTTACCTTGAAACTCTTCCCATGAAGTACCACCTTGCCATTTGTGTAGTTTTCAACAAAAGAGCTCACCAACTTTTCATCGTAGCCCTCAAATTTTTTGATAAAATTTAACCATCCTGCTTCCTCAAACAACCTTGAGGTATTACTCAACCCTAACAATTTTTTTACTGAATTCGGCTTTGATTTTCTTTTACCACCTCCCATTTTTCTATTCCTCACTCTGTAAAAGACTTCAATTACAGAACAAATCTTTCATGCAACACTTTTGAAAATATTGCTTCTAAACTCAATTTTTGTCTTGTTTGCAACTTACTATGCAATGATTTCCAATCTACATGGAGGCATGCAGAAGAATTTGCCATACAAGTAACTGATCACCGAGTGGCACAAGTTGCTAAATTAAGAGTGAAGTTTGTGCCAATCAATTATTATTTATTCAAAAATAACTACCTACTTAAAGCAAAAATTTATACTTACTTGCATTCTATGATCGTTCGAAGATCTCGTACCATACAGATTTGACAGGATGATGTGGAGGCATTGGCTGAGGTGACGATGGATTTATTATGATATGGATGCAAAATTTTATGGATGATAGAGCCATCAATGTGGGTTATGGTACTTGGTTGCTTCATTTATGAATAAAAAAAAAATAGAAAGTTAGGTGTGCAAGATATACTGACGGAAGAATCACAAAAATTTTGAATTTTTGAAAAAGGTGGCGGAATACGAATGAACAAGTTTCGGAGCATGCAATTTGACATCACACTTGAAACTAGTGCATAAGTTCTAGAGCATCGGTGTGGAATGCAATCAAAGCAGAATGAAATGAAGGTTTTGGAGCATCGCCGAAAGATGCAACCGAAAAAGGAATGAAATGAAGGTTCTAGAGCATCGTTGAAAGATGCAGTCGAAGCAGCAACGGAATGAAGGGGAGTGATATTATAAAGAATTTTGAACTTTGAGAGATTTATACCTCAGTGCAGAAACACCTCTTCGACTGATGAGTTTTGTACAAGTTCTGGAGCATCGGGAATGACGACCGTCAAGTTCTAGAGCATCTGGAATAAGGATCATAACATTCCATAGCATCTGGCATAAGGATCATAACATTCCAGAGCATCTGGCATAAGGATCATAATGTTCCAAAGCATCTTTGGAGGGGTGCTCCTCAAGTTATTTTCCTCTTTTTGAGAAGTCCTACAAAATAGAACAAAAATTAGCCAAGTCCAAAAGAATAAAAATTTAATGAAGGAAAATATCTTGGCATACATGTCCTTTTATTGCACATTTTTGAATTTATAATATACATATATATTGAAATAATAATACAACATTGTTACCAGATAGACTCTACCTTGGTAGAGTCAACACATTGGACCTCGCCCTGCATTTCCACCATCCTTGAAAAGTCTTCCCTATTGACCGGCTTATGGTAGACACGTAAGTGATGACCATTAACTAAGAGGGTGTGTGTGTCACCATCAATTGGTTTCAATCGAACAGTTTCATTTGAAAAGACTTCATCAATCTCATAAGGTCCCAACCAATGAGTCCTGAGCTTTCCCCTATGATCTTTGTATCTTGAATCGAATAGCAGGGCCCAATCTCCATTATGAAACTCCCTCTCCTTAATATGTTTGTCATTCCACACTTTTCGTTGATGTTGAATTGGTTCAGTTTGATGGATGGCATCTAAGCAAAGCTCATCCAATTCACTTAGTTGCAGAACTCGTTCAACTTGGGCTCGTTTTAAATCCAGACCTAGTTCTATAGCTATTCATAGAGTTTGTAGTTCAAACTCAATGGAAAGAAGAGGCTTCTTCCCAAAAATGAGCTCATAGGGGCTGAATCTAGTCATAGATTTCTAGGTTGTGTCGTATGCCCATACGGCTTCAGGGAGTTTCCTGGCCTAGTCTTTTCTTCCAGAAGAAACTATTTTCGTTAAAATATTTTCAAGCTCTCTATTAGTTACTTCTACCTGGTTGTTCGCTTGAGGGTGGTAAGGGGATGACTTCCTATGACTTACCTGAAAATGGTTAGTAAATGCCAAGAGCACTGTGGACATAAATTGGGGTCCCTGATCAGTAACGATCGTTCGAGGAGGTCCAAATCTAAGGAAGATTTTATTATAGAGGAATTCCATGACTTTCTCTTCCCTAGCTATTCGTAAGGCTTGAACTTCGGCCCATTTTGTCAGGTAGTCGGTGCAAACCAATATATACTCTTTCCCTTGAGAGGAAGGATCTATGGGTCCGATAAAATCTAAACCCCATTTCTTGAATGGTTCAAGCACTACCTGTGGCAGCAACAAAATTTTTGAAGAAGTAGTTGGTCTTCCTACTCTCTGACATTCATCACAATGATGAACATAGTTCTTAATGTCTTTATGTATTGAGGGCCAATAGTATCCGACACCTAAGACTTTATGAGAAGTTCTCTTCACAGAGTAATGCCCTCCAGAAGGATCATTATGACAGGCCCTTAGAATGTTGTAGGTTTCATCCGCTCTCACACATCTTCTTAGGATCATATTAGGCCCACAATGAAATAGAATTCCGTTAATCCATTTGAACGGGGCACTTTCCCTGATAAGTCGTTGTCTTTGCTTTGTTGTGAACCTTGGGGGTACCTCAGAGGCAGCCAAATAGCTAGCAATATCTGCAAACTAGGGTGACTTTATAGAAATGGAAAAATGATTTTCATTTGGAAACTCATCCTAGACAGGCATACTATCACCCTTCTCTTGTTTTTTCATGACAAGAAATCTGCTACTATGTTATATTTCTCTGGCTTATCAAGGATTGTAGCATTAAACTCATGAAGGATTAATAACCACCTCATAATCCAGCCATTCACTACATGTTTGTTCATTAGGTATTTTACAACCGAATGGTCTATATAAATTGTAACCTTATACCCTGTAATGTAGTGGCGGAATTTTTTTATGGCATGAACAACAACTAGGAATTCCTTTTTTGTTGTATAGTTTCTTTCTACAGGAGTAAGATTTTTACTGATGAAATATATGACATATTTTTTCCCGTTCTCATCTTCTTGTCCCATAACTACACCAATAGCATCGTCAGAAGCATCTACATAGATATGGAAGGGAATAGTATAAATGTGATGAGTACAAACACTTGGGTGTATTCCCCTCATGTCCATATAATCCCAAGCAAAAGCTTTAGTCCTTTGTACCAACACATTAAACAACCTTTCCTCTTGTGTTTCTATTAGCCAGCTATTGATATTCAAAGTTTTTCCTAGTAATAGCATTATCGATTTCATTCCAGGATGGGCCGAAGTGACAGTATACATAGGTCACAACAACGTGTTAAGAGGACAACTATGAGGTACTAGTCGGTGAAACCTTTTGATATCCTCATAGAAATGACTTGTTATGGGAATCATATTTGCTAAGGGACAAGGAATTCCCATTGTAGCATATCTGTGCTCCATCCCACTTATATCAATTGGTTGCCCAAAAATTCTTGGGGTATTCATCATTTCTTCCTCGTTCGGGGTTATAACAAGGTGTACTACATCACAAACTAACTCTTCTTCCAGTTCTTCCTTGTGTTGCTTAATTACTACCATGGCTAGGGAGGCTAAACTGTTTGAACCATTGGATTCCTTAGGTTCATCAACCCAAACCTTTTTATGCTCAGTAGGCTTAGCAAGGGGATATAAGAACAAACATTTACTATCTTGACCATGCGAAATGGTCATTCCCCCTTCCCTGCAATCAATCTTAGCAGCAACCGTGGCCAACCAAGGTCTCCCAATAATTATAGGATAGCTATCTTTAGGTGTAAGCGGCTGGATTACTTGGAAGTCAACTAGATATTCCCATCCATCAAATTTTACAAGGATGTTTTTAATGACACCCTTAGGGATGGCTATAGACTGATTTTCCATTTGTAAGACGATGGTTGTAGGATGTAAATCAGTTAAACCTAATTTTTCCATTACATACATAGTCATTACATTAATAGCTGCCCCTAGATCTACTAGTGCATTTGGTATTGCTACCTCGTTGATTGTAACGGTTATAAGTGGACTCCCAGGTCATCATATTTCAGAGCGATAGTCTTTCTAGACAGAAAATCAGCTAAATAACCATCAATAAGAATATTATTTATCTTTTTTGGCTTCTTACCTAGTGTTTTGATACATAGTTGTTTGATTAACTGGTTTAACTCAGGAATTTCCTTTATTGCTTGCAATAAAGGAACTTCAATTTGCAGTTGCTTAATCTCCTGAATGAACGCATTTTTTGAATCCAAGGATACTTCTGAAGTATCTTTTGGAGTTATGGACTTTAAACACTCCAGCTATGGTGCCATCCTTTTCTCCTTTGGAATAGGATCCTTCTTATGTTGACTTAAGGACCGACCTTCCTCCCCTTGAGACAAGTCAGCAGCCCCTGCTGCTGAAAAAGGCTCTTTGTCTTTGGGAGTGGTATCCTAATTAGAAAACGTATCTTTTATTGGACTTTTAGGCTCAGGTTCCTCCACTATTTAATCAATAGTTGGAGGTTGAAGAGTTTGACTAGAATGCAACTGCAAATTTCCGAAGTGTATTGCATTAAGCCCTGTAACATTTTCATGTTCGGTAGAATATATTGGTGTATTTTGGTGATTATTCTTAGGATTGGGAAGTAGTTGTGCTGAAAGTTGAGGTTGGTTCACTTGCTCATTCTGAGGAGAGTTTTGAGCTAGAGGTAACACATTCTGTTGTTGATTCCTCCTAGGTTCAATATAAAACTAATTTTGTGCCCGATTCCATTGGGGGGTAGCATGTTGCTAGTACCGCTATTGTTGTGGTTGATTTGACCACTTCTGATTTCCCCATGCGTGATTTTCCCATTTGGGGGATCCTCAATATGGTTTTCCCCAGTTAGGTTGTGGTGGAGGTGACTGATTCCAAGATGGAGTCCATTGATTATGAGCCCAGTTATTTTGTGATCTCCATGCAGGATTGGAATTTTGTCCATAAGAGAAATTACCTCCTTGACATTGATTTAAGGCATTTATCTCTTCTTCAACCTGAATGGTTTTTTTCTTAGTATTCTTGATATCAGACAGAAGCTCACACTAATTTGTAGGATGGTTTTACTCACAAATTTGACAAACATTGATTTTATCTAAAGGACACTCGCGTAGTAGGTGTTTATTTTGACACCTTGGACAATAAATTGACAAGGTCTCAGGGTTGTGAGTTTTAGCTTGTATACCATCTAATGTGGTATTCAACTAAACGAGAATGTCTGTTTTCAGATTTGCTATTTCTTCGCAGAGCTTACCTATCTCATTAGACCCTTTAAAAAGATTAGTTTTACGGATTCCTCCCCGAGTACGGGAGAAATTCCAACATAACTCACATATTTCCTCAAGGGTTTGTTGAGATACATCACCTTTTCCCGTTAGATCAAGATTTCTTCTAGCATCATCATCAAGACCTTTAAGAAAAATTGTTTTGAGAATCTCAATGCTAATGGCTGCTTCTCCACATCTTTTAGAGAGGAAGAGGAACCTATCGAGATAATCCTCTAAAATTTCATCCTCACTTTGTCTCAGTTTAAACAACTCCTCCTTACGATCACTTACCCTATAGTAACTATGGTATTTTTGCAAGAAAACAGTCTCCATTTCCCCCCAGGATGTTATACTACCGGAACCCAATCCCATAAACTAGTGCATTGTTGAATCTTTCAAAGTTGACAGAAAGAGATTCAACTTTTGTTTGTCATTATTATAGTCATAAGTCTGACACAAGACTTTAAATTCAAAGAGAAACTGGTCTAGGTCTTCCGAGGATAAACCACGGAAGGTTGGAAGGAAGGCTGGGGAGATGTTCTTCATGACAGTATCATCGCCTGCATCCAACGTAATAGGATAAGTAAACATTCTAGGAGGTTGAGGTTCATTGTGGTTAGGTTCAACTCTATGATCTCCCATGATGTTCAGAGGAGTCTATTCCTTAAAAACAATTTCTTCTATAACTGGTTGTTTTTCCAATACTCGACAGGTAAATAATGGAAAGCCTCAGGTGGAGTAGGCTCAAATAATTCTTCAAAAGTGTGGTTGTTTGAGACTTGGGATTCCCTAGGTATGATTGGTATGTATTTTGGGGGGGTCTTTGGTATAAAATGTCTGTGAGGGCCTCTTTTCCTGACCATGCAGAAAAGGAAGCCGACTGAGAAATTTTTGGTATAAAACTTGGTATTCAAATCGTCTCCTAGTAACACTTAAGCACAAAGGCTATTTAAGTCCCCAAAAATGGTGCCAAAAAGTGAAGGGCTGTCGTTAGGTCCTACTACTTTAGAATATTTAATGTCAATTAGTCGACCGAGCAATGTCCAAGGCAGTTTGCAGAAGAAGATGATTTGGATAACTCATTTTATATTTTATGTTTTACCTTAAACTATTGGAATCAATTTTAACCTAAGGCCATTACTATTTAACTAGAAAATAATCTTACTCTAAGAAAAACCAGAAATACTAAACTAAAAAGCATAAGACAACTAATTTAGAAAGCATCACAACTAAACTAGAAAGCATAGAAACAAGCAAACTAAACAACTGATATACTACAGAAGTAGAGAAATGACTGAACAGACAATGAAACATATTTTAAACAGTAAATGATTTTATCAACTACGAAAGATAACTCATACTAATTAAAAAGAATGGTGCTCTGGAACTTCAGACTAAACTCTTAACAAACTTAGTTACTCCCTACTGAATAGTTATCTATCTTTAACAAATAAAAGAACAAAACAGTAAAATACTTATCTATCTAAGCTAACTTCCCTCGAGTGGCCAGCTCGCGGGTTAACACTTCATCCTTAAATCACATAAGCTATAGGTTCTCAAATATTTCCATTAAAAATAGTCTTCATCATTCATACTTCAACAATTTACCAATAGACAAAAATTAGATAACTCATTCAGCAGTATTTTGAAAATAAAGTCCTCAAAAACTTAAAAAATAAATTTTATGTCTTTAAAGCTCATAAAACATATAGAAGGCTCAAGAAGAGCCATGAAGTTTTGATAACAAAATTTTAAAGAAAAAAACTAAATCCTCGGTGCATCATCCCGGTATTCAGGAGTAGGTTCGCAACATCTATTCTTTACCACACTTGTGGCACGTGCTGGTTCGAATTTTGCACAACTACTAGATGACCGATTATTCCCTACAAAAACACTCAAGTCAACCCATTAAACCTGCATTGGAAAACTTCCTCAATTGATCAAAATAAAGAAAGAAAGCATAATTTTCTTTAAAATAAGAAATTATTTCTCCTAAACTTTAATCAATTGGCATAGGCTTAGGATTGAGTTGGTAAAAGGAAGCTTCCCAGATTTTATTATGATGTCATTTTTACCTCATCAAAGATGAATTGGGAGGATGAGAGGATGTATAGATGAATGATGAAGAGTAATATGATGTAGGAAATGGATTGGAGTGTTGAATAGTGAGATAGCATTTCATTGGATTGCATGGGGGTAGCCTATAGCTAGATACCAATGACAAGGGATGATGAAATGGAAGGAAAATAGAGGTAAATGGATGGATTGATAGGGATTAGAAGGATGAAAGAGATTGCAGGATGGATGGATAAATGGATGAGGAAATAGAAATATGTTAGGATGGGTGGATAGGGGGATAAGTATTTGGAAAGATGAATAGGAAGATAAGGATAGGGAGATGGATTGGATGTTTAGATAGATGAATGGGGAGATAAGGATGAAAGGACAAAAAAGGACTAGTGGATGAGAGAATAGGAAGGTAAGGATTTGGTAGATGGAGGAGATAAGGATGGGAAGGATGGGGAGATGGAAAGGATTACATGGAGGGATGGATGGATGATGTCTCCAAGGACTATCAAAAATAAGGATATGCCCCCACTCTAGATGTGTCATGTGTGACGAGGCAAGGGGGATAGCAGGATGGGTGGATAAGGGAGTAAGATGGACATAGAAGGGATATAGGTGTTGTTATGATGGATGGGTGATTATGATTAGATGAGTGAATGGGATTGGATGGAGGACTAGGAGGAGATGGAGGATTATGATTAGAGGAGTGGATGGGTAGATTAGGAATATGATAGTGTATGGACAAGGGGATTGTATGCCAAGAGGGTCCAAAGCAGGTATATATATGTGCTCCTATATTTATCAAGATGACAAGGAAAATGGAGGGATTGAGATAAATGGGATATGCTAGAGAGGATGTGGAGGATAGATAGGTAGATGTAGGAGATGGAGGAAAGGAATACGTAAGGGGATGCTGCCCCCAATCATGGAAGGAAATCAAATGGGGGATTTACACATGACACCTATTTTCCAGGTTTTCATCATGGTACTTATCCAAGGTGCTTGTTTTCCAAGTTTTCACCATTGGACGAATGATTTTCTCTTTACTATTTTATTTTTTCTCTTTTGTTTTTCCTCTTTGTTTTTGATTTTTTGAGTTTTTTGACTTTTTGGAATAGGATATGGGTGAAGATGGATGAGGATATGGATTTGAAAGACATATGATAAAGTGGATGGATGAAGGACTCAAGCATCAAGTTCCAGATGAGGTAATAAGAGCCCATGTTTGAAGTGACTATTCAGATGTTGGTACAACCTTATTGGAATGGATGGATTATGAAAGAGGATGGATTAAAGGGATTTGATGGGGGAGATATGGGGGATAGTGGATGGGATACTGGAAGGTGTATGGATGGAATGATGGAGTGGATGTGTGATGGGGGAAGGTGTTCAGGACCAGCATTGGCACATGTGGTGGATGTGAAATGAGAGGAGGGTTGATGGTTGGAGAATGTGGCGATACTGGAGTCATTGGGATAGTGAATTTAGGGACATAAGGACCCAAAACAGATTTTGGAGATAGAGGATGCAAATGAGTAGATTTTTTCATAGCAACTTTGGATGTCATCATGGATTTTTCATGTGAAGGTATTTCCTTTTTTGAATTTGGGATCAAAATGGTTTTGATTTTTGCATTGGTGGGCCTTTATGGCCTATGTGTTTGATTTGGCTTTTGGATTTGATTTTTCTTTTATGCAACATGTATTTTGAAGGGGACATGAGGAGCTTTAGATTCATGTGGATGTTTGGATTTATGCATTGTTTCTTTGGAATCCAAAGTGCTTTTAGTAGCAATGGGATGGGTATGAGGAGATGGATGATACAAAGAAGACATGGATGGAGTGATAGATGTAGGCTTTTGACGAGGATGTGTGGATGGAGGATGTGAGATAACATGCATGTAAGGGTGCCTTTGTTGATCCTGATTAGGAATTATGAATTTTGGATTTTTATGCAGAGGGATAGGTGGTGGATGGATGAAAGCATGTGTAGGGTGAGATGGAGGAGGTGATTTAGGGATATAAGGAACCAAAAGATACTGTGTATATGGAGGATGTGTGGGGTTTGATGGAGGGATATAAGAACCCAAAATGGACTTAGAGGATGAAGGAGGAAGATGGATGGTTGTTTTGCGGTAATACGATGGAGGAGGGGGGATGGCGACAAAGGATTTGGTAGAGCAATGGGAAGTTCCTCTCATTCATTGGGAAGAGGCTCACTTAGGATGTATGGAGGTTGTACCAACATTTTTGGATTGTGAGTCTTGGGAGATATATCCAAGATCGTGCACACCTGGATGTTCTTTGACTTGAATGGGCTCTAAAATACTTGCTCATGAAGGCCTAAACCTTTTCCTTGATAGTTCATGTTCTCGAGCATGTGATCTAAGGTAGGATATTTATTCTGTTGGAGGCATGATGCGAGTCCATTAGGAGGTGGAGGAGGAAAGATGGTGCCTGTGCTTTTTTTTTTCCTTCCACAAGAAGACCACCATGGATGCATGTAATGTTACCGAGGTGATAAAAAAGTGGTGTTGGGATGTCGGAGCTAAGTGGTGATGGAGGATTGTGCAATGGAGATGAGGGGATAGCCAAATCTTGATTTGGAAGAGGAAGTGATAAGGGATTCGAAGATGGATTAGGTGGTACGACAAGATCCATATTTGTGGAAATGGGTGATAAGGGTTCATGAGATGGAGCGATTGGATCTTGAGTGCAAAGGGGATCATGGGATGGAGTAGATGAGCTAGGGTGATCTTGAGATAGGGTGGATGGGAGGATAGGATCATGACTTGGTTGATGATATGGATCATGGGATGAAATGGATGGAAGACTATATTCTTGAGATGGAGTAGACGGGATGGATGGGGGACTAGGAGGAGGGGATATACTCGTATTGTTTGGATCTCTTGGCATGACTCATCTTGTGTGGGATGTATGATGATGGAAGAGTGTTGGAGGGGAGCCTCAATTTGGGGAGATAGGAGGTTGGAGGGTTTAGGACTAGGATGAGGGGATTGGATGTCTTCAATGGATTGGGTGGATCCAGTAGTAGAAGATGGGGATTCAATGGATTTGATGGGTTTGACGGGATCAACCATTTGGATGGTATCAAGAATGGTAATGGGAGGGATAGGTGTAGGATGGAGGAGGGCCTCATCACTAGTGATAGTACATGATAGAGTGGGAGGGCATGGTGTCTCTTCTATCATGAGTCCTTGGGAAAAATTTGGAAGGGATGTAGGATTAGGTAGGGTGATGGGAATGGATAGAGGATCAAGGATGGATGGAGGACTAGGAGGAGATGGAGGATTAGGGTTATGGATTGAAGGATTAGATGAGTGAATGGGTGGATTAGATGGAGGATTATGATTAGATGGGTGGATGGAGGACTAGGAGGAGATGGAGGATTATGATTAGATGAGTGGATGGGTGGATTAGGACTAGGAGGAGATGGAGGATTGTTATTAGATGAGTGAATGGGACTAGATGGAGGAATAGGAGTGGTGTGAGGATTAAGATATAATCCGGTGAAAGGGGGAGTGATGCAAGAGGATGCAGATGATGAATTAAGATAGGGGGATGTAGATGTTGGATTAGGTTGGGGAGATTGGGATGGTGGGTGATAGTAGGAAGATGTGGATGATAGATTAAGATGAGAAGATGTGGGTGGTGGATTCTCATAGGAGGACATGGATGGAGGATTAGGATGGAAATATGTGGAATTAATGTAAGGATATTGGGATGGGGGATTATGATAGGAAGGTGTAGACGTTGGATTAGAATAGGAAGATTGAGGTGGTGAACTACCATAGGAAGCCATGTATGGTGAGTTGGCATAGAAGGATATGGATGATGGACTAGGATAGGAAGATTGAGATGGTGGATTAGGATAAGAGGAATATTGGGATGGTAGAGTATGATAGGAATGCATGAGTGATGGATTACGATGGGAAGACTGAGATGTGGGATTAAGGTAGAGGTGATGATAAGGATAGGATTATGGGGATGGTAGATTACTATAGGAGGATGTGGATGTTGGATAGGATTGAGGTGGAGAGGGAGGACATGATGAATATGTCGACAATGAGGATGTTGGATATCCCTTGTCAGGGGTAGCATAAGGATTGCTATTAGATGCAGATGAAGGCATGGAGGGATAGTTCGGAGAAGTGATTGGAGAGAGTTTGCTAGCAATAATTATGTCGAGGGGATCTGTATAACACTCTTCATGATCAACTAGAATTTCATTATCATTGTCAACATAGTTAGGATTCCCCTTGACTACTATTATTGGTCTGGTGAGAGGGGGATAAGGATTCATTATGGCTTCAAAATGGATACGAATTAAGAAGATGGAGGTAACTAGATGATGGAACGATAAATAGGATGGATTGGAAGAAGGTGTAGGTGGACTAAAGCTCAAGTTGGGATATTGGATTAAAGTGTTGATTCAGATGATGGGATGTGACGAGATCGGATGATTGATCAGATAAGAGGATGAAACAGATACCCGAAATGGGAGAGCAGATGTTTAGAACGGAAAAACAGATACTTAGAACAGATGAATGAATGGTAAACACTTGAAATGGGTAGATAGATAGTCATAATGGGTGAATGGATGCTTGAAGTAGCAGAATGTCACTCGAAATGGCATAACAGGTGAACAACTGGTCGAAAAGAGGGAACGATTGCTCAGAATGAGTAAATGGATACTTGGAATAGATGGATAGATGGATGGTCGTGATAGGTACTCCAGACAAGGGAGCAACACCCGGAATGGGAAAACAGGTTGTCGGAATGAGTGAACAACTAACTAATGGGAGCTGAAAATGGTTGTTTTAGAGAGCAGGGCTGCTCCTTGAGGTTAAGGCCACCCAAACTTATGTCAGGGCCGACCCTTTGGAGGGCAAGGCCACCCAAATCAAGAAAGATGAGGAACGAATCAAAACACGACCAAATGGGGTCCCGTAAAAGGTTGTTTCAGAGGGTAGGGCTGCCCCTTGAGGTCAAGGCTACCCAAACAAAAGTTAGGGCTGTCCCTTTGTAGGGAAAGGTCGCCCCTTTGGAGGGCAAGGCCACCCAAATAGAGAATGATGAAGAACAGGTCCAAAAATGGCCAAATGGGGTCCCGAAAAAGGTTGTTTTAGAGGGAAAGGCTGCCCAAACAGAAGTCAAAGCCATACCTTTGTAGGGCAAGGCTGCCCCTTTGGAGGGAAAGGCCTCCCAAACAAGGAATGATGAGGAACAAGTCTAAAAATGGCCAAACGGGGTCCCGAAAAAGGCTGTTTCGGAGGGCAGGGCCGCCCCTTGAGGTCAAAGTTGCCCAAACAAAGGTGATGGCCACCCCTTTGTATGGAAAGGTTGCCTCTTTAGAGGGAAAGGCCGCCCAAACAAAGAATGATGAGGAACATGTCTAAAAACGGCCAAACGGGGTCCTAAAAAGGTTGTTTCAAAGGGCAAGGCCACCCAAAAAGAGGGCAGGGATGCCCCTTTATAGGGAAATTCCTCCCCTTTGGAGGGAAAGGCCACCCAAATAGAGAATGATGAGGAACAAGTCCAAAAACGACCAAACAAACACCAAAACAGACCTAAATGGGGTCCCGGATAAAGATGACTTCCACGTTGGATTTGCAAAATAGGAAAAAGACCACCCAGAACAAGTGAATAGATCTAGGAGGTTGTGGAACAATGCTTAGAATGGGAAAACAAGTTCCCGGAATAGGTTAACAGCTTCTCAAAGCAGGATCGTGTTAAAGCTTAGATTTGGGTTGGATGAAAGCTCAGATTAGGATTAGATTAAAGCTCAAATTAAGATGGTGGGATTAAGATTCGGATTGGGATTAGATCGGAGGATATGATAGGATCGATTGGAAACCAAGTTCAAGGGTTTTAATTAGAGGACGTAAGGTGTTGACAATTTGATTTTTGCCAGATTTGGCAGTTTTCAAAAATTATCAGATTTTGCCATTTTAGGAAATGTCATAGGTGTACCCTTGAGAGTCCAATTTTTTCCAAAAAAATACCCAATACTAATATAGGATGAATTGCCAACTAACATCCTAAATGTGAGACATGCATCCCGAGTTATTAACGAAAATGATTTTTCAAAAACTAGAAAAAACACTAAATTGCGATTTTGAAGGTCCAGATGAAACTTTGAGGTCTCAAAAATGTGTCGAATCGGGGTTCATTGGAACTTTAGTCAATTGGGAATCCACATGCCACCTCATAACGCAACCACCCGTAAAATTTTAGCCAAAACCCATATCCGAGTCAAAAGTTATGGCCTCTAGAAGTTTTTGCATAAAAATCAAAACCCTCAAAATGAAGTCTAAATGATTGGGATGGATGATTTGATGATAGATACAAACTTTGATGATGTTCTAAGAAGCACCTATTTTTTTTGGTCGATGAAATGATGACTTTCGAAAAATGTTGATGAATGCTTGGAAGGTTGAAATGACCACTCAGAACGGGCAAACAACTTCCCAAAACGGGTGAACAACTAGTTGAAAAATAATGGTTTGAACCTAACTAAGTCAAAAACAGTGACGACAACGGATGGAAATAGTAAGTAAAAAAGGCCAAAAACTGATTGACAAGTACTCGTTTCTCACAAGAAGACACTTCAAGCAACACAAGCCTAATTTTAGTGTTAAGGTATGGCCAACACAGTCCTCTATCTAGGCTTAACAAGTTTGCTAGTGGCATCCCCGATATACGCGCGGTATGTGGGGCACAATCGTGAACACCATCCCATCTACAAGCGTGAGTCAACAACAGCCAATGAGAGACTGAGAGCTTGGACCAACCCTTCACGTCTATCTAGGTATCACCCTAGTTTTGATGCTCCACCAGACACGTCATGACTAGATTGAGGTACAACTTTCACCTCCCCCTTTATATACCCCATTGGTAACACGTGGTTGGAATCGTCCCTTGGGGTGATGAAATCCCCAAGTAGGTCTCGCTAATAAATGAAAAAGGGATATAAAAATAGACTAAGTGAGCTATGATTTCTCTTCACCCAAGATCGCCAAACGACAAAGGGATTGGATACATCAATAGCTCACTTCAAACATGGAAAACAGATTTATTGACCCTTTAATTAGTCCTATATTCCTATTTTAAGAAAAACGAAAAGACAAGACTAATTGGACACCACCTGCAAAACACGAGTTAGTAGTTTATTTTTTTGTCTTTGACAAGCAAATTTTCTGAACTTGCAAGAAATCATTGTCAGAAAATGATAAAAGTCAGCATCAAAAATATCTGTTCCCAGGTCAAGGCCACCCAAACATGAATCCTACGGAAAAAAGAGTTAGAAAAATGCAAAAAATAGCAAATAACAATAGCAAAAAAATATGTTGCTAGGTCAGGGCCGCCCCTCCAGGTCAGGGCCGCCCAAACAGAGTACCTGCATGGAAAAACAGTTAGAAAAACTGGAAAACAACAACAAAAAAATTTGCTGCTAGGTCAGGGCCACCCCTCCAGGTCAAGGTCGCCCAAACAAAGAACCTGCGAGGAAAAAATAGTTAGAAAACAACAGAAAATAGCAGCAAAAAAATCTACTGCTAGGTCAAGGTCGCCTAAACAGTGGACAAGGCTGTCCCTCTATGTCAAAATCTGCAAAAATCTAAAAAAAAACAGAAACTGTTAGTACAAAAAGAAGATCCGTGACGTGGGTCCCACCGAGCGTGCCAGAAATGTGAAGGGGAAAAAGTGTGCTAATCTAAAATGCAAAACAAACTAGAATGCAAGAAGAGCACAAAAACACCTAACACCTCAAATGATTAGCCTAGTTGGATTCAAAACAAAGCAAGATAAAAATGCACAATACAATTATACCTTGTCTCGAATTGATCCTTTGGTTGGCCCTTAATATCACTTTGATGTGTGCTCCTTGGATGATATGCTTGTAATAATGGTGGTTGAAGGATTAATGAAGGTAGATGAATGCAATAATGAACTCTAGGATGCAAGTGCAAATGCTAAGAGGTTGCAAGAAATGGATTGAGATCATAAGTTGGCTAAGGATGCAATGATTAGATAACTAAAAGATGCAAGATCCCTTAATGAAGGAAGAGGGGGGTATTTATAGGAGAAGTTGAATTCTCTAGAGAATTCAATGGTTAAGATTGAGCCACCATGGCCAAGATGAAGGGTTGTGGTGAGTTGTGGACTCACAAGCCCTCACATTTGGACATATGGTGGGTGAGTTGTCCAAAGGACAAGGTGAGATGGCAAGGGGTACTAATGACATGGAAGAGGCCATGTGGTCCCAAGGTACTTGCAAGTACCTTGGCATGTGACTAATGTGACCTCTCAATGATCATATGGGGAAGGGGAAAGCTTTGAAGAAATAAAAGTGAATTTTTAATTCACTTTTTTGAAAAAACCAAAAGGTAAGACAAGATTCCTTCTAGAAGGTGTCTTTGTCCCATGGGTACGATGTGACATATGAGATGTCATGGGGAAGACAAATACATGGGAGGAATAAGTGTGAATTTTTAATTCAGATGGGGAAGAGGTCAACCCAAAAAAGGTAAGTACCAAGAAGGTTGACTTAAGGACATGTTAAAAGGGGTAAGTGATTAGGATTAGTATTGTGCAAACAAATGATTAGATTAATTAATGATGAGTAGAGGCAAGTGGCAAGTTATAGAGGATTTGAAATTAATCCTAATTAAGGATATGTACATTTTAATGAAGGATTAATTAAATTAATCCAGATTAATGAAAAGGTTATGGAGGATGTGACAAGGAGAGAGAAAGAATGAATTAAAAATTGAAAAGGGTAATTGACTAAATTAAATAAATTGATTGTTTTTATTTAATTTACAGAGGAAATGGGCTAATGTATAAAGTATTTAATTGATTAAATTAAATACCTTAGGGACATTAGGGAAAATGAACAATATTAATTAAATGTGTCATTTGATTAATATAGATGGATTAGATGAATAAATGATGGGATTATGACCATATAAAAGTGGTCAAATTTATGTGTCTACACCCCCAAAATGAAAATTGAAGCAATTTACATTCAAAAGACCAATTTAAACAAGAATTAAATCTACTTTTGGATTTCCTAAATCCACATCCCTTACTAAAATTTAGTAGTTTATTGCTTTAATAAAACTAATTTACTAATGTCTCTTTTAGACAAAGGATGAAATTTAAACCAAATATTTAATTCCTAAATTGCTTTTAAATAGTAATAATAAAATAAAACAGTTACTTCTAATCAGAATATATTATTTTGACAATAACTATTTCTTCTTTTCAAAATAAAACATTTTAAAATCAATTAATTCATCTATTATTTTAAGATCAAATATTTGTTCTAGCAATGTATATTATTTTAAAATAAAACCAATAATTCGACTATTAACATATTATTTTAAATTCCTCAATTACATTTAAAACATGCCATTATTTAAAACCACAATTAAATATATGCACAAATATATATATATACATTAATATACATATAAATATATACCCTTATATATTTATACATACACACACACACACATATATATATATATATTTTATTATCTATATTTATTAAATATTTTAATATTATATAAATATGATATAAAATATAAAATATATATTTTATTATTTATATATATTAAATATTAAAAAATATATATATTTTTCTTTAAAAAAAAATCTAAATTGAAAAAGTAGGGTGCGGTTTTATTGAAACGCGCATTGAAGCTTATGTGGGGGCAACTATGTGAAAACACAGTCCACCCCATGTACATGGGGCATGGCTGTGTTTTCACACAGCCAAGCCCCTATTGCTTGGCACGACCGGTTGTGGAGAGGCGCGTTGGGCGCAACTTCCCCACAACGCCTCCCATGGGGGCGGTTGTGGGGTGAGCCCTCAATGACCCCCCCCAAAAACACATTTTTTTATATTTCCAAAAAAAAAGGGGGAAGCCCCTGCAGATTTCGAAATCCACGTATTTGATAGGGGTATTTTTTTTTCATTTTTATATATATATTTTTTTACCAGCATAACACCATGAACAATATATATATATAGTTTTCAATATATATATATATATACACACAGATTAATAATTTTATAAATCAGGTGAGCAAATACTTTTCTAAAAAATGATCATTTACAGTCAGGTATACAATTTTTTTGAGAAAAATCATTTGAAAATAGAGGTTTAAGAATTTGATACAAAATTTAACATGGGTTTTTCATCATAATTCATTTTTGAGTTTTCCAAACAATGATTTTGCAAACAACATAACAAAGCTATGAATTTTTTTCAAAATCAAAATTAATTTAAATACATGAACCTGGTTTCCAAAATCTTGAGAAGATGCCAAATGGTGCAATGATTCTTTCAGAGATTCCAGCTCCTTCCAAGCAAATCAACAAACCTTCTCCATAATTAAAATCCAAAACCCACAACCAGAATCCTTCTTCTTCCTCCTTCCTTCTCTCCATTTTCTTAACTTCCATGGTTAAAGCCTTAACTCCATGAAAATTATCTCTTTCAACCACCAACATAAAAAATTTCAAAACAAAAACAGAAAATATCTTCAAACTTCATTTTTTGCATTCAAATTTTCCAAAAATGCAAATTAAAACCTTTTTCAATTAAAATATCTATCAATTCTAAAAATAACTAAATTCAATTAATTTAATAAATTTAATAAAATAAATATAATCCAAAAATTATATTATTTTACTAATTAAATTAATTAATTAAATAAATAACATCTTCTAACATAATAACCAGATTAATTTAATAAACAACTTAAATACTTAATGTCATTTTTTACCTTTTTTTTTAACTTGCAATTAAATAAAATCAAGGTGAAATGAATAACATTAAAGCAACCAAACCTGACTTAAAACCAATGACACACTATGACTAGGGTGATGACTTGACACGGAAAACCTAGCTACTATCTCCCAATGAAATACTGTTGGGCAATGGACACACTCAAACCTATGAAACCAGGTGGAGCCGATGTCCTGTACCTGTAAACCTGCAAATAAAGCGTATATCGAACATGCATATATATCATAATAAAATACAACATGAAGATGAAATCGCGGAATCGAAGGGCTCTCGCAAGCGAGTGGTGCGATTTCGTCCCCTTCACCAATACAATGTTACAAAACTGACGAATCTAATATCAATAGTCTAATCAAAAGCATTAAAACAACATTAATTCAAATATCATCTATGCTAATCTAAAACATGTCATAATAATAACATCAGAATAAAATACCATCACATCAAAATATAACATCACATCACTTTACAGTTAGCGATCAAATAGTAACCGAGTACCATAGTCAAAGTACTAACAAAAAATAAAACATCACGAAGAAGAACATTGCCCGATCAAAAGAGCAAAATGGAGGGGTCCTACACCTTGTAACATGATTTCACACACACATAGTATTTAGTGTTATTTGCATGAGGGGAAACACTAATAACCATTGGTCTATCTATCACCTTGGTGCACATAATAAAAAAATTCTAAATTTTGTTTTGAGGTTTTATTTGGCTAAATTTGGTGTGTACCATGTTAGACACACAAGACAATTGAGAGGGGGGGTGAATTTTTTGCATGTATGTGTAGATTGGTGTTGTCATTGATGCTAACTGTATGTGTTGAGGAGATTGGTGTTGAAGATGAATTGTTGGTGTTGTCTATTCTTTGATTTGTTGCATTATGTTATCAGTTAAGCTACTAGTGTTAACCTCTGGTGTTTCTTTTGTAGGAAGGGTTAAGAATCATAATAAAAGGAAAAGATCAATAGTAGCAACTAAAAATATCTACAATCCAAGCCTAAAATACCAATCCAAACAAGAAATTACAAACAACAATATAAATCAAATAAAACCAATGATATACCAAACTTCCTATGTCAAAATTGATTCATCTTCCTTGATCTCCTCCATTTTTCTCACTATGCAATCTTTCCCTCAGATTTTGTTGTTCAAAAGTACCTGCAAGTGACAGTGATGTGATAGCAAGAATTTTGGAGATAGTGGTTGTAAGGTTGGAATGAGAGAGACAACTCTCTTTTATAGAAAAGCTTCTCAAACGGAAGGTCAAGATCGAAAGCCAAAAATATGCCAAGATCAATGGTCAAGGTTACATGCACCACGTAGTGGTAGGATTAGGGATGGCTAAGAATAGACAGTTAAGATTAAACGAAGACCGAAGGCAATCAATGGTTGAAATTTGAAAGATAAAGTGGAGGGAAAGTGGAGGCAATCAAATAATAATATTTAATTTGAGAAGGGAATCTTGGCAATTAATTTGGGATAGGATGTAGAGAAATAAATAATAAAAATGATTATTCATTTATGGAGAAAGAGGGAAATGTCATTTAATTAAAATGATTATTATGCAACCATTTAATTAAATATGAAGAAAATGAAAATGAGGATATTAAATAATTAAATTAGATTAATTATTTAATAGTGGAGAGAAAATGTTAAATGAATAGCCAAATACTTAAAATAATTATTTTACTATAGAAGAATAGTGAAATGTGAATAATTAAATAAATGAGAATTTATTTAATTATGGAAAGAAAAAGGATATTAGCAATGTAATTAAATAAATATTTAATTTATTTAATTAATCAAAGAAGAATAAAGAAAAGGAAATGAATTAATTAAATAATTAAAATTATTTAATTAATAGAGGAATGCGACCTTAGAAGATAATCAAATATTTAAAAGTATTCAATTATGTCAAGAAGGAGGAAATTGATACGGAAAAATGGCGTTTGTAGGCTTGAGATATTTTTTGGTGTCTACGTTTCCCCCCTCTTTGATATAATGTGAAGGTATCTGAATGTTGTATCAAAGAATAACCAAGAAAAATTCACTCAAAATATGCCTCGGTGTGCCTCGGTGAAGATAGGATAGACCTATGCCCCCTCAAAATTTTGTTGCAAATTTTGATTTTATTTGAAAAATATGAAAAATTATCTAGACAAGAATTTTTTGTGCATTGACAACAAAAGGTTTCAATTTTGGACCTCCAAGAAGTTCACATTATGGTTTGGACTCAACATTTGACACAACCAGTGAAAAAGGAGGTAAAAATCCCACTTTAGGAGGGTATAAATGTAATTTGGGTGCTAAAAATAGTTGTTTGTGCATTTTAACCTTGACTGAATAGTGAGCTAGAGTAAAAAAATTGTTGCAGAGTTGCTACCAAAATGTCTCCAATACCACACGTTGTGCATCATGGATATCAAGTCAGGATCTATAGACGGCTAGAGGGCTCAGGGGACACAATAAGTACACCATCCTTGCTTTGTGATTTTTTAATTTTTGCTAGTTTTAGGGCTCCAAATGTGAGAAAATAGATGTGGTGAATCGCGTTTTCTATATTTGTTATTGTGTTCACTGCAAGTAGATGCACTTTTTCGCATCTGCTCGATGCGACACAATTGCATAGGGCAAAGCCTAAACTAATTTTTTGTGATGAAAATGAATTTTGTGATGCAACTGTAGGTTTAAATGACACATGTGATATTTTGAGCCGCATGTGTAATTTTACGACACAAACGTGAGTTTGAATGTCACATTTGACTATAAGGTTGCATGTACTTGGGGATTTGATGCATTTGAAAATGTGGACCACATCTGTGAACTTTGTGATGCATTTGATTTTTGAGCCGCATATGCTAGATAGTGTGACACATTTGCCTATTTAGATTTTTTCCTTGATTTGGATCAAATTTTCTTTGTGACCAAGGTCAACTAGGTTTGCATAGGCTTTTCAATTGACATAATGAGCTTACTTGTGATCACATGTGGCACTAGACCCTATTTATACTTGGGAGAACTATCCATCGACCTTTAGACTACGAGAGCGGCTAGAGAATGACCAAAGGGATCAACTACTTTCCCTAGGATTATATTACATCACCTTCATGCCTATGATTTAGGCTAACAAAGGTTTATTGAATGCTCTAGGAGACAGGGGTAGAGCTAGATACCGAGGTGAACATCCACCTTGACCATCAAGGTGGAATGGGGACAAGCAGGCAATCATCAAAGCAATAGTGGTAGTTGCTCCAAAATAGGTAGATGCAATTCCTCACTAGGAGGAGCAACACATAGAGGATCAACCAACAATTGATATCAACATAGATTTCAAGGTGGGGAAGATTGGAGGGATGAGATGTAGGATCAAGAGTAGGAGGAGGAGAGGGAGAGGGTAGTGATGGAGGAGGGGTTAGAGGAGATCCCCATCATCGAGGTGATGGAGGTGGAGGTAGAGGACTAGCTAGTGGATGGCTACAAGCCCAATTAAAAGTTATGTAGGAAGAGTTTTAGTAGCTGAGATTCGAGAGAGACATGGCCATCATCAAGGCATAGTGAGCTAGGTAGGGCTCCATTGATTCTATAAGCAGGTGTAGTGGGTCAACAACCAATTTTGCATGGGAGCTCAAGAGGGCCATATGAGGGGAGCAATACTATAGAGATTTTTTATGAGAGAGAGGTTCCCCTAAGTGGAGAGATTAGATCTTCTCAGAGGTCATGACCAGGTCCTAGATCAAGGCACACTCGAGATAGAGCTAGAGTAATGGTGGTGTTTCTTAGCTGAGGGGCTCTCCATATCAATGACTAGGGTCAGGGCATGATAGGTAGCCTCCCATAGGACCATCCCCTTCAAGATAAATGAGGAGAACTTGATAGATTTGATTATGCATTTAGACACTGATATGTATGTAGTTTGATCAAGCCTACAAGCTCCATTTTTGAGATTGACCTTGACATTATACTATGACACTAATTTTGATAGATATACGAGATGTATGATTTTGGAAGTGACTTCATGATGAGTTATTTATTATGCATGTTTCTATGTGATGGAATATTCTATTATGATTTTATGCATTTATATGTTTATGAGATGATTTTATATGTTATGATGTATTATGGATGATTCATGGTTTATGCCTATATATGATTATCTATCTTATGATGTATGGATAGATGCACTTAATCTATATTGCTATGATGGATTTCAGATGTACATGATTTAATTTCACATTTATACATTCTATATGCAAGATGGTTTTATATGATTATGATGCTTATGTGGATGCACATGTGATGCATGCTTTATGATGTTATGGATGATTTATGTTTATGAAATAATGCAATATGGATATATATGATGTATGCAAATTAAATGAGATGTATGTTGATGATTTATGGATTCAGGATGATACTATGTGATTATGACATGTAATGCTTATATGGATGCATATATGATCCTTTATAATGAGATGCTACGGTGAAATCCTATCTATGTTTTTTTTTATTTTAAGATGCAATATGGATGACCTAACATGTTTATGATGATGTCTATGATACTTCTACCATTATTATGTATGTGTTATCAACTAAAACTTGCACTTGAACTGAGTTGTAAAACTCAGTTAGCTAGTAAAACATGGGAACATTCTCAGGTTGTGGGTGACCAAAAGTGAGAATGAGCCTCTAGATGAGGTCGGATTCCTGAATGGTTATCACCTAAACTATTGATTTTTTGAGGAAAAGGGAGAAAGATAACTTAAAGGAAAACTAAACTAGGAAAACTAATAATAAAAGTGAAGTGATACACCAAACTAAAAGGAAAAATAAAACTCGAAATTCTGCACACTTGACTACTTCTATTAGAAATATAACTTGCACAAAATTGTTACAGTAGGTTTTTTGCATAAGTATTTCACTAAAAGGTCAAAGTACAAAACAACTTGCAAAGGGAGGATAAAAATTCACAATTGACAAGCTAAAAAGCACTTCACATACATAATCAACAACTTGCATTATCTTACTATTTGTAGAAAAGGTACTAATATATGAGAAAAAGACCACAAGGAAGAGAAAAACTTCACAAGTTAGCTCGATCAATCATCAATATACACAAATACTACAAGCACAAGAAGACAATGACTTCATTACCAAAAATAAGCAAGGTTTCCTTTGAATTCCATATCCAAAATGAGTTACAAAACTAAAAAAATCAGTGAAAGGATTGCAAGAGTCACTGTATCCAAAAGTTGCATGAATAGAACTCACTCTCCAATGAGTTACAAAAGTGATTAAGTAAACAACACCAAGTGGTTCCACCAAAAAAGGAACAAAAAACCAACTTGGGTTAGATGCCTCCCAAAAGCCTAAAATATAGCACCTATATCTTCTCCAAAAGAGCTCAAAATGGGTGAAAAATTCAAGCATGACTTGATCAAACCACAAATACCTCTAAAAATGCTCAAAAGGAAACATAAATCCTATATTCTCCCAACAAGGTGATGAATCACCCCTAAATCCTCTCCACATGTTGGAAAACAACTCAAAACACTATCTAAATGCTCACAAGAGGCATCAATAGTAGATAACTATCTCCTCATCGACCAAGTCACCCCTCCTCCATTTGCATTAAGTGATAACAATATGACTTTAAAAGGTTTATAATTACACCTTTAAACCATATGTTTTACAATAAATAATATGCAAATAATGATCATTCCATTTTACAAACAATAGTATTATGAAAATTGGTCAGACAAAGGCATGGTGCCAAGGTGGACCTCACAACACAAGGACTCCACCATGGATATTAGTTGGAATTCACATCGAACACTCTTGAGACAATTTCTAAGGCATAAAATTCATAAGGCATAAAGATTACCAAGAGGGTTCGTGGGCTCATATTAGTTTTCATTTGATTTTAATAAAACGATGGTATAAAATACCATGTTTTGGTCGACATACCTTTTAGGGTTAGAAAATCCTAAATCAAAAGCAATGGAAAAAACAAAATTCACTTCATTTGACATGAAGCTTCTTTGAGAAGCTCAACTATCACCATTGAGGGTTTCACAAGGCATGTTCATGGTGGACTTCCCAACCATTGAAGGCATTTCTCCTGTCAAAAGGATACAAAGGATCTTAAGGTAAGCTTCAAAGGATACTTTCTTGTAGTTTTATTCCATTTTTGAAAGGAACAAAGCTCGAAACTGAGCTCTACTTGATATTAATGCTTCAGATTTTCATTTAATTCACTCCAATTTTCCTATAGAATTTTTCTTGTGTATTCCTGAAGGAGTAACCACATTTTTTGTAGAAAATTTTGAGGCAATTCATTATACAGGCCGTGGGTATTACATTTTTGTGGTCTTTATTTGAGATCGCGGGTTTACAAAAACCCATGCCACCATTTGTATACCACTTGCACATTCTTTTCAAAACAGCCATGGCTCAGCCCTTTGTAAATTCTAGGTACTTTGGGCTGTGGGTTTTGTATCTTTCTCTAAAATTTTCCATCATATACTTTACATTTCCTATTATTTCGACTTGGCATGTTGAATGGAAATACTAAATAACTCTGGATATTACCTCATTTTGTAAAAATGGATGAAATTTTTTTTGATGACTGTTTTGTGCAACTCATGAGAACTAAAACTGAAGAGGACATTCAACAATGCTCTGTTCTAGAAACAAACAACAAATCTTTTCCTTCAGCCTAAACACATGACATAGACCATGCTTCTCAATGCATTTAGTTACTACATAAACTGTATTATGAACAAATAGAAATGTAAATAAACATATTCACTGGATCATAATCTTTTTATCTTGATAAGAGAAAGATTGCAAAAATGACGGTTTCTTTGAATTCTGTGCAATTTCCTTTTCATGCATTTACTATGGAACATAATTCTAAAAATAATAATGTAGCCACTTCTTTATGATTTTATTAACTTGTATCATTTATACATATCCCACTATTTGTATATGCATACCTCTTTGCCTGCAAAAACATTGTATCCATACCCTTGGGTTGTCCTTGACACAGATGACTGTCCTATTGTGCTCTGTATCTTAATTTTCCCTGTGCAAATTGTCCTCTGTATTTGATGATTGATACAAATATATTATCTTGTATTCTTTGTATCATTATGATTTCACTTTTTCAAAAGCATCTAATGTGATCTTTGCATCTATTTTGCAACCTGTAAGACATTATGGAATGCCTTCAATGCTTATTATGCTCATAATTCAAATGATGTCACGTGACTTCCATTTGTTTGATATATACTCATTTTTTGATATGTTTACCTTGTCTTCAAAGAATAATGATGAATGACCTTATCATAGGCATATTCACCTCTTTGGTGATGTTGTTTAGATGTTTGAATAACTTGACTTAAGAGGTGTATATGCCTATGATATGGATGAATGTATTTATATTTTGAAGACCTATCAAGATGTACAAAAAAAGACTCAATTAGGCATCTAGATTGATAACACTTCAACCCTCAAAACACATGAGGGAAGCATGTTGGTCTCAACCCTTGTGGGAACCACATCTAACCCACATGCTGAAAACTGAAAACTCAAAATAGCAATAAACTTTCCCTATATCTGCACATGAAGCAAACATGTTAGAAAACAAAATGCATGTTTTAGGTGTGTATGTTGACTTGATAATTTTCCTAGACACCTAAAGTATGAATTTTCTATTTAATGCACATTGAGATCAGTTTATACATGCATAGGTGAATGTTCATATAATGTTTGTGATCTTTCATTGCTTAGAGGACTGCTCTAAAATCATTACTATTGCCAGATGCAGGAACTAGGAATAATGAGGAGTTAAGGGGGACAAGAAGCTTGAGGTAGTATCAAAGCAAGACAACACTGAAGTAGTCATTCAGGAAATGACTGGTCACTCTCCTTATATGCACATTCTTTTGTTTACCTATTCATGTATATGATTTTTCTTAATTTGTATTGAATAAGAAAAAATAGTCTCACGGCTTGTGTGAGACAATGTATAATTTTAAATTCAATAAATATACTTCTTGTTTAGAAAAGACTTGAATGAATCTTTCCTATGTTACATGCATCTATGTAAATGCAGTAATTTATAAAATGCAATCTTTTATTGAATTATTTCACTTAAGCAATTGAATCTAATATAGGAGAAGATAAAATGTACCTTTTCTTTTTCAACTTAAAACAACAAGCTTTACTTGATTGAGCTATAAGTGAAAATATGGTAACTTTTTTGGCAACTCATGCTGGGTGTTTTCCTGCTAAACATGAAAACTAGTTGCTTAGGCTTGTCCATTGGGCATGGAGTCACTTAGAAACCTCATAAATAGACCTAGAACAGCCCATTGAATGCTATAACTCATTGAAATAGATTAGATCACTTGGAAATTAATTGAAAATAGGAAAACTACAGAAGGGAAACTACACAACCCTGGTAGAACAACACTTAGGGAATTGAAATACTTGCATCTAAAAACCTATCCTACACTAACCAACAAGACAAAACTACTTAAAAAAACCATTTACAAGAAGACTGAAATAACTGCCCTTTCTTCTCAAAATACAGTGACTCGCATGCTTAAGGGTAGCTAGATAAAGATGGGAAATTGATTTTTTTTTAACAAGGTGATGCATTGTCCTTTGAAAGAGATAAAAAAGTTCACTTACCTCACTAAATTGATAATATGTATTGTTAATCAAAGGAGGATAAGTGAGTTGAACATACTCTTGCTCAACTGCAAATGCATTCACAATGATATCTTCAATTGTTCCTTCATGTGTGAGTGCAATATTAATTATTGGTGCTTTACTAGACTCCATCTAGGCTAAGTATCTGATTGGACATCCCCTTGAAAGGACAACTATTGAATTCTAGTTGTTGGTTTCTTGCACCTTCACTGTTGATCCATCTATTAGACTAGAAAGAAAACAATCAAAATACTTAGGAACAACAACATTACCTTCAACCTGCACAATAACCTGCCATGTTAATTCCTCATTCATGGTTAATAGACAATATTCTTCCACTAGGGTGGCTAATAGTTCATCAAAGCTATCAGCTCTCGAAAGACTCTTAGGAATAGTTTGTTCAAGCTTAAAATTTTCACTATTACTCAAAGAACTACACTCCAAAATAGGCTTTTCGTCTTCAATGAAGGATGGAAAATATTCAAACAATGATGTAGCCTCTTGAAACGAACTTTCAACTGATTTATCAGCTTCGAACTCCTCTGCACAACAAAAAGGAAGCTCTTCCAACCAGTTATGACCTTGCAAAACAGGCTCATGAGGAGTCTCTTGATTTAAGAGAATGGGCTCCACCTTCTCACACTCATATTTCTCCCTGTGTGTGAGAATATTGATCTAACTAAGAAGATAAACTAACACACCAATGAAACATTAAATTGAAAGCAACTAATTAGAAAAGACAAAGAAAACTCTAAGTAAAAGCATCTCCTTCAAATGCGTCTCATTGTCCTCTATGTCCAAGAATTTGATACAAGTTACTGGCTCTCAGTTGGTGTAAGTAGCAGCTTGTTGAAATGACAACTTAGGAGAACGAGACTTATGTAGCATGCATGTATATTGCTATGTGATTTAAGCTATGAAGTTGAAGAACTAAAATGCTATGAACTTGAAAATGATTATGCTAAGATTCTGATTTGAATGTAACTATAATGACTAGCTAAATTCACACAATCTAGGTTTCTTTTCAACTCACAAAAGGTTGTATTTATAGATTTTTGGAGGCAAGAATCTAGCTAGCCAAGATCAATGGTTGAGTTCAAACCTATCAAGATGAATGGTGAGAGATTGAGAAGTTGAGAAAAAAATGGAATGTTGAGAGAAAAATGGGAGATGTTTCCTCCTATACAGCCTTTTCCATTAAAAAATGAAGGAAAGTTGTCATTTGTGCACTTCATTTATGAAGAGTTAGTTGATAGTTGAGGAAAAATCCATAATTAAATAAATAAATTTATTTAATTACATGTGACAAAGAATTAGAAGCTTCCATAATTTAAATAAATAATATTTAATTATAGTGGAGAAAAGAAAGCTTCTAATTAAATATTTTTAGAATATTTAATTAAGTGGAGAGAAGAAAGTTTCTAATTAAATATTTTTAGGATATTTAATTATATGAAGAGAAGAAAGCTTCTAATTAAATATTTTTAGAATATTTAATTATATGAAGAGAAGAATTATTATTTAAATTGTAAATTTAAACTTGTGATAATTAATATAAATAAATTGTGAAATCTATTTAATTAATTAAGAGGAAGATGATAATAATTAAATAAAATTATTTATTTAATTAAATTAGAAGAATATAGAAAGTGAACGATATAAATAAATAATTGAATTTATTTATATGTAGATGAATTTAGAAGATTATTAATTAAATAAATCATATTTAATTAATTAACAGGCTTGATTAACTGTGAACATTTTTGGATGTGTACATTTTTCCCCTCTTTGAAGTGATGTGTTTTATGCATTGCTTCAAAGAATTTTGCCTCTAACTTTAAAAATTGACTAATGCTATATGTCCCCTCGAGAGATAAATCGCATGATTTGAATGATGATGATGATGATTTGAAAGAATTGAGAGAAATTGTCGATTTAGCTCTCGAAATAATGCATTGCATAGTATAAATAAGAATAACCTCCCTTT
Organism: Sequoiadendron giganteum; assembly: GCA_007115665.2. NCBI lineage: Eukaryota > Viridiplantae > Streptophyta > Pinopsida > Cupressales > Cupressaceae > Sequoiadendron > Sequoiadendron giganteum. Next base: position 370,751,858 of record CM021109.1, on the reverse strand, counting down.
TTTACCCCCTTAAAAGGTGGAAAAGGTGAAAAGTCATTTTCATTTGAACAGTAGCCTTTTGCAGTTTTTAGAGCTCTGAGAAGAATTTGCGAGATGTCGATCCACTATGAGCGCCACCAATTCGAACGAGCCTATCGTCATCAAAGACCGGCTGCGTATGGACCTCCAGTAAGTTGATATGATCCTCCTTCGTGAATTTAAATCACATTTTTAAAGATTTTTTCAATGTTTAGGATTTTTGAATGCCTGCTTTAGCACATACGATTTTACTTTAGCACATACGAGCCATAGTTTAGCGCATCCATCCTTGTGCAAAGAAATTATGTTTTAGCACATAGGCCATTAGATTAGCACATCAATGGATAGATTAGCACATCCGTGATTAGATTAGTGCATCTTCCAGAATGGCGCATAGGACCTGATAGAATAGCGCATACATTGTTCAAATCGCGTATAGGCTAGAATAGCGCATAGGTGAAACAGAGTAGCACATAGACTTGATAGATTAGCGCTTTGATGAAATAGTGCATTTAACCTTTGTTTTAGTGCATCTATGGATAAAGTAGCGCATTGATGATTTAGCGCATTGATGAACTGTTTTAGCACATCCTTGAAATTTTGCTGATTTTTTATTTTTGAAATGAATTTGATACTTGCTTGATGATTGTTGCAATATCAACCAACTGATTGTATGCTTTTGAATAACATCAAGGATATAGTAGCCTGATTTGATAAATTTGTCTTTGTGATTGAAGAAAAAATAGTAATAATTCTGATAAATTTGTTTTCCCACTTGAAAGACAAATAGTAGTGATGCTGATAAATTTGCTTTCCCGATTGAAAGACAAATAGTAATGATTGGATGTCAAGCCGATTGGCTGTTAAATTTGTTTCCATGTTTGAATGAAAAAAAAATAGTGGAAAATGATAAACTTGTCTTCCTGCTTGAAGAACAAATAGTAAAATGATTTAATAAATTTTCTTTCCTACTTAAAAGACAAATAGTAATGATTGATTTGATTCAATTGATTTAACATGATTTGCTTGATGCTTTCTTGTGATTCCTTGTTGATTGATTTGATTTCGATGTGCTTGATGTTATAGGACGATTTTAATATCCTCCAGATCAGAGAGCAATTTCCCCAGACATGGGACATGATTCCCAAACTATCTCATCCAAAGATAGGGGTGATTGTGAGATGTGGGTTGGGTTATCTGCTTAGGATCTCACAATATAGGGTCAATAGGGCACTGTTGACCGCACTAGCTAAGAGATGGAATAGTGAGCATAATACCTTTCACTTGCCGATGGGATAGATTATAGTGACACCTGAGGATGTCTATAGGATTCTAGGCATCCCAGTAGTTGGTGAGCTTGTGATCTATGATCACAAGGAGATTGGGGGGACAGATTCCTTGCGAAGAGTTTTTCAGGATCCCCATGTGGGTGGGTATGAGATTTCATGGAGGGATATGGTATAGAGATATGCCCCTTTACCATCAGTTTTAATAGGTTTCATTGGTGGATTCCTTTGTCCTAATCATAGGTCAAAGGGACTATCAGTAGGTTGGGGTTAGATTCTGGAGGATATGCTCCTCCATCAGACTAGATATGCATGGGGATCATGCATGCAATCCCATCTATACCACGATCTTCATCAGGTGGTGTACATGGATGGGAAGAGTATCTCAAATGGAGTTACTCTTCTACAAATTTGGGCATGGGAGCACATTGCCATCACTTGCCCCATTGTTCAAAGAGATTTCCCACTGGGCTATCCATATGTATATGCTTACACAGGTCCCCTTGTCCAGCCGATGCTAGGCAAGTTAGAGTACTGGTGGAGGATATTGGATGACATGGATACCATCATCTGGAGACCGTATCTTGACTGTGAGGCATGGGATGAGGATGACATAGAGCTTCATTACTGCAGGATAGATAGATATATGATTGGCCGTACTCCATTCATCATTGAGTGGTTTTTAGTTATGAGAGTACTGAGGCAGTATGGACGGGTACAGATGATGCTACAGGGTGTGGCTCACTATGCGATATGCCGCAAGGATGTGCCAGAGTGGAGGCCATTTATCACTTTTGAGGCAGCGAAGGCTAAGTATACAAATCTACAACCAAATTTTTGGGCTATTCATCCTAAGGTTATAGATGATCACATGACAGATGACTATGCCGCCTACTTCTATTCACATCCATTTCCAAGGTTGAACAGTCCAGATGAGCCTGCCCCACTGTTAGGTGGGCTAGTTATATGATGGGCATGACAGTAGCCATAGACACAGGCACATGCAGGGCAGCCACAGGGTTAGGCACAAGCACAGGCACAGGCAGAGTAGCCATAGGCAAAGGATATAGGTGGTGTGGTGATGGAGGTGGATGATGAGGATGATGATTCAAAAAACTCCAATGATAGTGATGATGACGGGGATGATGGAGGTGGTGGTGGTGGACAAAGATTCTTCTTTGATGTTCCTTTTAGGATGAGGCCTCAGACATCTAGAGTGGTGGACCAGTCGAGTACTTCAACTCCATGCATTATGATCAGGGCTCCTTTTCAGGGACAGCTAGATAGTCTACAGGCAGAGGTTCAGACTCTTTGGAGTAGTTTGGCATAGGCATAGGTTACCATCAGCCAACTATAGGCATAGGTTGCACAACCACCACCTTCTAACCCATAGGTAGCTCAACTCATAATAGAGCGAGACAGTTTTAGAGAGCTGTGCATTCAGGCAGAGGGAGTAGCATAGAGAATCCTTAGGTTAGTTGAGAGCACCTCCATTGGAGAGGTTGTGGAAAAGGGACTGGAGATTGCTCAGAAGGCCGAGTACTATAGGATGAGATACTTTGAGGTAGTGCCACTCGAGTAGAGGATTGCTTACACATAGTCAGGTACCCAGTCACAGACTCACTCATGCAGTCATACCAAGAGTGCCACCAGGAGTGTGGGACATCTTGTCAGATGAGAGATCAAGGCTTCTGGCAGTAGAGATCTAGCAAGACCTACCACCTCAGGAGGCAGTGGTAGCCATGTTCCATGTCGGGATGCCCCTCAGTGATGAGTGATTGATACATTCTGCCATTGTATTTCATATATCTTGTTTAAACATTTGATATCCTTGTACACCTGGACATTTGTTTTCATGAGATTTATGATATGCAATGGTGATTCGATATGCATGTGTTATGGATTCATGTATGCATTTTATTTCTATATGCTTTATTTTTTTATGATTGCTATGATGATGATTATATGCACTTTGATATGAACTACGAATGATGATGTTTTTATTTTATGCAATGTATGATTCTTATGATGATGATGCAATGATGATATGATGTAATATGCTTTATGATGAAAATGATTTCTAACATGATGATATGATGCCATATGAATGATTTTACTATATGAGGTATGTAATGAATGAAATGGATGCATCTTTCTTTTATCAATGTATGTTTATGCGAATGATGTGAAATGAATGATAATGAAAATGTTGTGAAATGATATAAATGAGATGAATAATTAATGAAATGATATGCACTAATGAATGATATGGACATGATATGAAAATGATATGATATAAATTAAAGATGGATAATGATCATGATGAACTAAATGAGACCTAATAATGATGATAATGATAATAATGATAATGAAATGAATTGATGTGAGAATGAAAATATGCAAATGAAATGATAATGATAACCTAAATGAATAGTCATGATGAAATGAGATGCAATAAATGATAATGTAATGAGATGCAATAAATTTCCAAGTGTACTCAATTGTTGTCTTAAAAGATATATGAAAATTTTGCCAACCTCCAAAAATCTACCTAGACAGCCCCCAAATGCAAATCCAAAAGAATCATGCAATCCTAGAATGTAGTAATGAACCATTCTCCTGTTTTTCATTCCATGAGCCAATGCTACATGTGATTTTCATCATTGAGCCTTTTGATATGTTGAAAGTTAGTACAAGCATCAAAGGGGATATTAGCACCAATGATGACCTGAGTACTAATTTCATGATGTTTGATGTAGCAGGTTAATACAAGCATCGAGGTATAATTGAACCAAGATGACCTGAGTATTGTTTGCATAAACAGACAAAAGTTAACCATTTTCCTATGCAAATTCCAAAATGTCATCAATGATACATTGTAGAGGATGTCCCATGATAAATTTGCAAAATACTAGTGATTAGCTTACAGACAACAAGCAAAGAAAAATAATACTCCTTCCTTGTGATTCTAGTTTAGTACATCATTGAACCACTCCAAAGATATGATTTCATCAAATGTCAAAATAACAATTCAACTTATGCTTTAAGTTTTTCATTCATTTTATTCAGATTAAGATCATCCAATTTGTTTCAATTTTCTATCAAACAGTCGTTTAGACCCAACTTTGAATGGATAAGTTTGTTATTTTTGATATTGCAATGCTTGACACATGTTGTTGTTTATTTGCCAGAAAGCTCCAAGAAGCGAATTTCCCCCAATGACCCTACACTCTTACTCCTGTTTAGACACAACTACTACTAAGGATAACCTTAATCATCAAGCCATGATGAAATCCTTGTCGTTTCAAGGAAATGTTTGGATGCATGATGTAGATGTGATGGCTAGGCATGTATATGAGGCCGATGAAAGATGGATATGCAGAATGTATCCTAATAGATGAGAGAGCCAAACAAATCATAAACAATGTCTGTTTTCCAGGTTTTCACCATTTGTTTTTATTGCACTTTTCCCTAATTTTATGATTTTTTTGTTGTTACCAAGATGCCTGTTTGCCAAGTTTTCATCAAGGCAACGATTTTTTTTCTCTTTTTGATTTTTTTGTATATTTTCTATGTCAAAAGATGCCTATTTGCCAGGTTTTCACCATATTGACACATTTTCTTGTTTTTATGAATTTTTTCATGATTCTTTATATTACTTTTGATATTTTTTAGGAATTTTTATATTGTTTTTGATATTTTTAGGCATAAAATTTCTTTAGGTGAATGTTGTTGGTCGGGTCTTCAAACAGGTCCCCTTCTAATGTTGACAATTGATATGTCCTCGATCCATATGCTATAATGACAACGAACGGGCTCAACTAATTAGGATCGAACTTTCCTTTCTTTTCTCGATCCTACTGATTACCATGGTTTTCTTTGAGAACTAAGTCACCCACTTGAAAAGCTCATGGTTTGAGTCTATGATTGTAGCTACGGGACATAACTTGTTGATATCTCTTTAAATGATCAACTACAGTTTGACGTCATTCATCAAGTAGTTCCAACTCTTGCAACCTTGATACTCTGTAATCTTCATCATTTATTAGCCCCTTTAGTGATACTCAAAGCGAGGGACTCTCGACTTCTAGTGGTAAAATAGCTTATGCTCCATAGACCAAAGCATAAGGAGTAGCACCTGTTGGTGTGTGAATACTTACTCTGTATGCCCATAAAGCTGGATTCAATTGGACATGCCAATCACGGCCGACATCATTCACTGTTTTCTTCAAAATATTTAGAATTTTTTGTTTGAAGCTTCTGCTTGACCATTTCCCTATGGATAATAAGGTGTAGAGAACCTGTGTTGGATGCGAAATCTTTCACAAAGTTCATCAACAACTTGATTTTTAAAAGGTCTTCAATTGTCTGTAATAATGGAGTTGGGAATGCCATACCAACATATGATATAGTTCAAAATGAATGAGGAGATTTGTTTTCCAGTAATAGTTGTTAGGGGAACAACTTCAATCCACTTAGTAAAATAATTGGTGGCTGTGATAATGAACTTGTGTCCATTTGAAGATGATGGATGTATCTTGCCAACCAGATCCAATCCCCACTGAGCGAAAGGCCATGTTGTGGTGAAGGGTTGTAATTCCTGAGCAGGAACATGAATAAGATTCCCATGAATTTGACATTTTGCACATTTCTTAACAAAGATGAATGATTCTTTCTCCATGGTTGGCTAGTAGTAACCCAGTCTAACAAGTTTCTTTGCTAAGGTTAGTTCACTTGAGTGTGTCCCACAAATGCCACCATGTACCTCTTGTAAGGCCTTTTTTGATTCATCGCATTCGAGACATCTAAGGAGGGTACCATCAAGACCACGCCAGTATAAGACATCAGCAATTAAGGTGTAACGAGAGGATTGACATATGGAATTCCTTTTCTAATTTCTAGACAAGTCTAAAGGTAAAATATTATTCTTTAGGTAAGTATAGATTTGGCCATACAAGGGAGAATCATAACTAGTTAAGTTGCAAATGATTTGGGTAACTAGATTTTAATAGGCGGGAGAAAATAATTGTTCCACCAAGAAGTCATACCGTGCTTGATTCTCTGACAATTGGAGTAGTAATGTGATTATAGCCATGGCATCCACAACTTTATTATCAGTACGTGGAATTTGCGTGAACTTGATATCGACAAAGTATTTCTTGAAATCATCCACCATCCTTTTGTAAGTTATTAACTTTTCATCCTTCATTTGATATTCATCATTGATTTTATTTATGACAAGTTGTGAATCACCAAAAACTTGTAGTTCTGTGATTTTCCAGTCTACTGCAATTCTCATGCCAATTAATAGCATCTCATATTCAACTATGTTATTTGTGCAAGGGAACATTAGCCAATAAGATTTTGGAATTGTATGTCCTTGAGGTGTAATGAAAATAATCCTTGCCCCCGAGCCATGTTGAGTGTAGGAACCATCAAAATAGAGTGCCCATGACTACTTAATAACTATTGTGAAGACATCGGCATCAGGAAAATCAATGTGTATTGGATGTTCTGCTAGCATTGGTGCTTCTGCTAAGTGATATGTGATTACCTATCCTTTGATGGCCTTCCAATCTATGTAATGAATGTCAAACTCACTCAGGATCATGACCCATTTAGCCAATATGCCAGTTAAATTTTCCTTACTTAGAAGATACTTGAGTGGATCAATCTTAGCCACAAGCTTTATTGTATGAGCTAGTATGTAGTGTCACAACTTTTGAGAAGTGAACACTACTGATAAGAAAACTTTTTCAATGAAGGTATAATTTAGTTCATGGCTTGTCAAAGTTTGACGAATGTAATATATTGCTCACTCCTTTCTTGAGTTATCTTCATGTGCCAATAATTCTCCCAAGGACACCGTCGTGGCAGAAATATACAATATGAGCAGTTCACCTTGCACTGGTGGAATCAACATTGGTGGAATCATTAGATAATGCTTTATTTTATCAAATGTTGTGTCACATCTGTCTTCCCATTTAAATGGAACATTCTTATGTAAGAGATGAGTAAATGGTAGAATTTTATCCGCCAGTTGTGCAATGAATCTCCTGATGGATTACAACTGTCCCTGTAATGAGCATAATTGACTGATATTCCTTGGTGGTGGCATATTGAGAATTGCTTGTACCTTTGCTGGATCCACTTCAATTCCCTTTGCTGACACAATATATCCTAGAAGCTTCCATATTTCACCCCAAAGACACATTTCTTTGGATTAAGTCTCACTTTAAATTTTTCCATCCTGTTAAAATTTTTAGATAAGATATCTAAATGTTCTTCTTTTGTGTGTGATTTGGCTAAAATATCATCGACATAATCCTCCATGAATGTGTGCATCATATCATGAAAAATGGTAGTCATTTCTCATTGATAAGTAGCTCCTGCATTCTTGAGTCCAAACGACATTACATTCCAACAATATGTACCCCAAGGACATGTGAACGTTGTTTTATCCTGATCTTCAAGTGCAATCTTTATCTGGTTGTATCCTGAATATCCATCCATTAGTGATACATAGCATGGCCAACAGTCAAATCTGCAATCATATCTATATTTGGTAGAGGGAAATCGTCCTTTGGGCATGCCTTATTTAAATACTTGAAATCTGTACAAATTCTGATTCTTCCATCTGGCTTTGATATAGGCATGATATTGGAGATCCATTTTGCATAGTCGATTATCTACCGAATGAATCCGACATCTAAAATCTTCTTTAACTCCTCCTTAACCAATAATTCAACATGTGGATGCATTTTTTTGAGTTTCTGCTTCATAGGTTTTGCACTTGACATGATAGCTAGATGATGCATGATGAGATCTGGATCTAATCTAGGCATATCTGCATAGGACCATGCAAAATTGATTTGTTTGTTCTTGAGAAATTCTGTGAACCTCAGGATTTCCTCTTCTGTTAATGATGTGGCCAATTGTAAGACTTTGGGTTGCTCCACAGTACCTAAATTGATCGCCACTATCAGTTCTATTAGAATAGAAGACCTATCCTGATAATGTTCTGGGAGAGTGTCAAGTTTCCCATCTTCCAATGCCTTTGACAGGTTTTCACCTTTAGATACACTTTTTATTTTTCTCTTTTCATGATCTAATACTACCTTTGTTAGGTTTTCACCATTAGATCTTTCTTTTATGTTATTAATTTCATAGCTGAGAAACTTGGCACTTTCCTGTTGAAAACTTTGATCTTGTGATTCCTTCGTGGAACTTGTTTCTGATTGGGATGAAAAAAGGAAGTTTATGATGGTTTCATCATTTGGAAAAGTTGGGATATCAATTGGTGCAATTTGTTCCCAATCAATGAGTTCGGGATGGATCAAAGGAAATGGATCATTAGGCTGGGTAAGGTCACTAGCCATTAGGGTCATGATGCTATATCAAATTCCTTATGGGAAAGATCTAGGATGGTATCCTCCTATTGATGATTTGTCTCACTTTGAATCGAATCGTGCTCACTCGAGTCATGATCGCTTAGTAGAACGTAATCAAGTGGAGGCCTTGAGCTTTCCCCTTGTACGAATGTGGGTGTGAATTTTTGCATGACATCCACCTATTTATCTCTCCAGAACTTATCATCAAAGATGGTGTCCCATTCATATTCATTGGAGTCAGTGTTAGAATTGTCTTCTTGAATTCTAAGAATTGTTTCAGCTAACTCCTCATTGGATGGTCTTTGTGCTACTTCTTCCTTTGTATCCTCACCATATCCTAACCCAGTTTTATCCTTTGGGTGCATTATTTTCAGTTGGATAGGTTCAACAATACCCTCCTTTCTTTTGCTTATAGGGCCATTTCCTTCATAACCCATTTGTTGCATTATTGCATAACCTTTTCCATATTGCTCTGTAGGTAACTTGACATGTTGTATTGATTCTTCTTCATCTTTATAGAGCCAATCAAGGATAGCTCTATCTTCCATTTCATTTTCTTTGATAAATATTCCATCAGACTTGGTGATGGGAACTGAAGCTGAGGCTAAAGTTGTTGTAGCCTTTTGTATGGATGTTGATGTTTGACCATGAGATTTTGGAGACATGGGTAGTTTAGAGAGACATAAGGAATATTCTCCCACCCCATTATCCTTTAATTTGAGCTTGGTGCCAAAATTACTTATCATTTCTCTTGCTTCCTCATTGTATTTGGAGATAGAAATGGCCAAAGCCTCTCTATTATGTGGGACAAATGTGTCCTGAGTTGCTCTTAGATTAGAACAAGTTTGACTGCTAATGTAATCGGACGGAACTATTACTTCTTGTCCATCATATGGAAACTTCAATAATTGATGATAAGTAGATGGAACTGCTTGCATCTCATGGATCCATGGGCAACCCAAGAGTATGTTATAGGATAGATCCCGATCTAGAACCTGACAAAAGGTATTCTTCAAAACATGTCCCACTCTGATTGATAACATGATGAGGCCTTTGGAAGCTCTTTCCTCATCATCGTATGCTTTGATCATAATTTTCCTTCGTGGATCTATAGATTCTTCTGAATATCCCAAAGTAAGGACCAATTTCAAAGTACAAATGTTTAATCCAGCTCCCCCATCTATTAGGACACGTCTAATTCAGGCTTTATAAACCATGACCTCTAGGTAAAGTGATGAATTATGTGGATGGGTCATGGATGAGTCATCCTTCTCAATAAAGGATAAACATGTGGGTGAGGACAAGTGTCCCACCATGGCTTGAAATTTATTGATATCTAGATCAGGAGACACAATTGTGTCTATGAGTGCCTTTTCCAAAATGTCCTTGTGTGCAGGTGATATTTTTAGGAGCTCCAAGATAGAAATTTGGGCCGATGTTTTCCGTAGTTGATCGACCAACTTATATTGACTTGGAGGGGGAATTGTCGCTTTAGATGAACTTCTTTTTATGACGATTTTGGCTTGTCCCCTTGTCGTAGCATTGACCTATCAATATTATTGCTTACCTTTGATTTTGATAGCATTGATTTGCTGATTGTCTGTATAAATATGATTGATAATGGTTTCGTAGACATGATTAACATTCTTGCCTTTGTCACCTGAAGATTCCCATCTCTGATAATTGGGGAGAGGATCTTTGAATTCCTGATGGTCATCATTGGAATTATGTCCCTCAACCGTGTGGTACGGTTATCAATCAAATCTTGAACAAGATTCTTTAACCCTTGGCAATTATTTGTCTTGTGACCTTTGCATCTATGATAGTCGCAAAAGTGTGAGTCATTCCACGATGGTGGTTTAACTTGAGGCTCATAATATCTTTGTGGTGGCAATGTAATAGCGTTTTGATTCAACAATTCTTTAAGAATAGATTCTAAATACTGGCCCAAGGGAGTAAAAGTCTGTCGATTTGAGAAAAATTGAGATATGGGCGCATTCAAATTTTGATTATTGCCAAGATTATTTCCATGATTATTGGTCAAATTTCATTGATTGGAATTATTGCCTTGGGTACTAGAATTTCCAGCATTATTGCTACTTTGAACCCTTGATATATTGAGAACGACGAGCTTTATATTCACATTGTTAGCATCTACTACCCCATCATTCACAACATTTTTATTTCGAGTCCAAAATCGTGACTTGTCATTGTTGTTACTATTGATGTTGTTGTTGTTGTATGAATTTGGACCTTCTTTATTGAGTTTCAGAACTCCACGCTTTACCAAGGCACCTTCAATGGTAATTGCATTTTCAATCAATTTTTCAAACGATTGAGGATAGTGAAGGTTTAGCCTATAACTCATCTCTTGTTTTAGACTGTCAATGAAGATCTCCATCTTTTCTATTTCATGAATAGGATGGGAATATCTAGAAAACACCCTTCTCCACCTTTGTAAAAATTTGGTGAAAGATTCCCCTACATTTTGTTTCACTTTACACAAATCAAGCATGGTTATTTGGTGTTGGATATTGTAGGAGTATTGCGATATGAATTTATTTATTAATTCCTCAAATTTCCTGATGGGGGGAGTGATCTTGGAAAGCCACTCCATGGATTTTCCACCTATACTTTATGGAAACAATTGCATTAAGTAGGTATCTTCATGAGAAAATTCTAAGCTCATATTTTGGAAATCCCTCACATGATCAATGGGGTCCATTTTCCCATTATACCTATCAAACTTTGGGATTTCGCAATGTTTTGGAAAAGGAATCATTTGAAGACTCCTGTCAAATGGATATGGATAGATATCATCCAAAACATACTTCTTTGTTGTACCCCCTTGGATTTCCTTTATTTGCCCTTGCAATGCTTTTATCTGTTGAGTAAGAGCACTAAAATCATTAAGAGGGGCTTCATGATTTTCTCTAAGCCCTTCCATGTTGAAATTAGTGATTCAGTAGATAACTTAGCTCCTTGATTAGCTAATGAAAGGAAATATCTTTCCTTGTTTCGTTCTAAAACTCTTTCCATGAGAGTATGGAATTGGGGATCCTGTTCGACTTCTTGGAGCTTTTCTTCCATTATCTCCTTAGTATTTGAATTATGAAAGGGATTTTCTTTCCTATCACCATTATCACCCATTTTTCTTAATGTACTTTCCCTTTCATCTCCTTCTATGTGCTTTTGAGATCTTGTGACATCAGGCATAAGCTTTTGCCAAATTTCCACTAATTTTGATCAAAAGAATGAAATAGTGCAATTTTGATGGGTGTCAAAGTCGGAATAGAATGAAGATTCTAAGACTTATGAGATTTCTAATCTTTAGCTCATGATTCCCTGATTGAAAGGATGATGATCCTATTTGTGGGAATTAAACCAAAGATCAAAAATAAAGATGATTTTTCACTTTGTGAGGTTTGATCGTAGCTTTGTAAAAATAATGATTTTGATAAATGCCTAATGTCCCCTAAGCTCTCTATTGCAGAATTTGATTGGGACGATTAGTGTACACAATTGCAGGTTTGGGAATGTAAGAGGAATGAATACACTAACTATGATTATGCCTTTGAGAAAGGGCTCTTCTTTGAAAGAAAGATCATGAGTATAATGTTTCTAAAGCATAATTGTGAGTGAAACCTCTAACAAAGTCATGATATCGATGAATAAAGGTTCTGTGTTCAAGCAAAACCTTTCGACTTTGGTATAAAAATTTCCTTTTTTTCAATAACTTCTTATAACTAAGAGATTTCTTTGGCTTCTTAATCTTCTTATATAGGGACTTCTTGACAAAAGTTGTATACTTCCAGACCCTAAGCATAGAAAAAGACTAAGCAGATTCTCGAGTGTCAAAAAATTACCCAGGTTCAGAATATAGATGTGCTAAACTTTTTAGTAGATGCACTAAAATATCCAACCTATGCACTAGAATGTTGCAGGTATACACTAAAATAGAGTAAAAATGTGCTAAAATAGAGCATGAATGCGCTGAAACAGAGCACATATGCGCTAAAACAGAGCGTGAATGCACTAAAACAAAACATAAATGTGCTAAAACAAAGCATAAATGCATCAAAATAGAGCATAGATGCGCTAAAATAGACCAGGGATGCGCTAAACTATCCAATTACTATTCTGAGACAGATATTTTTTGATAGTTTGATGTTTTTGGATGATCTTTATCTAATTTATATGTGAAAAACATGGCATACAGTAGAAAAAAGTTGTTTTGCAAATCCTAAAATCTAAACAAAGAGTGTATGTTCTTGAGATTTTCACGGGTATTGAACAAAATAAGCACTTCAAATAGACTCACTCTTAGTTGTCAAAAAGGTCATCATAGGAACCACAACCCACATCTTAAAATTGTGTCGACTCACAGAGTCGTGTCATCCCCTAGAGGGCGCTCGTGTGTTTTTCTTTTCCAGGTGTGTACTCAAGGTTAGATTTCTTGATCCCTTGGAGCAAACAATCTATGGCAATTATATGGTGAGTGTCTTGGGGGAAAATTCTTCCCTCCCCTTGCATTGTGTTTAATATGATGTTTGGATACTGACACGGTTGGCTTTCTACGCTATGGTTTGTAATAAAGGTGTCCGTTCGGTGTGGAAATAGATAAACTCCCTCAGGAGACCTCCCAATCTTTAGAACAAATATTTTGGGCATGGTTATCTTGCTCACTTCCCTTGAATATGGGTTTCCCCAAAATTCACTTTTGATTAGAGTGGGTTGGAAAACCTGGCTTTGGTTGTTCCCACTTAGGTCATTCCCATAGGGTGAGTACTTTTTCCCACTATGACAGACCTTCTAAAGGATGTAACAAAAGCATGAATTGTATAAAATGAAAAAGGTAAGTCTGGTGTTTTGGTCACCCAGTAAAGGGGAGAACATAAACCTATTACCTCACAATCACAACAAACAAATGGTTCAATTTTTAAATCCAAATGATGATTTTCTATGCTAAGTGAAGATTTTGCTTCACAACAAACATTGGATTCATTTTAACCAAGAAAAAATGATGTTTGGTGACTATCCTAGGATTGGTTAAGTCCATATTTATGTGACTAGCCTAGATTGGTTCATTTTACTTTAAAACTGAATTGAAAAATCTCTGTCTGTGGATGGCGTCGGAATCAAGATTTGTTCTGTTACACTTTTGTATGCACTAAAAGAACCTACAAATGCACTAAAAGATCGGACAAATGCACTAAAATATCAAACACAGATGTGCTGAAATAGACTGCAGATACGCTAAAACAGACTGCAAATGCATTAAAATAGACTGCAAATATGCTAAAACAAAGCTCGTATGTGCTAATACGAGACTCGTATGTGCTAAACCGAAGCTCCAATTCGTCACCTATCAGAAAACCTATAATAAAAAGATTAAAAATGGGGCAAGGCCCCACGGTGGGCGCCAAAAATGTGTGTGAGACTAATGGTCTAACTAAGAAGATAAACTAACACACCAATGAAACATTAAAGTGAAGGAAACTAATTAGAAAAGACAAAGCAAACTCTAAGTAACAACATCTCCTTCAAATGCATCCCATTGTCCTCTATCTCCAATGATTTGATACAAGTTACTGGCTGTCATTTGGTGTAAGAAGTAGCTTGTTGAAATGACAACTTAGGAGAATGCGACTTATGTAGCATGCATGTCTATTGCTATGTGATTTAAGCTATGAAGTTGAAGAACTAAAATGCTATGAACTTGAAAATTATTATGCTAAGATGCTGATTTGAATGCAACTATAATGATTATGCTAAATTCACAAAATATAGGATTCTTTTCAACTCACAAGAGGGTTGTATTTATAGATTTTTGGAGGCAAGAATCTAGCTGACCAAGATCAACAATTGAGTTCAAACCTTTCAATATGAATGGTGAGAGATTGAGAAGTTGAGAAAAATATGGAAGGTTGAGAGAAAAATGGGAGATGTTTCCTCCTATACAACCTTTTTCATTCAAAAATGAAGGAAAGTGTCCATTTGTGCACTTCATTTATGAAAAGTTAGTTGATAGTTGAGGAAAAATCCATAATTAAATAAATAAATTTATTTAATTACATGTGACAAAGAATTAGAAGCTTCCATTATTTAAATAAATAGTATTTAATTATGTGTGAGAGATGATAAAAGCACTTTATTTAAAGATATAAAATACTTAATTAAATATGAAAAGAAGAAAGTTTCTAGTTAAATATTTTAGAATATTTAATTATAGTGGAGAAAAGAAATCTTCTAATTAAATATTTAATTATATGAAGAGAAGAATTATTATTTAAATTATAAATTTAAACTTGTGATAATTAATATAAATAAATTGTGAAATCTATTTAATTAATTAAGGGGAAGATGATAATAATTAAATAAAATTATTTATTTAATTAAATTAGAAGAATATAGAAAGTGAACGATATAAATAAATAATTAAATTTATTTATATGTAGATGAATTTAAAAGATTATTAATTAAATAAATCATATTTAATTAATTAACAGGCTTGATTAACTGTGACCATTTTTGGATGTGTACAATCTTGTTGTCCCAACACCTCGTCAATCTTGTGAACCTACTACTCCAGTTCACCATGATTGAAAAATTCTTCCAATAGGATTGATTCCTTGGCATCCAAATTTGAACAAAAAATGTTTAGTTATGTCCGCACAATTCTTCATAGAGCTCAACATTAGCTTCTTCCTCCATAACATGTTCAAAAAATAACACAGCTCATATCTTGGACAATAGTGTCATGTTCAATTTCATGCACTTCTTCAACTATTGTTGGTGTGAACAGACTCACGCCTTCTTCAACATGCCAAATGAAAAGAGGTAACTTCTTATACCGAGTTGTAAACTGATCTTCTTCAATAGCCTTTTCCATTTTGTCTTCATGGTGTCCAGGCTGAACAGTTTCAACATCTTTCACCAAACAAGGAAGCTGGTTAGTTAGAACTTTCAAGGATTCATATGAAAAATATTTTTCTTGTTCAATCCTTCTCTGATCTAACCTAAATTCTTCCATAGCTAAATGCATCAAGTTTATATTTCTAGTCTTCTCCAAGTTGAGTGAGCTATCTTGGACAAAGGTTTTCCCTTCTTCTTCTTTTTGTGTTAATTTATGTTTAGAAGGTTTCTCTTGTTTAAAACTTGGAAACTTGAACTTAGGGACCTCCTCTTTCACAAGTTGAATCTCAACATTAGAGGAAGAGGTGAACTGAAACTATGAATGGAAGGGGCTATCTAGGTTTCATACCCTTGTGCTTGATAATCTAAGTAAACTTGACTACTTTTCCCATGAGCAGACAAGAACTTCATTTGCTGCTCTTTAGCAACTATCTCTCTTTCAAGATTTTCTTCAAATTATACTCTTTATGCCCCTATTCCTTGACCATAAAAATAAGTTTGTTTAGCCAACCTTTGCTGTTGCGAGATTATTTTTTTTGCTTCTTGATGTCAACCAACACCCAATACATGTGTGAGAACAACTTACTAGCATCACAAATCTCCATATGTTCAAGCTCCTGGCTCAAAGTCCACAACAAACGGTCAATATTTTGGATAAGATCCAATACATTTTGGTAAGGATGCTCTTGAGGATGATTATGCGAATAGTCATGTTGATTGGCATCAAAAACTTCCTCTCAAGATTTATTTTGATTATATATTGGTTGATATAAAGGTTGAGCAGGAGTGGGAGGATGGAAACATGATGAAAATGCTAGTAATCAACTGTTACAGGGTCATTTTAAATAAAAATAGTAGGTTGTTCTATATAATATGGCTAGTAAAAGGACATATTTGTATGATTTTCATGGAATGGAGGTGAAAATCCATTATATTGCTGATATCTAGACATTGCAAGAGGAAAACATGAAGAAAAAGAAACCTAGACAACAAACCTCATTTAATTGCAGGTAACTGAACTACCAAAACCATTTGTTATAAAGTTGGAGTCACCATGGTGTTGTCTAAACTTCCCCCAAAGGATGATAATACTGTGAAAACACCAGATTTCTCAATATTTTAAAGTTCTCAATAATGCGCTGGTACATAGAGTTGTCATGATATGCTGATATTAGCCTCTGAAAGGCCTAAAGATTAATGTCCACATATTAAAAATCAGTAATAACATGTAATTTCTAAACTGTCTTAACTCAACAGTCCCATCGGGCATGCCAAAACTATTATCAACTAAACTTGCACCCAAATTGAGTGGTGAAAATCAGTTAGCTAGTGAAACATGGGAACATTCCTGGGTTGTGGGTCACCCAAAGTGAGAATGAGCCTCTGGATGAGGTTGGCTTCCTGAATGGTTATCACCTAAACTATTGATTTTTCGAGGAAAAGGGAGAAATATAACTTAAAGGAAAACTAAACTGGGAAAACTAATAATAAAAGTGAAGTGATACACCAAACTAAAAGGAAAAATGAAACTCAAAATTTTGCACACTTGGCTGATTATGTCAGAAATATAACTTGCACAAACTTGTTACAGTAGGTTTTTTGCATAAGTATTTCACTAAAGGTCAAAGTACAAAACAAATTGCAGAGGGAGGATAAAACTTCAAAATTGACAAGATAAAACTCACTTCACAGACATAATCAACAACTTGCATTAGCTTACTATTTGTAGAAAAGGTACTAATATATGAGACAAAGACCACAAGGAAGAGAAAAACTTCACAAGCTAGCTTGATCAATCATCAACATACACAAATACTACGAGAACAAGAAGACAATGAATTCATTACCAGAAATAAGCAAGGTTTCCTTTGAATTCCATATCCAAAATGAGCTACAAAAATAAAAAAATATGTGAAAGGATTGCAAGAGTCACTGTCTCCAAAATATGCTTGAATAGAACTCACTCTCCAATGGGTTACAAAAGTGATTAAGTAAACAACACCAAGTGGTTCCACCAAAAAAGGAACTAAAAACCAACTTGGGTCGGATGCCTCTCAAAAGCCTAAAATATAGCACCTATATCTTCTCTAAAAGAGCTCAAAATGGGTGAAAAAGTCAAGCATGAATTGATCAAACCACAAATACCTCTAAAAATTCTCAAAAGGAAACATAAAGCCTATATTCTCTAAACAAGGTCATGAATCACCCCTAAATTCTCTCCACATGTTGGAAAACAACTCAAAACACTCTCTAAATGCTCACAAGAGGCATCAATAGTAGATAACTATCTCCTCATCGACCAAGTCACCCCTCCTCCATTTGCATTAAATTATAACAATATGACTTTAAAAGGTTTATAATTACACCTTTAAACATGTTTTACAATAAATCATATGCAAATAATGCTCATTCCATTTTACAAACAATAGTATTATGAAACTTGGTCAAACAAAGGTATGGTGCCAAGGTGGCCCTCACAACACAAGGACTCCACCATCGATATGAGGTGGCATTCACATCGAACACTCTTGAGACAATTTCCAAGGCATAAAATGCCTAAGGCACAAATATTATCATGAGGGTCTAGGGGCTCATATTAGTTTGCATTTGATTTTAATAAAACAATGGCATAAAATACCATGTTTTGGTTGACATACCTTTTAGGGTTAGAAAACCCTAAATAAAAAGCAATGGAAAAAACAAGACCTTCACTTCATTTGACATGAAGCTTCTTTGAGAAGATCGATCGCCACCATCGAGGGTTTCATAAGGCGTGTTCATGGCAGACTTCCCAACCATTGGAGGCATTTCTCCTGTCAAAAGGATATGAAGGAGCTTAAGGTAAGCTTCGGAGGATATTTTCTTGTAGTTTTACTCCATTTTTGAAAGGAACAAAGCTCGAAACAGAGCTCTACTTGATAGTAATGCTATAGATTTTTTTTTAATTCACTCCTTCAATTTTCCTATAGAATTTTTCTTGTGTATTCTTGAAGGAGTAACCACATTTTTTGTAGAAAATTCTGAGCCAATTCATTATACAAGCCACAGATATTACATTTTTGTGGTCTTTATTTGAGATCCTGGGTTTACAAAAACCCATGCCACTATTTGTATACCACCTGCACATTCTTTTCAAAATGGCCATGGCTCAGCCCTTTGTGAATTCTGGGTACTCTGGGCCACGGGTTTTGTAGCTTTCTCTAACATTTTCCATCATATACTTTACATTTCTTCTTATTTCGACTTGGCATGTTGAATGAAAATATTAAATAACTCTGGATATTACCTCATTTTGTAAAAATGGTTGAAATTATTTTTGGTGACTGTTTTGTGCAACTCGTGAGAACTGAAACTGAACAGGACATAATATCAACAATGCTCTATTCTGGAAACAAACAATGAATCATTTCCTTCAGCCTAAACACATGACATAGACCATGCTTCTCAATGCATTTAGTTACTACATATATTGTATTATGAACAAATAGAAATATAAATAAACATATTCACTTGATCATAATATTTTTATCTTGATAAGAGAAAAATTGCAAAAATGATGGTTTCTTTGAATTCTATGCAATTTCCTTTTCATGCATTTACTATGGAACACAATTCTAACAATAAAAAAGTAGCTGCTTCTTTATGATTTCATTAGCTTGCCTCTTTTATACATATCCCAAATTTTGTATATGCATACCTCTTTGCCTACAAAAAAATTGGATCCATATCCCTGGGTTGTCCTTGACACAAATGACTAACCTATTGTGCTCTGTATCTTAATTTTCCATGTGCAAAATGTCCTTTGTATTTTATGATTGATATAAATATATTATCTTGTATTTATTTGTATCATTATGATTGCACTTTTTCAAAAGCATCTAATGTGATCTCTACATTTGTTGTGCAACTTGTAAGACATTATGGAATGCCTTTAATGCTCATTATGCTCATAATTTAGATGATGTCACATGACTTCCATTTGTCTGATATATACTCATTTTTTGATATGTTTTCCTTTTCTTCAAGGAACAATGATGAATGACCTTAGCATAGGAATATTCACCTCTTTGATGATGTTGTTTAGATGTATAAATAACTTGACTTAAGAGGTTGATATTGCTATGATCTGGATGAATGCCTTTATATTTTGAAGACCTATCAAGATGTACAAAAAATGACTCAATTAGGCATCTATATTGATCACACTTCACCCTTGAAAACACATGAGGGCAGCATGTTGGGCTCAACCCTTGTGGTAGCCACATTTAATCCACATGCTAAAAATTGATAACTCAAAATAGAAACAAACTTTCTCTATATCTACACATGAAGCAAACATGTTAGAAAAAAAAATGCATGTTTTAGGTGTGTATGTTGACTTGATAGTTTTCCTAGACACCTAAAGTATGCATTTCTTATTTAATGCACATTGAGATCAGTTTATACATGCATAGGTGAATGTTCATATAATGTTTGTGATCTTTCATTGCTTAGAGGACTGCTCTAAAATCATTACTATTGCCAGATGCAGGAACTAGGAATAATGAGGAGTTAAGGGGGACAAGCAGCTTGAGGTAGTAGCAAAGAAAGACAACACTGAACCAGTCATTCAAGAAATGACTGGTCACTCTCCTTATATGCACATTCTTTTGTTTACTTATTCATGTTTATGATTTTTCTTAATTTGTAAAGTACTTCTTGTTCAGAAAAGACCTGTATGAATCTTTCCTATGTTACATGCATCCGTGAAAATGCAGTAATTTGTAAAATGCAATCTTTTATTGAATTATTTCATTTAAGTAAATGAATCTAATATAGGAGAAGATAAAATGTACCTTTTCTTTTTCAAATTAAAACAACAAGCTCTACCTGATTAAGCTATAAGTGAAAATATGGTAATAGTATGCAATATATTTTTGTGTGTCACAGGATGCCTTTAGGATGATTGTGGATAGAAGATGGATGTTAGTATGGAGAAGATGGATTTTAGGATGGAGTTAGCTAAGCGATTGATATTCTTTCTTAATAGATATCATACTTGCATGTTTATCATCATTGGGTGATAAAATTATAGAAAATGGACAAGAAAAACCATGGTATGACATAGACCAAGGCGCGAAATGTTATCCCTTCGTGAAAATAGACACTCAATAGACAAGGAATGCCATTACTCATACTAAGGACAAAGTTTCCCCAATCATTTTGTCAATACAAATCAAAAGCAACAATCAAAAAGAAAAGAGGTCATGATCCATCATCACCCCTCTAAATCCCTCTTAGGACATCCTCAATGTGGCTAGTAACATGACCAAAGATAAATAAAAAAGATATGACCAACTAGACCAACATAGTCAATAAACATTTAAATCATTTGCTAATAGGATTGATGAGATTGATTGACAAGTTTGACTGATTGATTAAGTGACAAGATTGACTATTTGATTAATTAATAGATTGACAAGATTGATTAATTGATTGACAAGTTTAATTGATTGATTGACTAGATTGATTGTTTGACCAAATCGATTGATTCACCAAATTGATTGAATGACAAGATTGATTGACATTGACCTAACGGGTATTGATGATTAGGAAATTGAGCAATTTGGATTGAAGACTAGCTGGATAGTTAATCTATTGATTCGTGATTTGGTTTAGGTTCAAATGTTTGATTGTATCTGAAGTGTTGACCTTAGCAAGGGATAACTTATTATATGAAAAATGATGATAGACCAAGATAGACTCGAAAAACCCTAAGGGAATAACCTAGTGCCTCTAGGGCTCATAAAAAGATGGCCTTGCCTATATTATACACACAAAGACATTGTACATAACAACACAATAGGAAATTAGCACCTAAAATAGCACCAGATTTTAGTGTATTTAAGTCCATCAATTGGACATGTCTCATGGTGCAAAAGTTAGTGCTAAATAGTATGTTCATTTCAATACCAGAATTTGTAATATTTTCCGTTGAATTTAGTGCCCACTTTAACGTCTGATTGCACACAAGAGAAATGGTGCCAACAATAGCATCTCCTTTAGCATTGTGAATAGCATCGTGAAATAACGTCAGAAATAGCACCTAAATTAGCAGCCAATTTGGCCTCCAATTTTGCTTCCATATTTGCTCCCATTTTTGCTCTGAGGTTTTCTTCCAGTTTTGCTTCCAGTTTTGCTTCCAGTTTTGCTTCCAGGTTTTCTTCCAGTTTGCTTCCAGGTTTTCTTCCAGGTTTTCTTATGATTTTGCTTCTAGGTTTGCTTCTAGTTTTGCTTCCAATTTTTCTTCCAGTTATGCTTCCAATTTTGCTTCCAATTTTGCTTCCAGTTTTGCTTCTAGTTTTGCTTCTAGGTTTGCTTCCAGGTTTTCTTCTAGTTTTGCTTCCAAGTTTTCTTCTAGTTTTGCTTCCGATTTTGCTTCTAGGTTTGCTTTTGGTTGTGCTTCCAATTTTATTTCCAGTTTTGCTTCCAATTTGGCTTCCAATTTTGCTTCCAGTTTTGCTTCCAGTTTTTCTTCTAGGTTTGCTTCCAGTTTTGCTTCTGATTTTGCTTCTAGGTTTGCTTCCAAGTTTGCTTTTGGTTTTACTTCTTATTTTTCTTCTAGGTTCGCTTCCAATTTTTCTTCCAGTTTTGCTTTCAATTTTTCTTCTAGTTTTGCTTCTAGTTTTGCTTCCAGTTTTGCTTCCATTTTTGCTTCCATTTTTTCTTCTAGTTTTACTTCCAGTTTTCCTTCTAGGTTTTCTTCCAATTTTTCTTCCGATTTTGCTTCTAGGTTTGCTTCCTATTTTTGCTTCCAGGTTTGCTTTTGCTTTTGCTTCCAAATTTTCTTCCAGTTTTGCTTCTAGTTTTGCTTCCAATTTTGCTTCCAATTTTGCTTTCAATTTTTCTTCTAGGTTTGCTTCTGGTTTTGGTTCAATTTTTTCTTCTGGTTTTTCTTCTAGGTTTGCTTCTAGTTTTTCTTCCAGGTTTGCTTTTAGTTTTGCTTCTGGTTTTGCTTCTAGGTTTACTTCTGGTTTCGCTTCCAATTTTTCTTCCAAGATTGCTTATGATTTGCTTCTAGTTTGGATTCTATTGTGATGGAACCCCAAAAATTTTCTTGGTTCTATCATGAAAAACTTGTGAAAATTCTAGTTTGGTCCTTTGTGCTTGATGTAAGGTCAATGTTCCCATCATTATGACAGGTTTTATACTTATAAAACTTTCAAATATTATTCTAAAAACCCTTGGTCATTTTAATTATATATTGACCTGTCTTTCTGATTCCTGGTCACTAGTTGTCACTTGTGCCATCAGAATCATTGATTTACAGGCCCCTTTTCTTAGGTTGATGGGTATCTCATGTCTTTCCTAATATTAAAAGTCAAAGGCTTAATCTAAAGAAAATTTTAAAATCCTTAGCCTTTGTTATGGGTCGCTACCTTGTCTACCTAGCCATGCCCCCTTTTTATAAATAAATTTTGTGGCATGTGTAGGATAGAGATTGGTATGGGTTGTTTGGTCAATTAAATCAATCGAGACTATTCCCCGTATGCCCATGTTGAATTATTATTTCTTATTTTATGCATATGGGTTGGCGGGCTTCAACCACGTGTAGGGTATAATGGTGGGTCCGGTCCTTATGGTAAAGATGACTGGCATTTTTCAAAGAGGATCGACGGTTGATGGACTAATGATGTGGTCATATCTATGTCGCTCCCTGCGAGCTTGTCTTGTCTCATTTTGAATTATTTTAATGGCACGGGCTAGCAGGCGATGGCCACTTGGTACTTTCTAAAGGTAAATTTGTTTCTTCACAAGGTGGTACAGATTGTTTGAGGAGTGATCAATGGTATGTGGTGCAACATGTGTTCTCATTTGGGCTTTTCTCCATGTCCCCATTCATCTGTAGTTGTACAAAGGGATAGCCTTACAGGCTAGCGGGCAATGTGACACCTGTCTATTCGTGATGACCGATTGGCTTTGGTGATTGAGTTTTGTTTTGAGGGGATTGATTTCAGCAGTTGATGATTGGTGACGTGGTTGAATCTTAGCTACTCCCCGCCTAGCCATGTGGGCCCCGACTGTGTCCTGTGTCTTTTAACGGGCAAGCAGGCATTCACCATGTGGACTTTCTAAATAGGATTGATTGGTTTCTAATGAAGATGGAATGCTTCCAAATTTGGCTGAAGGGATATTATTTATAAAATGCATTTTTTTTTTAGCTTTTTTCTTTAAAGCACATGCTTTAAGTTTTAAACGTCAATTTTGTCAGCCTATGATACATGTGGAATAGGTAGTAATAAAGCATGGCAGTGTACAAACCGATATTCTGAGATCAAATCTGGATCAATCCTCGTGGTTTTTAAAAAGGAGAAGCATAAGTGAAATATTTCCCATGGGCGAGCGGGTATTTCTAGCAAGATGGCTTTTATTGATGCTAAGTACTGAGTGGATGTTTATCTACTCAGTGCTTTTCTATTTTAAAAGAGGCATTAAAGCACAAGTAAAACTCAATTATGAATGGTTATATGGTAATCTACCCTTTGATGCATTTTAAATCATGATTAATGGTCAGGATTAATGGGAATCAAGGTAGAATGTTGTTAGCCCGCACATACAAGATTTATTTAAAGAATTAATGGTTGGCACACTTGCATGGCTCGTTATAAGGAGGACTAATTTCCATACTCTTCATTTAGAAATTGCATTGAGTTTGAGTCATAAAATAGAATTTTTTGGTGCTTTATGAGAAAATAAATAAGTCTGAGGAGTCTGTTAGGCCAGTCTAGAGGTCTAGAAGACTAAGCCTGCTCGATTCTGAGAAGAGTACTCAAGAGGATGAAGATGATATGCAGGGAGCTCCTGATACACCAAAGGATAGAAGAGGACGCATAAAGTTTATGAAGTATGGTGTTAAGAGAAATTACCGCATAAGGAACCAAACTGTTTCAAAAGAATTAGTCAAGTTTAAAGGGAAAGAGTTGGTGGGGTATGAAAAGAAGACAAATAAAAGGTGCAATTATCGTAAGGTTTATTCGGGGAGGCTCAGTTATCCCAACATGCTTTTTGACAACCCTTTAGACAATGAGGGTGACACTAACTTAGAGGGTGATTATTATCCCCTCTCTCTGGTACCATCTGATGATTCCGATGAGGTGGTGGTGACGGTTCCTCTAGTTCCACCACAAGAAAGGCATGGGATAGTATCCTCTGAGGCTAATGACTCAGAGTGATGACTATGTCCCATTTTTTTTTTTGACAACACCATAACCCATTTTTCAGGATTGTCCTATTCAACGTTCATGTGATTTCTTGTTTCTAGTGCTGATGTGGAAATTTTTTGGGCTGGTGTATGGGAGGGATGTCAAGTTCCCTAGCACTAGGGTATACACATGTTTTTGATGGGGCTTCTAGTGGAGAATCTTTTTTTGATCGGCTGGAACGAGGAGCTAGCATGTCTACATGCAAGTCATGTGAGTGTTGATCTTTTACTCTTCCGTGATGGCATGTAACTAAATGGGGACACCTCAAAATTTGGTGCAGATGATCTCAAAATTAAATGAAATGTAAATGTGATTGAGCTTGATGATTTTCGATCCCTTTTTCTATAAAATGGATTTCTGGGCTCATTACAATGGTCAGAATTTTGAGTTTCAATAAGTTTTTGGGTGAATGCTTATCTTAGAAAAGGGATCTTAAATAGTGTAGGGGTAAATAGGCTGGAAAATGGTCTTAGGGAATGATGTCCTAAATGTAACAGTCTTAAATTAGTTTTATACAAACTATTGATATATAAGAGAATATTTGTCTGGAAACAAACACTCTCCTATGTATATTTCTTACAAGCTATGAGTGAAAATGCTAATGGTGTTGTCATTTGTCTTCAAATATTTATGTTTGAATGTGTTATCTTGTTGTCAGCTTTGACTTAAGGATTTGATTAAAATGCTTGAAGAGGGTATTAACTTTGCATGAAATTGCCTAGGATTGCTAAGTAGTGAATATTTCTTTTGGGCATTTTTGAGTTTTCATAGTCTACAAGGCAGTATGAGGGTAGTTCATCTACTTCTAGAATTTGGTAGTTTGTGTATTACATATTTTTACATATTTGACTTCGTTTCTCCAATTATTTAGGCACTGGTCGATTTATCACTAAAATCTGGCATGAAAAATGAGAACATAGCACACCTAGCCTTGAACTCGAAATAAGAACAAAACTGTTTTAAAACTCCTGTTAAATGAATTGTGTGTGGAATGGAAATATTCTGATTCATAGAAAATAAATAATCATTCACTTGAAAGACATGCCAAGTCTTTAGTGGGATGGATTTATTTGCACTCAATAATGAATCTATTTGTTATTAACTTGATATATCTCATGCTGATGTAATTCGAGATTACCCTCCCTAGTTTAACAGAGCCAAAAGTGAAGGAGTAAGGATCACAAAATCTTAAGCTCATTGTGTTGGACACTAACCTTACAATTTCTTCATTATAAAAAGTGGCAACTCTTTAGAGAATTGTCAGGTTCTATTGGAAAAATCACCAACACATTATTGCTTCATTTTTTGTTTCTAAAAATGCTTCTTATTTTGCTTCCATTTATTAATTTAATATTTTATTTTAATTTAATTAGTTAAATATATTATGCTTCTTAAATAACTCATATGATTATATAGTAAGTAATTTAATTATTTAACTCATATAATTAAATAAAAAGATAATTATTATAACATGATCATCATCTATAATTAAAACAAGTGAGTCAAATATCTATAATTTAATTTAAATTGACAACATCCATCCTGAGCAGTAAATTAAAATCATCATATGTAATAAATATCCATCCAAAAATCATCGACCACTTTTAATATATATAAATTGATAAGTCAATACTAATAAGATCATCATCATATATAACTAAAATAAGTGAAAGTCAAATATGCCAGTAGATCAATAACATGTCAAAATGATACATGTCCAACAGTTGACATAAGTCAAAATGATACATGTACAAATGATATAAGTAAAAATGATAAATTATGTAACTCAAATTGATACAAGTCAAGATGATACATGTCCAAATGATATAAGTGAAAATGATACATGTCAATATGATACAACTCAATAATATGGTACTGTAGGCCGTGAAAATGATACATATGATAGTAACCCTGAAAAGAGGAATCATAATGATATATCAACAATGATCCATGATGTAGTCTATATGATCATGAGTGTCACTGGGTACTACCATCAACTTCCTCCTCATCATCACCACTATCATGATCATCATCATCATCATAATGATATATCAACAATGATCCATGATGCAGTCTATATGATCATGAATGTCATTGGGTACTACCAGCAACTACCTCATTGTCATCATCACCATTGTGATCATCATCATCATGATCATCATCGTCGTCATTAGCATTGTCATCGGCCTTAGTGTCTTCCATATCTACATCATCATCATCCTCTATCATGTGATTTGTATTGGCAAAACCAATATTTTTTGGATCTACATCATAATGAGGGTCATCTTGATCTTCTAGAAGACCTGTGTTCTGCAAAAAAAAACATTTAAAATGAAGAATTATTATTTATTTCATGTAATAATGTATTTTTCTGTTATATATCTAATATTACAATATATGAGACAAAACCATAATCATATTACATCATATCAAAGTGCACATACCATAATAAAATCTCAAAAAAATTATAGCTAATATGTCATACCATTTAACTATCAACTGTAAATTCTATTACATAACCTTAATTGCAAACCCTCTACAAAAGAATGAGGAGACTGCAAGAAGATTGGTTGTAGGGGGAATTGGTACAGGAGATGGACATGGCTCTTCCAAGCCATCCACTAAGATGGTTTCAAACAAAAATGTGGATGATATCCCTGTTTCTAGAGAGCTCATGATTCAGGTTGTACAAACAATGGTGTTGTTCTGGTACCCATATATGGAATCATGGTTCCATTTCATGTAGCCACCATCAAGAGTGTTACAAGCCAACAAGATGGAGGGAATTCTTATCTAAGGATAATTTTCAATGTTCTAGGTACCGAATTTAATGCCAGCTACATGCCAACATTAAAATTACCTAGTAGTATTTACGTTAAGGAAATTTCCTTTAGACCCAAGGATTCAAAGCACATCAACCATGTGGTAAAAATGATTAAATCCCACAGACGATCTGTAGCGATAAAAGAGTCTAAAAAGGCAGAGAGAGCTACACTAGTGACTTAGGAGAAACTTTATCTTTAAAAAAAAGGTAATTAGGCTGGCAGACTTGTGGATCAGGCCAACATTTGGTGGAAGAGGAAGAAAGATGACTAGAACTATGGAGGCCCACCATAATGGATTTTGGTATTCAACCATGAGAGCAGAAGAGAGAGCTGATATCATGTATCAAAACATTAAGCATGCATTCTTCCAGCCAGCAAAGAAGGAGATGATGAATTTTCTTCATTTTCATTTGCATAACTGTTGTGCCCATAGCACACACACCCCTTTCAGAATGGGGACCCTCTCTTTTTGCTTGTTTTGGGTCACTTTTTCTTTGCCTCGTTTTGTGTGCCCACTCTATTTTTGAGTCTTAGATGGTCAAGGAATTTTGAAGAATCATCTTAAATTCACCATATTTTTCTCCCCCCAAATTGCCAAGGTCTAGAGTCTTTGCAGAGTTTCCTTGGCTGATTAACTTCAAGTTTTTGAAACTGGCATCCTCCAACCAGTGTGGGTCCGCCCCTGCGGGCTACCCTATGTGGGCTTCCTCTTTGCCTTCACTGTTCTGGATGGCGGATACCGACGTCTTCCTGCTCTATGGGACCCACACTTTGATCTGCCCTTTCTCGTTGACTGTCATTTCAAATGGCCAACTCCTAACTTTCGTACGCTCAACGGATTCCCATGACTCGGGCGTCATTCCAAAATGACCATTCACCAACTACAGCATCTGCTATATGAACATTTAATGTGTGCATTTAATTCCACATTTTCTATAAATACCCTACTTGAACTGTCATTTTCAAAACATTATTTTTGGAGAACAAGTGTCAGGACCTCGAACCGTTGCCGTTGTCGCACTCGTAACCTTTATTCACCGATTCCATCAACGTTTGAGGATTGTTCACCACCGTTCAATTTAGGATCATCAGGTGAGTTTTTCATTTACCTTTCCATCTTTTTTTCCTCTAGAAAATGAGATTGATTAAGTGTTTGATTGGTAAAATAGTAGAACTAGGCGAAGAAGTGGTCTCCCTTTAAAACCCATGATTTGGAAGTTCAAAAAAACCTTGAAAGCAATGATCTAGAAACCTTCAGAACTAGGAGCCCTCATTGTTGTTCTTGAGCATGTCATTCATGCCCCTCAAGCCCATTTCACCCTCTCAGCCATTCCTTTCCCGCGTAAATGTAAACTTTCAAAATCGGTCGTCATCCACATTGGGACCGCCTTCGCAGAATGCCCTCCCCTGTCGATCATTCCAAACCTCATCGAAATTTACAAGTCCAAGAAAGGACCTCCCAACCTCTTCGAGCCCACGATTGTGAACCTCTGAGTGCATTTCTCCTTTTTGGCCCTTCCATTCCAAATGACTATCTGGTTCCACCCTCCCGGTGTGTGGGTCCCGCCTCTACGGTCAAAAATCTCAAAGCCTCAAAATTTTACAACTTTAACAAGTGTGTTCATTAGCCCTATCAGGTCCGACCCCATGGTTCTCTGCCTATTGATTGCCCTTTGATTCTACCATTTAGAATGACTTCTATGACCTGTCCTCCTGCCGGTCGGACTCCGCCCCTTCATTCGCCATTTATGAAACCTTGCCAAATTTTACAAGAAAAATGAGTGACCATCGGACCCTCTCAGGTGTGCAGTCACAGGCCGCTGACGTCGGGATTCCATTTGGTGCTCACCATTTTGGGATGACCATTGCTTCCCATCTCTCTGACCATCAGATCCTACCACTACAAGTGTCATTTGGAATAAGCAAGCAAAACGATTAAGGATTGGACGGTGTAGACCGAGTCCTACAGACTTTCATCCATGAGACTCTATTTGGGTTTCACCATTCTAAACGGTGTTCAACCCCCACCTCCCCACACTATGGAACCCAATGTTCTGAATACCACTGAAATGCTAAATGCTAAAACAAGAAGGAAGATGTATGGCCGATACCTCCTGCGGGTCCGACCATGCGGGTTTCCCTTGTCAGATTTTTGGCCCACCGACGCCATTCCAAACTACCAATCCCTCACGTCCTTCTGCATCCTCCGACCCATGTACTCTACCAACCTCCAACCCTATGGGTCCCACATGGCAAGATGGAATCTATGGAAGTTCATCTTTCCAACGTTGTCTATCTTTGCTGCCCCTAAAATGACTGCCAGCCTAGGGAAGTCTACGCCCCTAGGCCTGCATTACCCAAATTCCTCCAAAGAAAAGACGAAGGTAATTTTTCGAGGATGTTTATGATCTTTAAAGCATAAATTATTTGATCTAATGTTGTTTTGTAGGATTTTGGCTAACGTTCCTTGTATTTTATGCTCTAATCATTTACTGCTCCTTTGGTTGCAGGATATATGGAACCAACTGTCGGATCCTCGGGGGCAGCTGCAGAGAAAGACAAAGGAAAGAAAATCGCAAAATCACCTCAAGGCAAAGAGGATAAAGACCAGATGAAGTACAAGTTCCAAGGGGAGCCCCTCAACTCCAAGGTCCTTATAGAATGGAATGAGATCTCAAATACTAATCTGGGAGACCTAAACATCGATGAGTTCAAACAAAGGGTCAGAGTCAATCCTAAAATAGAAAAAACCAAAAAAATAAGAAGTAGTGGATTGGCCAACACTGCAGGATTCTCGCCAGCCATCATCGCTCCCGAACTTGTGATGGCCTATAGGGAGATGTACCAAGAAGACACCAGAACAATAGTTGATAGAGATGGGAACATATTGGCTGACTTGTCTACCAAGTCAATAGGGAAAACCTTTCACATCCCTACCTTCAGCCAAATGGAGCAAACTCCTAAGGAATATGGAAAGAAAATGTGGGATGAAGATCCCCTCAAATGCAAAAAACTGATTAATCAATACTGGCTAAAGGACAAGAGGGGTAGTGCTCACAAAGTGCCCCAAGAACTCTTTCAAAGTGACATTTTTGAAGATTACCATGACTTTTTAACTCTTCTGAGCAGAGTTATGGGCCTTCCAACCGTGGATTTCTTCCAAGAATGGATGTTGTACTTCATTGAAGAAATAATCTGAGGAAATGCTAAATTATATTGGGTAGGAATGATCAATGATTGCTTGCATGAGCAGTTTGTGGCGATGAAGAAAATATCAAAGTTCTACATGATGTCATACATTGTATACTTGCTTGCTGACCATGCCCAATATAGGGATTTATTTATAGCACCAAATCCAAATCCGCAAATGGTATTAAAAGTGTATGACAAGTACCCTCAACTACAGTACAAAAATTTCAGGAGGGAATACTACAGGGTTAATGATGCCTTCATGGGCTACATCATTAGATTGCTTGGGGGTGACCCCAAAAGAAGGGTCTCACATAGTTCGAATGCTTTTATCTACCGGTTCAGATTTATGTTCATACAATTTTCAAAATTCACCTACATTCGAGCCAAGGGATTCTCTGATAAATCATATAAGTTGTCCCGATATCCAAATGACTGGATAATATTACTCAAAGTCTCCTAACAGCTGCAACGATCACAAACCCTTCTGAGTGAAAAAAATAGGGCAGGGGTCCCCTATCCTCTCTCCTTCTGCCAAGGATAGTACAAGATCCATACATCCCAATGTGCAGAATATTCAGACAAGGAGCTGAGTGAGTATCACTTGAAGTTCCACACTACCCGGCCACAGATGGAGCCGTATGGAAAGCTGAAGAAAATGGTTGGATTGGAGTATGCCCACCTACATAATGTTAAAGACTTTTGGGCCAATTGCAAGGATGAAAATGAGGTGCGTATGCGGCAGTACATGCACATGATGGCCTACTTCATCAAGGTAGTCAAGTTGTTTCTTGTATCAGAGCAAGTGGTTGAAGAAGAGAGAACAATGATGGACCCAAGGTATAATGTCATCACCAACTTGCCACTACCAATGATAGATTGGTATGAAGAGGAGGTCAATTATCGTGATATTATTACAAAACCCGTTGAGGCAAGAACCAAGCAATAGATTGATGGGAAAATTGCTCAATTAAAGCAGCAAGCAGTAGAGTTAACATTTGATGGACCTAAAGATCCGCATGCAGGTGAAATTGATAGTGTCACTGCCGATGTTGCCTCGATAGAAGAGACCTCAGTGTATCCCCCAAACACACAATCAAAGAAGAGAAAGGAGGCAACTGAGCATCGGCCTAAATCTAAAGAATCTTCGGGGAAAGCTTTAGAAGCTGGGACATCAAATAAATCAAATAAGTTGGGCAGTTTCAGAGGGATGCCCACTATTCAAGAGGACCCACTCCATGAGGGAGAGGAGCAACCGAAGTCCCCGCCCATCACACTTTCTGCCCCAACTATAGTTTTTGCTACTATTGTCGCTACCCCGCCTCTCTCACAAGCAGTAGTTGCCACCTCTCCACCTGAAGTGGAAATTTTTGTCCACCTTGCCTACACCTCTCCTGTGGCTCAAATTATAATTGTGGAATCCTCCTCCACCACTACTTCCCCACTCTATTCCTCATCTATGTCCCCATCATTGTCTCTCCAAACTACAACTGCAACAACCACAATGCCCGCTCTCACCCTTTCAGAAGCCTTCGCTAAATACATGCAAAACATGCCCTCTAAGATTTTTGGGATGTTAGTGAACCTCGCAGTGCAGACCGCCTTGGCTCATGCTATCACTAGAATTCCTTTCCCTCCTCCTACTAAGCCTCCCTCAATGGAGGCTACAACTCAAAATTCTAAAGATTTGGATAGGCAACAAAGGGAAGCAACCAATAAATTGGAGGAAGAAGCGGATGACTACCACAAGCATCCCATATATCAACATCTCATAATTGATGAAGTTGTCCATGAGGATGAGGAAGTGCAATCCTCCAAGGAGGATGATGAGGAGTTGGGCACCAAATACATTATGGAGACTATTGATCCAGAGCTCGAAGAGGAGATAGATCAACTACTTAAAGATGTTGGAGAGGAAGTTGAAAAACAACCCACCATGAAAGAAGGAAATACTGAAGAAGAAATGGAGGATGTTGAACCTTAAACAAGGGAACAAGACCAAGGGTTTAGGAATGATGAGGAGATGCCTCCTCTAGAGCGAGAGAAATAAAATAATGAAGAGGACAAGCCTAAAGAAGAGGTTGAAATGAGAAGGAGCCCAAAATCAGAACATCATGAGGAACACAGGCATGAGCAAGAAGAAGGAGAAAAGACTTCTAAAAAGGAACATAGCCCCCAAAAGCATATGGTTGCTGAATCCCCAAGAAAAGTGATGGTAGTTATCGAGGATTTAGATGAAGAAGAAGGGGAGAAGCCAAAAGAAGAGACCCTAGGCAAAAAAATATTGCAAATACAACATGCCCATGAGGAGGAAGGTGATCATGAATCACCAAAGAAGGAAGCTTAGATACCTGAGTGGCTAGAGAAGCAATTAGAAAAGAAGACCTCGACCACAATGGATCCTAAGGCAAGGTTGGAGGCTATCTTGGTTTGAGCCCAAATTGGCACAAGGAAGAAGAAGCCAAAGGTCAGATCATAGCTGACCATGGATGCCTCTAGATCAAGGATGATACAAATTGCCACCTCAATAATGGGTGAGGAAAGGGTCAACTATAATATATCTACCATTTACCTCGGGACAACAATGAGAGAAAAATATCGACCATATTCAAGGCTTCATCACCACAATTGTGCACCAAATGAATAAATATAAGACTTGCAAGGAGGAACTAAAGCACAGGTGGTGAACCTGATAGCATATATTCAACAATGGTCTTGAACTGATGAGCTCCCCACCACATCAATGGATCCCCCACTGCTACTATCTAAACAGTATATCAATAAGCTTGAAAGAGAAAGAGTTAGACCAAGGCCACTGAAGATTGGTTCAGGCAGGTCCTATAAAAGGGAACATGGGTATTGGATGTGCTGTCAAGAAAACAAACAAGTTTTTGGATGCACAAAAGTATCTTGAGGACATAAGGAAAAATTGTACTGAATTCTCAGAGATATATAGGATTGTGTATCCTAAAATTGAGGCAATCCTCAAGATGCCCAAGAAAATGGTGAAGAAAGAACTTGCAATGGCAGAGGGTGATTTTTGGCTTATGGAAAATTGGAGACTGGGCCTCGATCATGGGAAGGGGATCTTAGAGCAAGTGCTCCATGAGGTGGAGCACGATCTTGATTGGGTTAAGGAGATCAAAACGACATGCGAAGAGTACCTTAAATTGATGATAGATTTTGAAATTCCATCTACAGAGATAGATCCAAAGAAGGTAAAGCCCCACTTTCATAAGAAGATGGAAGAAGGAACCATGCACAAGCTCACAATAGATTTTATAGGTTTTTTTGCTTGTGCCTTTGCCCAATTAGAACAAGTAGCACAAAATGCATCCAAGTATGACGAGGATTGGAACACACTTACCCGTCGATCCAAGAAATTGAACTTCCAGGTGCTTCAATCCGACATCGTGGAGTGGGATAAACTTCATCCCCTGATTGACAGATTCATGGAGTATGCCACATTACAAAAGGAGGTTGGAAAGCCTAAGATAGATGATGAGTTTCTCACTGTGTAACTACAGCCAAAAGGAAAACAACAATCTGCTAAAAGACAAAAGAGCTATAGTGCTGCCATAAAAGACAAAATAGGAAATAAGACAAATTGTAATTTTAAATTGTTATATATTTGGGGGTAGGTGAAGCCATAGTGTAAAGTGCATCCTGGCCACACAATGAGATCAAATCTTGGACACTCATTTTGATTTCTGAAAACTATAAATAGGGGTTGCCTCCTCTCATTTTGACATGAGAGTTGAGTTGTTGTAATGACATGTTGCTGGAATATTAATTGAAATTCATTGACTTGGTGGATTCTTGAGTTCCTTTGCATGTTTCATGATTCTTCTTCTCTTAGTTAGTGAATTTGAGTAGTTTTACTTTGTTGTTTTATGTGTTTTAGTTATTCTAGTAGATTAGTTAGATGTTGTTCATTGATGTTGAAGATTGATATGGTGTTGACCTCTTCCTAGTTCATACTTTTGGTTGTTTATTGATGATATACAATTGTGCAAAGTTATTCTAAACTTTATATCATTGTTGCACTCAAATCTCATCTCTTTATTCATATTCATGGTGAATGAAAAGCTAAAATCTGTAGTCCTTAGAAGATTTCACTAGTTTGATGACACTATAGGCTCTCTTGGTTAAATGGAACTAAGTCTCAGGAAGGCTAGCCTGTTATAGAAACCTCCATTGTTACTATTCACAACTAGTTTCATATCCAAGAACCTCTACTCTTCCCTGCCCCTTTTTCCTTTTTTTTATTGGTGACTTTGAACAAGGTTCATTGCACATTGCAAAGCCAAATCTAAATTTGAAATAGGAGTTTTAGACTACTATTCGAACATATAGAAAATGTGCAACAAAATTCCCATCTTGAAACTCCGTCATATTTATCAATTTCTCCTAGCTTAACTTCTATAAGTCTGCCTTGTGATTACCAACAAGATCACATTTAAAACAACTGAGACATTCCAAGCAAGTCATGACCTAACACCTGAGAGACCTTTGGGTGATTTTTAGCAACTTGTTAGAGATTTCCTTTCAAGAGAGGTGATGCACCTATGCATTACCTGTGTTGAGAAAGTGCTAAAATACCCATCGATAGAACTAGCACTAGAAGGAGGGTCTCTTTGGAACTAAGCTGGATCAAATTGGGTCATTCTCCCCTGAAATATTTTATAGAATATTAATGTCCACACCAAACAAAGGGGAATTTCAATAGCTAGCACCCCTACCCAAGCTAGAAGAGATAAAAGAGGGGAAGTATCCACCTCCAACGCATATGACCAACATGTTTTGCCTTCACCATCATCCTCTCCTTCCATCCACTCAACTTTTCCTTCTCCTTCACCTTTGGCAGTGCATCTCGCCTCTCACCCATTTCAAGCAGCCTTCCAGGCTACCATCTCCCATATCCTAGATGATGTCCTCCAACCAAATGTAGCTTCTTTCTTGGGTGATGTCCTTGTAGCTATCGCTGCCCCTTTGCAGCCCCAAGTCAGTCTAGCACAACATCCTCCACCTTCGCCTCCCATGGTGTGGTTAGGCAACAACCCATCTCCCCTAGCCTTCAACCTTTACCATGATATGGCAAAGAACCCAAAGGGGTTTTGCACGAAGTTCAACCCTTGGGACCCGTCGAGGACAATAGAAGAACACATTAAGATTTTTTAGATAGCCTTGAAGAATATGCAAATCATACATGAAGACGTTGCTTGTCGGATCTTTCCCTACTCCTTGGGGGAGGATGCCTTTTACTGGTATGTTCACTTGTCAATGGGATCCATTAATACGTGGGACCTTCTAAAGGATTATTTCTTGCAGAAGTTCAAGATCCCAATCAGCCCTGTAGAGTTATATCGACAGTTTATGTCTGTCCTAAGGGAGATTACCGAGCCAATCAGCTCCTTTAATGACCAGTTCCACTAGGCATATACCAAGTTACAAGCCCTGTATGCGTTCAATGATGACCTTTCTTTGCCTATTTACTATGCAACATTGGATAACCATACAATGGCATTGGTAAAAGGGATACGACCAGCCCGACTAGGCTAGTGGATGCCTACACAGAGGTCGTCATAGCCAACACTGACCTGGGAAAGAATATTTTTGGCCCGCTGCCCTCCTTGGGATAGGTTGCTCATCCCACTCAGATTCAGGGACTTACTCAAACCCTATAGCATCAAGTGCCCCTCATGAATCCAGTACTGCATCTGCCCATAGTGCCTCAACTAAGGCAGCCTATGAACCAGGCACCCTCGATTCCTCATTATTTATAGCCCCAAAAACAAAAAGCTCATGCTCAACCACCCCAAGTGTTGGCATACTTTCAAGCTTTTGAGTTCCCACCTGCTCACCAAAACTAGTCGGCGGTGCAATTGATTTTCCTTCAAAATTTGGCCCCATAGCCAAACAACACGGAGAAGGACCAGATCGATGAGCTAACAAAAATGATAAAGAAAGTGTGTATGGAAATGATGTACCTAAGGAATTAAAACAATCAACTACAGGCCTTGAAAAGAAGCATCCCAACCAACCTCAATCATGATAGATGTGACGGTCATGACAATCGTGATGTTGGTACATCTTTTGGATAGAATTATTAAAGAAGTCATAATTCGGGGCAAAGCTTCGACAGAAGGCCTTCCCAGAGACATAATCAGACATGGAACACAATTCCAAATAATGGTGGTGTTCCCACACCCCTTGACCAAACCAACAACAAAAACAAGACCACGAGTGGGGTGTACCTGGCTAAGGCTGTCTTGTCAGGTTGGTGCCGCATCCATAAAACTAGTTGATATTCTGAGTTAGATTGTCTAGAATTCCAGACAGCCACTGAAATTTTTTAGATAGAGGTCCAAAATGTTGTTGACAACTAAGGGTGTAGAGACATTTTCCCTTATGAACCATATGATTATTCGGTTTCAGTGGTCAACCAGGCCCCTTTCCCGAAGGTTGAGTGAAACATGCCTAAAAAGGAGGACATCACCACAAACAATGACAAGGAAAATGAGGTAAGTACCGAAATTCCTTTGGCTCAACTCTTTAATTCTATAGATAATGGTCCAATAGATGAGGAAGAACTGAGGGAAGATGAATTCTAAATGTTTCACCAAAGGACTACCCTATACGACCTGAGGAATAGGCAGGCAGGTGGACAAGCCGGTGGTCCCTTTACGACCTCTACTCCATCTAAAAAATTTAGCACTCCCCTCGACCCAAATGCTAGCAACAACCCAGGTTATCCCCATGTACCTACCCGATACTTCAACAAGAATAGGCAACATGGTCAAAACCAAAATCAGCCCACTAGCTCCTCCCAGAATACCCCTTGTGATGTTGAAATTGAACAAATGGGGGAATACATTATAGAGGAGTTCAAGAAGCTCAAGTTAAGTGTGTCTTCCTTCAAATTGCTCAAGGTCTGAGCTATTAGGAACACCTTTCTTAGAATGATCAATGGGACCCCTTCATCCAGGTCAACTTAGGAAGCACTTTCTAAGAGGGTCTCCTTTGAGGATTCACATAGTGAGCCTATCATCCAACAGGTTTTCAATAAGAAAGCAGATCCACCCTCAAATAAGTAAGCAAACAAGCAGCCTACCAAGGACCTTGATCAAGCCCAAACCCAAAATAAAATAAATGATAGAGATAAAGGTTAGGTGGCCCAAGTGGACATCTCTAGGGGATTATTTCAGGGAAAATTGGAAACCCCTCCCTTCTTGACCACAATTAGAATATTTAGCAAGAACCTTCACAATTTTTTGCTCGATTCAGGAGCCTCCGCCAATGTCATGCCCTTGAGCATGTGAAAATCTTTGGGAATAGTTCCAACTCCTTCCTGACGCAAAGTGATGCAACTTGATAAGACTCAGATAAACATAGTTGGTGAGATCAATAGAATACCTATGCAAATTATTGTTGATCCAAGGATACAACAGACCATCGACATCCAAGTTCTTGATATTCCTGACACCTATGGCATTATCTTAGGAAGGGATTTCACCCGAGCATTGAATGGATATGTTGCCACAGATTATTCTCACCTATGGCTACCATGGAAAGGGATGCCAAATCAGATCCATATAGATCAGGAACGCATGAAGTTCATGATTACATAATACAATAACACGAATGAGGTGTTATTTTCTAAAATGGAACTAGGGAATTACTGCACTGTGTCATATTTAGATGAACATGAATTCTATGAAGAAGAGGAAACTGTGGAAGTACTTCTCGTACTATGTAGTCTATCTATCAGCTTGAACCATATTCCTCAGAGCACAGAAATGCTAGTTGAATCAGATGACAAGGATCTCTACAAAGGTGGCAACCTTGGACTACTAGAGGGATTCCAAGATTTCATGGAGAAATGTTTACAAGACCAGCTCAGTTTGGGGGCAAGAATTAATTTTTAGGAACTCCTGTTGCCTAATTGGTGCAAGGTACATAATGCTTCCCATTCAGAATTTGAATGTTGCTTATACCAAACAACAATTGAGCACATTAAGGGACAGGTCACCCCCGAGGAGGAGACTCAATCGACATCGCTAGATCAAAGCCACTCTGAACCTGTGCCACCTCCTAAGGTTGTAGAAGTAAGGCCACAATCAAAAGCAAAAATTAGGTCTTCCAATTCTAGAATTGAGGATTCTTCCAAGTTCTAGATGCTTCATTTCAATGGGTCCAAATCTAAGTGAGTCAGAGTAGGCTTTGAGTTGATCAACCCCATGGGTAAGTCATATTTTTTTGCTCATAGACTTCAATTTTATTACACGAATAATGTAGTAGAATATGAGGCATTAGTCCTTGGCCTCCTAATGGAATTAAGGAAGAAGGTTAAAAGGTTACAAGTATTTGATGACTCAGAGTTAGTCATGAAACAAGTAAGAAAGATCTAATCTTGCTATGATAGAAGGCTAACCAATTACAAGCATAGGGTATGGGATCTGTTAGAGGGTTTAGATGCATTTAACATTCAATTGATCCCACACTCTCAGAATTCCATTGCTAATTCCCTAGCCTAGGCGGCTAGTACCTTGTAGCCCCTTTCATTATTTGGTTTCAAAAGATTCACCATTGAGCTCACCTCCATCCCATCCGTTCCAAAACAATGTAGAAAATTTCCAAGTGTTTAATGATGATAAGCACATCCTGGATTTCATCACCAACTTCGATCTATTTTCTACCCAAATAATTGATGAGATTCAGCCTGAAGAGGCTGAGTTGGATATAGAAGGAGTTATCAACCTCAAGATGAACACTATTCTCAAAGGAATGGTGTAGCTAGAGTGGATATTCGACTTAGATCAGATTAGAGATCAAGATCAACAAGCAAAGAACTCCATTAGCAATAAGTGTGACACCCATAACCTTGAAACACCTGAGAGTGCAAGGAATGTGTTTATTGGTAAGGTGTGCACACCAGAAGAAAAGAGAGGCATCATTGATTCTTTGCAGAGGTATTCTGATGTAGTTGCTTGGAGCTATGAGGATCTGAAAACATATGACACGTGAATTATCACACACACTATTCCTCTTAGACCCAATGTGAGGCCATTTCGGTAGAAGCAGCACCCTGTCAATGCTTTGTTGGATCCAATAATTTACAAAGAGGTACAAAAGCTATTGTCTTCCAGAATCATATTTCTAGTAAGATATTCCACGTGGGTGGCCAACCTGGTTTCGGTAAGGAAAAAGAATGGTGAAATTAGGTTGTGTGTTGATTTCCACAATTTGAATAGAGCTTTGGAAAAGTACAACTATCCCATGCCTTCATTGGATGA
The DNA here is from genome assembly GCA_007115665.2 of Sequoiadendron giganteum. NCBI lineage: Eukaryota > Viridiplantae > Streptophyta > Pinopsida > Cupressales > Cupressaceae > Sequoiadendron > Sequoiadendron giganteum. Next base: position 370,711,696 of record CM021109.1, on the reverse strand, counting down.
GGTATTTCAAATAGTTAATGGTTCCTAGATGATGTCCTTCCTAGATGGGTACTTTGTGTACAATCAAGTAATGGTGCAATATGAAGATAGGCATAAATCCGCATTCACCACCAAGTGGGGAACCTTTACATATAGAAGAATTCCTTTTGGGTTGATCAACGTAGGTGCCATCTTCCATCGCACGATGGAAATCACCTTCAAAGACATCATTGGTAAGTGCATCATCATCTATATGGATGATCTTATGGTATTTTTGAAGAATAGGGGAGATCATGTCTCTGAATTATGTAAGGTCTTCCAAAAATGTAGAGAATTTGGCATTTCCTTGAATCTGAAGAAATGTATCTTTGGGGTCATCGAGGGAAAGTTGCTGGGACATGTCCTCTTAGAGAGAGTAATTTCCATAGAACCCGAGCATATCCAAGCCATAATGAAGATCCAACTACCAGGCAACAAGAAAGAGCTGAAGTCTTTCTTTGAAAAGATAAACTTTGTCAAAAAAATTATTACAAGCTTTGCTGAAATTGTCAAGCCGCTCAACGCCATGTTGAAGCAAGATGCCGAAATTGAGTGGACTCCAAAGGAAAAATAGGACTTCGAGGAAATCAAGAAAGACATTGTGGATGCACCTATTTTGGTCAGCCCAAATTACCTAAATCCGTTCTATATCTACTCTTTTGCTTTAGACCATTCTTGTGCCAGCATATTGACTTAGAAGGTTGATGAAGGAAATGAGCACCCAATTGCCTTTATGAGTGCTCCATAAAGGATGTTGAATTAAGGTACCATAACATGGAAAATAAAGCATATGCCCTCGTTAGAGGAGTCAAGAAGTCAAACACTACATCCTACGAAACAAAGTATTTTCCACAGTGCTTGACCCAACAGTGAAGACGTTGCTAATGCAAAATGAACTGGGAGAAAGATGAGCAAAGTGAGTTACTCTGCTGCAAGAGTACGACATGGAAATCCAACCAATGAAATTGGTTAGAGGATAGGCACCCACCTAAACAATAGCTGAAGCAACAACTGAAGCAGGACCGGAACTCACAGTTCAACAATATCAACTTGAAGATGTCTCCCCAAGGGACTGGTACTATGATATTGTTTACTACTTGTTGAACCACAGATGTCCATCTCGCTTGCAAGGAGTCCAGAAACGTGCCCTCAGGCTGAAGAGTAGTAGTTATGTGCTACAAGGCTCTATACTCTATAAGAAAAATCATGAGGGAATCTATCTAAGATGCCTAGGTAAGGATGAAGCGGTATGCATACTAAATGAATTCCATGACAAATTTGGTACTGGTCATGGGTCAGGTCCCTCTATGGCTCATCAAATACTATGAGAAGGATACTACTGGCCCATGGTGTTCAAGGATTCTCACAATCATGCTCGAACGTGCCACATTTTCCAGACCACTACAACCAGAGAGAGGAACGTTGCTTTCCCACTACAACTAGTCTTGAAGGTAATACCGTTCACACAATGGGGTCTCAACTTCATTGGTCCAGTAATCCCACCATCCTCTATGGGTCACAAGTACATTCTAACTACCTCTAATTATTGTACTAGATGGATAGAGGCTATTGCATGTAGGAAATGTACTACAAAATTAGTTATTGATTTCCTTGAAATTTTCATTGTAAATAATTTTGGTTTCCCTTATGCTCTCGTCTAAGATAATGGTTCTACTTTTTCCTCGCTGAAATTTTCTAGTTGGGCTTTCAATCATGGTATTGCCCTTAAGTTCTCACCCAAATACTATCCCCAAGGCAATGGCCTTGCTGAATCCACCAACAAGAACCTAATCATTGTCATCAAGAAGTTTCTTGATAGGAATCCCAAGGATTGGTATACCCAACTCAGTTTTTCCCTCTGGGTGGATCGTACACATCATAAGGCTGCCTTGGGAGATTCCTCATTCCACCTCATCTATGGCATTAAGCCTATGTACCCTTCAGTTCATTAACATCTTTTATGAAGAAGAGGATTGAAGGGAAGCTCACTTAGCTTAGCTTCTCCACTTAGAAGAAGTTTGTGATCATGCTATTGAAAATTTTGCCAAACATCAAGGCATCGTCAAAAGATGGTTTGATCGGTGAGCCAAGTTTAAGGCCTTTAGAATTGTTGATCTGGTCCTATGTTGTGACAAGGCCCATGAAAAGAAATGGGGACATGACAAATTTGACAAGCTATGGCTTGGCCCCTTTTAGATTGTTGAAATCCTTGGAGATAATGCTTTTCACCTCAAGACCTTAACTGGTGAAGATGTCCCATTGCCTATCAATGGGAAACACCTTAATAATTATTTCTTCCCCTGAGCTATTATGGCTCATCCTTTGTAAATATTTTTGCATAGGCTAGGTTAGGTTTCCCTTGTTTTGTTGTTTTTCTCTCACTTTTATTTTGCTTGTTTCTTGGCTGTTTTGGATTTGTTGAGGGTGTCTTTTGTTCCTAGTGCAGTGGCCATGCTCAGCTTGACGAATGGTTCAATCTGCTACCTGCTCTTGTTTGTTCTCTAGATAAGCCTTCATTCAAAAACTATCGATTTCTAAATGCCGTCGGGAGTTGGTTTCCTCCTCTGAACTCTAGATTGACCTAGGATTGCATCCTTGTTTTAATCTTTTTATGCTTATCATGGATCATAAACAAAACACACTTTAAATGTTTCCAATGAATTTCGTGGCAATTGCTAGGAAGGTTAGACAAGTGAAAAATCTTAAGTTTTCTCCAGTGACAACTATGATTCCCAAACCCATTGTGAGCTTCAATGCTTACAAAGTTGAGAAAAATAAAATAAAGTATTGCAAAGAGGCATTCAAAGAGAAAAGCAAAGAAATTCAAAGTTATGCAATTGTATGGGTGTGTGAATAACTCTACCAAGGCTATGGACTCCTAGTTGGCAGTAGAGCTATCTTCACGGGGTCACAACGATAACTCTATCAGGGCTATGGATGCCTGAGTGGCAGTAGAGAAATGTTCAGGTTACTTTTGGGGTTGGAAAATTTATGTAGCTTGTCCTTGCCCAATCAGTGACTCTGAGGAAAGGAAATGATCTCACTTTGCACACACTTCCATGATAACCCCATAATGTGATTCAACCTAGGATCCAATCCTCAACTTTCTTCTTAGTTCACTGCTAGAAACTAGCCTCTGGTCTACGAAACTAGAGATTCTAGGTTCAAAATGAATATTTATCCTTAGAATGCCAAGAGTGTTCTTCCCAGTGGAGTCACCATTTGTTGTGCCTATAGCACACACACCCCGTTCAGAATGGGGACCCTCTCTTTTTGCTTGTGCTAAGTCACTTTTGATTCACCTCATTTTGCGTGCCCCCTATTTTTGAGTCTTAGATGGTCAAGGAATTCTGAACAATCATTTTAGATTCACCATATATTTCTCCCCCCAAATTTTCAAAGTTTGGAGTCTTTGCGGAGTTAACTTGGCTGATTAACTTTGAGTTTTTGAAGCTGGTGTCCTCCGGCTAGTGTGGGTCTGCCCCTGTGGGCCGTCCTATGCGGGTTTCCTCGATGCCTTCATCATTCTGGATGGCAGATACCTGGTGTCTTCCTGCTTCATGAGACCCACACTTTGATCTACCCTTTCTCGTCGACTACCATTTCGAATGGCCAGCTCCTAACTTTCATCCGCTTAGCGGATTCCGCCGACCCAGGTGTCATTCTGAAATGACTGTCACCAACTACAGTGAACGTTGTATAAAAATTTAATGTGTGCATTTAATGTCACATTTTTCTATAAATACCCTGCTCGAATTGTCATTTTCAAAATATTCTTTTTTCAAAACAAGTGTCAAGACCTCCAACCATTGTCGTCGTCGCGCCCGCAACCCTTATTCATCGATTCCATCAACGTTCAAGGATTGTTCGCCATCGTTCAACGCAAGATCTTTAGGTGAGTTTTCCTTTTCCCTTTCCATCTTTGTTTCCTCTAGAAAACAAGATTTATTAATTGTTTGATCAGTAAAACAATAAAACTAGGTGAAGAAGTGGTCTTCCTATAAAACCCATGATTTGGAAGTTCAAAAAAACCTTGAAAGCAACGATTTTGAAACCTTCAAAACTAGGAATCCCCCATTGCTATTATTGAGCCCATCATTCATGCCCCTCATACCCACTTCACCCTCTTGGCTGTTCCTTTCTCGCGTAAATGTAAAATTTCAAAATCAGTCATCGTCCACATTGGGCCCACCTTCATGGAATGCCCTCCCCTCTCAGTCATTCCAAACCCTACCTAAATTTACACATCCAAGGATGGGCGTCCCAACCTCTTCAGGCCCGTGGTTGTGGAACTTCGAGTGCATTTTTCATTTTTGGCCCAGTCGTTCCAAACGGCTATTTGGTTCCACCCTTTGGTGCGCAGGTCCCACCTCCACAGTCAACAAGCTCAAAGCCTCAAAATTTTACAAATTTAAGGAGCACGTCCATCGACCCTGTCGGGTCCGACCCCATGGGTCTCCACCTATCGATTTCCCTTTGGTTCTGCCATTCAAAACAATTTTCGTGACCCATCCTCCCACCGGTTGGACGCTGCCCCTTCTTTCGCCATTTATGAAACCTTTTCAAAATTTACAAGAAAAATGAGTGACCATCAGACCCTCTTGGGCTCGCAGTCATGGGTCACCGACCTCAAAATTCCATTTGGTGCCCACCATTTTTGGTATGGTCATCACTTCCCATCTCTCTTACCATCGGATCCCACCCCTGCAAGTATCGTCTCGGATAAGCGAGCAAAATGATTAAGGCATGGACCGAATCCTGTGAACTTCCGTCTGTGGAACTCCGTTTGGGTTTCGCCATTCTAAACGACATTCAACCCCCACCTCCCCGCCTTGTGAAACTTGATGTTCCCAATGCCACCCAAATACTAAATGCTAAAACAAGAAGGATGATGCATGGCCGATACTTCCTACGAGTCTGGCCATGCAGGCTGCCCACGTTGGACTTTTGTCCCACTGACACCATTCCAAACTGCCAATCCCTCATCTCCTTCAGCCCGCGTATTATGCCAACCTCCGACCCTGTGGGTCCCACATGGTAGAATGACATCTGTGGAAGTTCATCTTGCCAACATCGTCTATCTCTACTGCCCCTAAAATGGCTACCATCCCAGGGAAGTCCGCACCCTTGAGCTCACATTTCCCAAATTCCTCTGAAGAAAAGATGAAGGTAATCATTAGAGGATGTTTATGATCTTTAAAGCATAAATTGTTTGATCTAACATTGTTTTACAGGATTTTGGCTAACGTTACTCGTATTTTATGCTTGAATCATTTACTGCTCCTTTGATTGCTGGATATATGGAACCAGCTGTCGGATCCTTGGGGGTGGCCATGGAGAAAGACAAAGGAAATAAAATCGCAAAAGCACCTCGAGGAAAAGAGGATAAAGACCAGATGAAGTAGAAGTTCCAAGGGGAGCCCCTTAAATCCAAGGTCCTTAGAGAATGGAAAGAGATCTTAGATACTAATCTGGGAGACATAGACATCAATGAGTTCAAACAAAGGGTCAGGATCAATCCTCAAACAGAAAATGCCAGAAAAATCAGAAGTAGTGGATTGGCCAAGGATGCAAGATTCCCGCCACCCCTCATCACTCCCAAACTTGTGATGGCCTATAGGGAGGCTTACCAAGAAGACACCATAACAATAGTTGATAGAGATGGGAACATATTGGCCGACTTGTCCACCAAGTCAATAGGGAAAACCTTTCACATCCCTACCTTCAGCCAAATGGAGAAAATTCCTAAGGAATATGGCAAGAAAATGTGGGATGAATATCCCCTCAAATGCAAGAAACTGATTAATCAATACTTGCTAAAGCATAAGAGGGGTAGTGCTAACAAATTTCCCCAAGAACTCTTTCGGAGTGACTTTTTTGAAGATTACCACAACTTGGTAACTCTTCTATGCAGAGTTATGGGCTTTCCAACTATGGCTTTCTTCCAAGAATTGATGTTGTACTTCATTGAAGAAATAATTCAAGGAAATGCTAAATTTTATTGGGCAAGAATTATCAGCAACTGCTTGCATGAGCAGTTTGTGGTGGTGAAGAAAACATCAAATTTCTACATGAAATCATACCTTATATACTTGCTTTCTGACCATGCCCAATATAGGGGTTTATTTATAGTACGAAACCTAAATCCACAAACGGTACTAAAAGTGTATGACAAGTACACTCAACTACAATTCATAAAATTCAAGAGGGACTACTGTAGGGTTAACAATGCCTTCATGGCCTACATCATCAGATTGCTTGGGGGTGACCCCAAAAGAAGGGTCTCACAAAGTGCTAGCACTTTCATCTGCTTGTTTGAATTTTTGTTCATAAAATTTCTAAAATTCACCTACATCTAAGCTGAGGGATTCTCTGATAAACTGTATAAGCTGCCCCGGTATCCAAATGATTGGATAATATTACTCGAAGTCTCCCGGAAGCTGGAGTGATCACACACCCTTTTGAGTGACAAACATAGGGTAGGGATCTCCTATCCCCTCTCTTTTGGCCAAGGACAGTACAAGATCCATACATCCCAATGTGTAGAATATTCAAACAAGGAGTTGAGTGAGTATCACTTGAAGTTCCACACTGCCCTACCACGGATGGACCCGTATGGAAAGCTGAAGAAAATAGTTGGATTGGAGTATGCCCACCTGCATAATGTTGAATACTTTAAGGACAATTGCAAGGAAGATAAGGAGGTTCATATGTGGTAGTACATGCGCATGACGGCCTACTTCATCAAGGTAGTCAAGTTGTTTGCTATACCGGAGCAAGTGGTTGAAGAAGAGAGCATGGTGATGGACCCAAGGTATAACGCCATAGCCAACTTGCCACTACCAATGATAGATTGGAATGAAGAGGAGTTCAATGACCTCAATATTATTACAAAACCTATTGAGGCAAGAACCAAGCAATGGAATGATGGGAAAATTGCTCAATTAAAGAAAAAAGGAGTAGAGCTAATATTTGCAGAACCCGAAGATCCACATGCGAGTGAAACTAACAGTGCTTCTGCTGATGTTGCCTCAACAAGAGAGACCTCAGCATCTCCCCCAAACACACGATTGAAGAAGAGAAAGGAAGCGACTGAGCATCAGCTTAAATCTAAAGAATCATTGGGGAAAGCTTCAGAAACTGGGACATCAAATAAATCAAATAAGTCAGGCAGTTTCATAGGGATGCCCACTATTCAAGAGGACCCGCTCCATGAGGGAGAGGAGAACCCAAAGTCCTTTCCTATCACATTTTCTTCCCAAACTACAATTGCACCTACTATTGTCAGTACCCCGTCTCTCTCACAAGTAGTAGTTGCCACCTCTCCACCTGTAGTGGACATTTTCGTCCACCTTTCCTCCACCTCTCCTGTGGCTCAAATTATAATTGTGGAATCCTCCTCTGCCACTACTTACCCACTCTCTTCCTCATCTATTTCCCCATAATTGTCTCTCCTAACTACAATCGAAATAACCACAATTCCCTCTCTCACCCTTCCAGAATCCTTCACTAAATACATGAAAAACATGCCCTCTGAGCTTTATGGGATGTTTGTGAACCCCGTAATTCAGGCCGCCTTGTCTCATGCCATCACAAGTCTTCCTATCCCTCCTCCCATTGAACCTTCCTCGATGGAGGCTACAATGCAAATTTATGAAGAGTTGGACAGGCAATAGAGGGAAGCAACCAAGAAATTGAAGGAAGAAGTAGATGACTACCACGAGCATCCCATATATCAACATCTCATAATTTATGAAGTTGTCCATGAGGATAAGGAAGTGAAATCCTTTGAGGAGGAGGATGAGGACTTGGGCACCAAATACATCATGGAGACTATTGATCCAGAGCTCGAAGAGGAGATCATGAATCAATTTCAAATACAACACACCCATGAGGAGGAAGGTGATCATGAATCACCAAAGAAGGAAGCTCAGATACTCGAGTGGCTGGATAAGCAATTAGAAAAGAAGACCCTGACCACAATGGATCCTAAGGCAAGGCTAGAAGCTATCTTGGGTCGAGCCCAAATTAGTACAATGAAGAAGAAGAAGCCAAAGGTCAGATCTCAGCTGACCATGGATGCCTCTGGATCAAGGACGGTATAAATTGCCACCCCGGTAATGGGTGAGGAAGGGGTCAGCTATAATATCTCTACCATTGACCTCATGACAGCAATGAGAGAGAAAAAGATTGACCATCTTCAAGGATCTGTTGCCACCATTGTGCACCAAATGAATAAAGATAAGACCTCTAAGGAGGAACTAAAAGCATAGGTGGCGGACCTGACAACATATATTTAGCAATGGTCTTTAACTGATGAGCTCCCCACCACATCAAGGGCTCCCCCACTGCTACTATTTGAGGATCATATCAATAAGCTTGAAAAGAGAAAGAGCTAGACCAAGGCCATTGAATATTGGTTCGAGAAGGTCCTATACAATGAGAACATGGGTATTGGGCATGCTATCAGGACAATAAACAAGTTTTTGGATGTGTGGAAGTATCTTGAGGACATAAGGAAAACTTGTACTGAATTCCCATAAATATATAGGATTACGTATCCTAAAATTGAGGCAATCCTCAAGATGCCCAAGAAAATGGTGAAGAAATAACTTGCAATGGCGAAGGGTGATTTTTGGCTTGTGGAAAATTGGAGACTGGGCCTCGATCACAAGAAGGGGATCTTAGAGTAGGTGCTCCATGAGGTGGAGCAGGATCTTGATTGGGTTAAGGAGATCAAAACGACATGTGAAGAGTACCTTAAACTGATGAAAGATTTTGAAATGTCATCTAGTGAGATAGATCCAGAGAAAGTAAAGCCCCAATTTCATAAGAAGATGGACAAAGGAACCATGGGCGAGCTCACATCAGATTTTATGGGTTTTGCTTCTCGTTCCTTCACCCCGTCAGAACAAGTAGTGCAGAATGCGGCCAAGTATGATGAGGATTGGAACACACTTACCCACCGATCCAAGAAATTGAACTCCCAAGTGCTTCAATCTAACATCTTGGAGTGGGATAAAATTCATCCCTTGATCAATAGATTCGTGGAGTATGCCACATTACAAAAGGAGGCTGAAAATCCTATGATAGATGATGAGTTTCTCACTATGTAGCTGCAGCCAAAAGGAAAACAACAATCTGCTAAAAGACAAAAGAGCTATAGTGCTGCCATAAAAGACAAAATAGGTAAGAAGAAAAATTGTAATTTTAAATTGTTATATATTTGGGGGTAGGTGAAACCCTAGTGTAAAGTGCATCCTCACCACACAATGAGATCAAATCTTGGCCACTCATTTTTCTTTTTGAAAGCTATAAATAGGGGTTTCCTCCTCTCATTTTGACATGAGAGTTGAGTTGTTGTAATGACATGTTGCTGGAATATTAATATAAATTCATTGACTTGGTGGATTCTTGAGTTCCTTTGCATGTTTCATGATTCTTCTTCTCTTAGTTAGTGAATTTGAGTAGTTTTACTTTGTTGTTTTATGTGTTTCAGTTATTCTAGTAGATTAGTTAGATGTTGTTCATTGATGCTGAAGATTGATATGGTGTTGACCTCTTCCTAGTTCATACTTTTGGTTGTTTATTGATGATATACAATTGTGCAAAGTTATTCTAAACTTTATATCATTGTTGCACTCAAATCTCATCTCTTTGTTCATATTCATGGTGAATGAAAAGCTAAAATCTGTAGTCCTTAGAAGATTTCACTAGTTTGATGACACTGTAGGCTCTCTTGGTTAAATGAAACTAAGTCTCAGGAAGGCTAGCCCGTTGTAGAAACATCCATTGTCACTATTCACTACTAGTTTCAGATCTAGGAACCTCTACTCTTCCCTGCCCCTTTTTCCTTTTTTTTATTGGTGACTTTGAACAAGGTTCATTGCACATTGTAAAGCCAAATCTGAATTTGAAATAGGAGTTTTAGACTGTTGTTCGAACCTACAAAAAATGTGCAACAAACTTCCCATCTTGAAACTCCATCATATGAATCAATTCCTCCTAGCTTAACTTTTGTAAGTCTTCCCTGTGATTACCAACAAGATCACATTTAAAACAACTGAGACATTCCAAGCAAGTCATGACCTGACACCCGAGAGACCTTAGGGTGATTTTTAGTAACTTATTGTTGGAGATTTCCTTTTAAGAGAGGTGATGCACCTATGCATTACTTGTGTTGAGAAAGTGCTAAAACACCCATCAATAATAACCATATCATGGCATGGGAACCAAGAAGATGAAGGATGTCTATTTTTATGTGGAGGTAATGGATGTGGTCCAAAATTTAGGACGGGCAAAAAGGTCAACATATGATCTTGATGAAATTGAGGAAGAACAACAAGAGAGGGATAGGAAAAATAAAATCAATGCAGAGTTTCAAGGATTTGTCATGCGAGTAAGAGAGCTATGGGAGGATCCTCATATAAAATATTTTTAAGTAGAGATTGATATACCATTTAGAGAGCTTGGTTTTCATGGAGTTCCTTTCAAAGCCTCTGCTTTTATTGTTCCTATGGTAAACTATTTGGTAGAGTTGGTGGAATTACCTTTCTTAGTAATCACTATTAGTGAGATTGAGATTGTTAACCTTGAGAGAGTAGGAATTTGGAAAAATGAATTTGGTATGATTATTATTTTCAAAGACTTCAAGCAAGATGTACTCCACATTTATGTAATTCCTCAATCTTCTCTTGATGGCATCAAGGAATGGTTGAACTCCATGGATATAAAGTATTATGAAAGCATAATGAACTTGAACTGGTGGCCAATTTTGAAGACTATTACTGATGATCTAGATAAATTTATTGAAGATGGTGGTTGGAAATTTTTGAATATGGAAGCTAGTGATTATGATTTTGATGACTCAAAAGAGTTAGATCACGGATATGAACCCTCTACGCAGAAGAAGAATCAGAATCAAATGAGGAAGGTTCAAAAGATGAATCTCTTGTGGAGTTAGATGAGAATGAAGAAGAAGAAGATTCTAAAGAGGAGGAAGGTAAAACATGGGATGAATTAGAATCCGAATCCAAAAATGTAGATAAGGGAAAGGAGACGAGTTTGACCATGAAGAGGAAAGACAGCGACGAAAGGTAAAAGCTATAGGGAAGTCTTAGGCACCTGATATTAGAGATTCAAGAGGAATGTCTGCCAAGAGGGATAAAGTTAGATGAATTGAGTTCATCTATATCATTCTACTATTTATTCATGCACATAAATGATTCAACTATTTATGCAAATGATGCATATATGTTAACTTGATCAGTGTTATTACTTCGGCAGTTTGACTTCTATGACAACCAGCCATTAGGCCATTATGTGTAGGAGCACGCTTATATTTTTAGTTATATTTTTTGGATAGATCTATTGGGTGTTAAGGACATTCCATTTATCTTTTGAATGTTAATAAGTCTAGTATTACATGCTTCTCTATGTTGATTAGATCAGGTTGCAGGTTTTTTACTACTAATTTATTTATTTATGGAATTTTTTAAACTTGGAAGATAGGATTTACTACCTTCTTTTAAATTAGATGGACAAATTAAGTGGTTGGTTAGCTACGCCAAGTGATGTAGACTACAAGGATGTGTTAGATCTATAGGATACCTACCAAGATGCATCAAAACATTCTTACATGTTAAAAAATAATGGCAACATTGTGAGAAAGGATGGAAAAGATGCATGTGGATCACTTAGCAGAATGGAAACATGAACTCAAGGAAGCACTCCTTGAGATACCATGTTTGAGAGAAAATAAAATAAATCAAATCAACATGGTACTAAGCTACTCAAATGATACAACTCATAATTTAAATTAGGACACTTAAGAGATATTAAAATGCCATGGTCATTAATTAAAAGATGTGATAAAAACAAGGCATGAATGTCACCTACTACCCTTTACGGAAAACAATATTTTTTTTCCTCAACATGAAATAGCGGGACAATTGAGTGGGATCTAGGGCCAACAGAGAAGCACTTTAGAACTCATCCTACACATCAATAAATAGCTCAACACAAGAAATCCAAATTTACATATTAACACAACAATATCCAACTAAGTTATTGAAAGTCAACTATTGATACCTCGTTCTCAATCCAGATTACAAAATCAGCCCACATTTTTCTTTGTAAATTTTCCTTTTCAAATTGATTTGGACATCGACCATATTTCTCCTCCTATCAAAACATGGCACATGGATTAGTTAAACTAATTATTATGCAATCATTTACTTTTTCCTAGGAAATAAAAAAATATCATTTAACATATTAAATATACTTACAAATGTACAAATCAAGGCATGTAAACCTTTTTGGCCACTATGATGCATGGTACAAAGTTTTTGAAGCCTAGCCTTAGAGGCCTTGTCCTGAAACATATACTAATTCAATTTAACTATGCACAAATAATACTTAAAAATCATTTACTAAATTTGATATAATCTTATGAGAAAATTCAAATGCCTGCGTACTCTCCTCACTAGACTTCCTCTATGCATCAGACTTCTCATATTCTTTTACAAGCTCTTTCCATGCTTTGACACTTACATCAATTGGCCTTTTTTTGAGCCTTAGCTCGGGAGGGAATTTTTTATCTTCTTTGTTTGGTTGCACTAAAATCTCTTGCAATTTTGAGACATTCGTAGCTTTACCTTCTTCACAAACCAACCTATGCCAAATTCAATCTCCATGTCATTAATAACTTTTTTTTGCAGGTGTATGGGTATCTTTGAGAATGGAAAATGTAGATGGTCTTTGAACCATTGAAGGAATGATTACTTCAACCTATTCACAAACTCTTTTCCAGCATCTATCATTCGAACTTCCCTTGAAACCACATCGTATTCAATCTTGGTATTGTAGCTACCAATGCAATATGCAAAACTTGGTGTGGTGGAAGAAGTATGTGTCCCAGGAGTGGCTGGGAAAGTGGAAGTCTTTGCTCCCTGTTCTACATTCCTAGAGTTTATTGTTATTTATTTCCTCCTAGATCTTTTTATTGATCTAGGATTGCTTGGGAAATCAATTGATTCCCTTTGACACGGTTGATTTGGTTGCAATGTTTGAGGGGATTCACTAGATCGTTTTTCTATGTATCTAGCAAGAATTGTATAATCCATAGCATCCAATTTTTTCACTGCCTCTACCCCCAATATGGAAGCCAATGCCTCTTTATATTTGTCAGTCTCATGTACCTATATATAAAAAATAAATTTCCTCTTTTAAATTTAAAAATAAAAAACGAAAAACGAAAAAATGAAAGAAATAATAGAAACATTTACAAATCTATAAATTGACAATGAATTAACTCATTGTGGCTAGAGTCTGCTCCCTTTTTTCTTTTCCCTCTATTGCTTGACATTTTGAGGTGACCTAGGGAAAATTATTTTTGTCCAGTCTATGGAGGCAAATGAAGTACACACTGTTAGGTATGAAATTTTTCCTCCAGTTTGTGGTATGAAATTTTTACCTTGAATAACTCTCTTTCTGGATTTAAATGCCTATGAATCAATTGCTTGTGGTATTGTATAGATTATAAATATATTTGAAAGGATATAATTTATATATGCAAAATGAAACAAATGTATTGTAAAAAAATCAATGCTTGCGCACCTATACACAATGGTAATCTTTGGGGGATAAAAATGGAATGAAGTGTGGTTTTATAGTTAACATAAATAGGTCCCATGCTCGAGTCGCATCCAATAATTAGAAAGAAAATGAATGTGTGCACACAATCAATTTGAAACCATGAGCTCATTGTTTTGTAAAAGAATAAGTGAAAATAAGTAATAGCTAATTTAAGCCTGAAGGTCTCACAAATTTGAGGAAATGATATATTATTCAGCTATCATCTCAAAAGCCCTATCTCCTCATATTGTCTTGACAAACCTCTATTCCCACAGGACCTAGTTGTAGTGGGGCAGATGTAGTTTAACGACTTGTCTTGAAAGCACTCGACTAATTTTTTAGGAAGGAAGTGAGAAAGTTGTCTTCAAAGAAAGGTATGGAAGGAAGGTTTGAGAAATCAAACTAGAAATTGAAAGCTTTGGATGGGAATGATAAGTGAATTGAGGCATTGGGGTTTCAAAAACATGTTCACTGCTCTCGGATGCAGAGGAAATAATGTGATTTCTACAATTTTACCCTCCTCCTTTGCAACCACATGAGACTTGAATGATTCATGTGTAAAAAAACAATATTCACAACCCTTTATTCACAATTATCTCCATTTAATCCAAACAAAAATATTTGTGGGAATGAAAAAAATTGTAACCTTACCTATGGTGTCACAAAATAAATTGATTTTTTGATCTACTTGCTTGTAGCCCTCCTTCGCACCATTTTTCTCTTTTTTCTTCTCTTCCTTTGTGAGGAATTTATCTCTCATCATATCTTTCTTGACGCGGGAAGTTTTTAAAAAAAATTCTTGATTCAGTAGTCGGTGCTATAGTCATCGTAGTTAACGGCAACTTTAGCACCACCTTTCAGCCCTAAATGTAATTTGTTTGGGGTACAAAAGGCAATTCAAAGTGCATCTAATTTAGCACCTCCTTTCAGCCCTAAATGTAATTTGTTTGGGGTGCAAAAGGTGGCACAAAGTGCACCTAATTTAATGCCTAGTAGTGCAAAAAAATGTATTTTTCTTGGAAGTTGATAAATAAATTGATCCTAAATTGACTTCATCTTCATATGTTCCAAGGGAGAAATCATGGTTCCATATTTTATCTATTCCTTATCCCATGTCAATTTTGTGGGTGAAAAACTAATAGAGGCTAGATTTGTGAACTCAAAAATGACCCCTATACAACTAGATGAGTCATCTAAAGTGTGAAATATTTCAAATTGCATGTTATATATTTGTATAAAAGGAAAAACCCTAATTCATTACCATCATCTTATATATAGGGCTTATTGGGGAGTTATGAAAAATAATCTATGAGAAATAAATCATTATCATGTGACATTGACATTACATCAACAACCGATGTGTATTGCATGCTTCCTAGAGATTTGAGCTCTAGTTGTTAACATTCTGCGTGTAAACTTTTTGTGAAGAGAAAAATGTTGCAATGTCCTATTTTGTTTTTCATAGTGTGTCTTAATGAAAAGTGAGTGTATTAACAGGATAATTTTATGTGAATATTTTCATTGTTGTGTATCACAGGATCTAGAGGAGGCCATCGAGAGAGGACGTGGACAACATAGATCTACTAAATCATAGAGAGGAAAGTGGATTGAAATAGATATGACAACAAAATATACAGATACAATAGAGGTAAGAAGATAAAGCAACCTCAACCAAAGGAGGAAGGTGTTTATGAATTCACAAATGCTACAACATAGAGGAGATGAAGTCATTTTTTTGTCCATTAGGCCTCTGAATTCAAGGGAAAAGTTTGAAAATTAGGATGGCCAAAACATGATATCAATATGTCAAATATATGACTAACATAAGGTTTTGTGTTGGATAGTATATTCGTTGAAATGATATAATTGGTGTACTAAACATTATTTACTATGTTGTGTATTATATGCACGAGACGAGGCCATGGAAACAGATTGTTTCATATCAAATGTGGACACAACGGATGAAGCGGGACATTAGCTACTCAACTTTTGACTTAATTTAGGAAAAAATGATCTGATGGCATTTTATGATACGCCTATCTTTTTTCATGGTATTATTGAAATTCATAATGTATTATCCAATCTTGACATAAATTAATGCATGTTGTTGATTATTTTAGATGGAGATTGGAGTAAATACAGAGCTTGAGTGTTCAACTAGAAAAAGAAGAAGATATGTACATGGATGTGGACCTAAAATTATTAAATCACATTGACGACAGTGGGTGGAAGAGGATATGAAAATGGATCTTACAGACACATCAAATGACTGCACTGAATAAGAGGTTGATCAGGACTATAGTAAATGGGATGAATACTTTGAGAAAATTGTTTTTTGTGGATGTTTTGTATGTCGTGGAAAGTAAAAATTCAAACAAGAACTTGTACAAAGACATTGCATATATGATGAGATTCCAATCGGTAGTATGCCTCCTACAATCAATTAAAATCCAATAGGAATTTTGGTAAGGAGTTTTCCAATTTATATAAATAACATGTATACTTCATTTAAACATTGTTTTATATTATTTAAATAACTAATTTTTTTCTTAATGGATAGTTACAAGATAAATTTCTTGGTTTAAAGTTTCTTGGATCACCAAATTCCAGCCCAAAGGGAAATGATCATTTATCAGATAATACATATAACAAAAATATGTGCCAATATACAAGCTCGGAAGATGATGAATTGATGAAAATAAGTCACATAACAAGAACCAGTTTAAATATGCATAATTTTCTTAAAGACGAGGGGAAGGTGGACTACATACCCTATGAGAATGAATGTGATGGACATGATGACTTGCCCCTAAGTTTGAGATCAATTTACAAAGATGCATTTGATTTTCGACTATATTACGCTTGGCCTAGTGATCAACAACTACCTAGAGTGTATGAGGTGTTTCAATTTTGGGGATACAACTACATGATAAACCCTCCAATATTCATGGAGCAAATCTAGGCTTCTTTATTGTCCAAAATGTACATGTGGGATCTAAACATAGAAACAATTCAAAAAAAACCACTAGGAGATTAATGCCATATTATGGTCCATCATATTACAGTGGTGAATGGAGAAGGCTAACATAATATAAGCTTAGCATGTTAGCATATGGTCTAAATTCAAATATGTATACACATCATCTCCAATTGGAAAGTGGAAAAGAAGTTAATAGAGGTCATCTTATGTATCTAGATGGATGTGCATACACACACAAAAATATTGCAGGATTTATAAATAATAGTAAGGGAAGGGACCCTAATGTAAAATTGAATTGTCAATTTATTGAGGTTATAAATGATAAAGATTGAGATATGGAAAGAGAGGTTGATAGATTGATAATGGTTGAGGCTATTAGCAACCTTACAATTGGGGATGAGTTATTGATTGATTACCCCTTCTTAAAACACACTCATGCATGAAAGAAAAGGGAAGAACAAGGTCTCCCTAAGGATATTCTTAAGAGAAAAAAACCAAAGAACAATAAATGAGTGTGGACTGATGTTTTATAAATTATGTTGTCAAAATTATGTTTTATTTAAATTATTGTATAAAAAAGTTAGTCTATAAAATAATGTTCCATTATTCAATTGATGTATATATGTTCATACAATTTATATTTTTTAAGCCATATTTGATTATATTTCTTTGAAATTGATATGTTTATGATTTATCCAATTGTTGGAAAACATTAAATAATTCTTGTGTTTGTTGATAGGTAGAAGATGTTGATGAAACACATACTAATACCCATGATCCAACTGGGTTATTAATATTTGGACGAGATGATCCAAACCATCCTTTAAACAATACGAGGGTGTAAAGAGAAAGATTGAAGAGATTACTACCAGGTAAGAAATTTGAAGAGCTAATGAGATCTACATACACTGATGACATGCCACCTAGCCTTAATGATGATGATCATGATAGTGAAAATGTAGTGCATGAAGAAGGATTGAATGAAATTCTTATAGGTTTCTTTGGGCATGGAAACAATGATGACAATAATGATCAAATGGTTGACAGTAACAATGATAGAAGGGGTAATTACCACCAATGTAATGTTGATGATAACAACCTAAAAGAATCCATCAAGCAAGCAACAAAGACACCCATGTTAAAATTTGGTGCAAGTAGAACCTCAAAATTGGCATGTACATTAATATTATTAGAAATCAAGTCGCTATTTGGTTGGTCAGATAAAGGATTCACTACCCTACTGAAGTGAGTTGAAATATATTTATTATTTTGAATTGTAAATTGGTATACACAATTCGTAAAAATTTGTCGACTTCGTTTATATTTCTTTAAGGGGATTTTAAAACCATATATTGTATATAAACAATCCTAGTATATATTGACATATCAAACATGTTCATCATAAATCAAACATTCAATTGATTTAATCTCTAGAAATATTGCAAGGCACTAAAAACTAAAATATTCCGTGAAGAGAATGTGTTGCCATCAACTTACATAGGCGTGTCTATTGTTAGTTGAGTTGGGGATTGAATATAAGCACATTCATTCGTGTAAAAATGATTTCATTTTATACAGAGATAAATATCAAAATAAGGTAGAATGCCTTGTATGCAAAGAGAAGAGATATTGTACAAATGTACAAGGTCCTACAGTTCCAAAGAAGGTTTTACATCACATGCCAATTATACCTAGACTTCAACAAATGTTTCATTGCAATTCACTTGCACAATTGATGGATTGGCATGCAAAGAATAGGAGTAAAGATGGATTCATGAAATTTTTGGTCGACTCCAAAGCCATGAAACACATAGAGGAAAAATGGCCAAGAAAATTCAAAGATGAACCTCGTAGTATCGGGTAACGTCTTGCAATTGATGGAGTGTGCCCATTCTCTTTCCTAAGCTCAAATTATAGTGTTTGGATAGTTGGATTGATAGTATACAATATTCCCCCATGGATGAGTGTTAGAAAGGAGCACCTTATGCTGACTCTCATTTTCCCAAGAAAACATCAAGTTAAAAACATGGATGTTTATCTTGCGCCTTTTATTGATGAGATGCAACTATTATGGAAATTCATAAGAATGTATGACATCTCACATCATCCATAAAATAGGTCCTTCATGTTGTATGGTGTGCTATGTTGGACTATTAATGATTTCCCAAGACTTGGTGTTTGGTCTGGTAAGATAAAATATTTACATATTTACACTCATAATTTATTTTCATCTCAAATTTCATACTTAGTTTTATACTATTTTTTGATGTTATTAACATTACTTATTGAATTGAAGGGCTTCAAAAAAAGGGGATATTTGCATGTACAAGATGCACAGAACAATTTCAAGGGCAATATTCTAAAGATCTACAAAAATTTATTTACACAAATAACATGATTTTTCTACCACTAGATCATAAGTTAAGAAATCACCTGAAGAATCAATTTGATGGAAAAGTTGAAAATAGAGGCCCTCCCATGATAATGGGTCCAGGTGATTGGATTAAGAAGTATGAAGATGTTGAATCAAGAAAGCTTGGGAGGATTTTTTTGATTGAGGTGATTCAATTGAAGAGCTAGAACAAGTTGTAGTTAATATGCCAAAAGGAATGAAAAGGAAATCCATATTTTATGAGCTCCCTTACTAGAAGGATCTATTAATATCTCACCTATTATATCCTATGCACATCTTAAAAAATGTCCCATATTCTATATTTCAACATATGTTAGGTAAAGAGAAGGACACCTTATCTTCGAGGAGAGATATTGCTCTTTCGCATACCAAATTTGATAGAAAAGTGCTATACTCAACAAGTTCATTCTATACCACATGGAATTTATGAACAAATGGATTGATCTACATGATAAAAAGAGAGAAGTGTTAGAAGAAAGGAGACAATTTAAGAGACAAACCTAAGGAATACTCCACTTCCCACTGATCTACTTGGGGAATGGGGAAAATATTGCACACTAGAATGGGTTACTGAACAAATTCAAAATCAAATAGAAGATGCAGTATAGATTCAAACATAACAAAAGATGAAATCAACATGTATAGAGGATGTGAAAGAAAGGTATAGTTGGGATTTTACAAAATGTTGTTTCCTTACAATTTTGACACTATTAACTATTTTAATATTCGTCATTATATTTGTTTTCACTAAAATAAATGGTCTTTCATAGGTGAGGAAACATCCAGCAATGTGGGCATATGGTCAACATTATCGTGTAGAAAGTGTAGATGTAAAGAGACGATCCTTTAATTGTAGCATCATGGTCGACTTCAAGCAATCCAGCTGATCAAGCTCAAAAGATAAGAATATAATTGAAGGGAATCTACAATATGTTGGAAAAATATAAGAAATTATTGAGTTGGATTATCGCTCTTTTAAATGTTGTATTTTTAAGTGTAGATGGTATGAAGCATGTGAGAGGACATGAAGACATGATACCCATAGTGGATTGTTTTCTATAGATTCCTCATGTTTCCTACTGGAGGATAATGAGCCTTATGTTCTACCAATTCATTGTGAGCAGGTATTTATTTAACTCAAACAAGAAGTGGTAGTGATCATTAATCTATTAATTCATAGTTTATTGCAAATATATACATGTGTTTATTAATCAATAAAAAACTTATAACATAATTCTAATATATGTATGTCGTTCATGTGCAATTATTTTTCTATGAAGATATTTTGGACCCGAAATGGATGTTTTTCATACATTATGATCCAATATTAAGGCATTTATTTGATGAAACATTAGTGGATACTGAGCAAAAAATGATGGTGAACAAAATGAGAGAGAGGGATTAAAGAACATCAAAGAAATTGGCATCCATGATGATGTTGAAGATGGTTATGTTCATGCACAAGAAGACAACAATCCAGAGTTAGATGATGTTATGGAAGAAAACAATATGGATGGTATAGAAAATGATGATCCAAATACATCTAGAAACAATATAGATGGTCTACAGTCAAATTTCAATGATGATGAAGATGATGTAGGTCAAGATGAGGATGATGATAATATTAAATACTTGAAAGAACATATGAACATTGACAATGATACACTGTCTGAAATTGTAGCAGACAATAATTTTAATGACCAATACTTCTAAATTTTCAAAATTATTTGTAATCCATGTTTAAAAAAGGATGATTCTTATGGCCTAAACTTTGAAATGCTTCAGTAATATTAATTCAAGTGTTAAACTATAGAACCACCACTCTCCATTTTGATGGTATATAACTTGTTTATTAGAAGTATTTTATTAACTATAGATTTAGCTTGATATGTATCTCCCAATTTCTTTAAAATAATTGCTATAATGGTCTCTTCATGTACATTCAACAATATTGAACTAGCATACCTATATTTAGAAAAATCTATGTAAAATAAGTTGAGAGATATCCTTTTCAAGACCCTATTGTATTTATATGGTGGAAATTTAATTCAATTTAACTTTAAACTTCATAAAAAAATTGAAAAATAAATCAAAATGAATATTGTACTAGCAGGGCTTACGTTTTTTTCA
Organism: Sequoiadendron giganteum; assembly: GCA_007115665.2. Lineage (NCBI taxonomy): Eukaryota > Viridiplantae > Streptophyta > Pinopsida > Cupressales > Cupressaceae > Sequoiadendron > Sequoiadendron giganteum. Next base: position 370,690,520 of record CM021109.1, on the reverse strand, counting down.
AGGTGCCTATTTTAAATTTCATGATCAAACTTCATAATGAATTTTTCCTATTTTACATGTATCAGACAATAATGTTAATGAACAAGACCTCTAAATTTTTAGAATTATTTGCAATTCATGTTTAAAAAAGGATGATTCTTATGGCCTAAACTTTGAAATTCTTCAATAATATTAATTCAAGTGTTAAACTATAGAACCGCCACTCTCCATTTTGATGGTATGTAACTTGTTTATTAGAAATATTTTATTAACTATAGATCTAGCTTGATATGTATCTCCCGATTTCTTTAAAATAAGTGCTATAATGGTCTCTTCATGTACATTCAACAATATTTAATTAGCCAAATAGAGTCTAATGAGACTCATCTTTTTTTCCAATTTTTTTGCCTTATTATGACATTCCAATAGGTTTTTATCTAGCTACTATAAAATTAAATCTCAAGAATCATATAAAATTAAATGGAATATGATCTAATGATGATTTCAAAATCGAGCCCTGGTTTCTTTGAACCACAACTAAAATCAAGGCATACATCAAAGTACAATAATTATGATGATTAATGAAATGATCTTTGATCAAGATTTTCATTAATAATTCAGGTACAGAGTAAAATTGGAGAGACTACATACTCTGAAAAATTGCATTATCATTTAGATATGCTCAAGAACCATACATTTGACAAAATTTACTAACTAGACTCAAAGAATAAGATAAGGACTTCTAACATATTCTCTTTGTGTTTTTCAATTGCACCATTCGATTCTAGAATTCAACAAGAGACCTGCACTAATGGCCTTGAATTCCCTTTTATAGAAATATGTGAGCAAAAAAAGCTTTGGGCCAAGAGTACACATGTCACATCCTAATTGGACCACTACAAGACACATTCCCATTGAAGTTATATTTACATTTTCCATTGGAGGGAATATATATGAGACAAATATTTTTAACCTTTTTAGCGAGAAGAAACCCGCCCTTCAAAAGGCACATGTTGGAAATAATAATCTTCAAGTTGTTGTCACTCATTAGTTACATCGAGAAAAATTACAAAATGATAAGGCCAAAAAGTGAGTCAGCATCCTTGTCAGTACTCATATCATCAACAATTAACATTTATCTGTAATACTCACTATCAACAAACATATATTTGTTACACATTATTATTTCAAAGGCCAGACTTGTGTTATACTTAACCAATCATATATGGTTCCCTTTCTGTACTTACAAACCCAATTGATCAATGAATATTCTCTTCCATTATTCATATTCAACATCAGATGGCCAATTGAAACCAATGATTTTATCCATATTCTTCTTATATGGAGAATATTTTGTCATTACTAAATTAGATTCTTTATCAAAATCCTCCAAAAAGCTTATGATAAAAGATAATTTATCCAAAGTGTTATTCATAATATTAATATCAAAATTTTCACAAATAATCCTTTCTTGAGAGGCAATGGTGTTCTCCATCTAGTTCTTCCACATTTGCAGGGGTTTCACTTCATCATAAATTTGTTGAATGCCTGGAAACAATGACAAATCTGCTTGGTCATAATCAATTTTCAATTCCCTTATTTTTTGTTCCAGTGGAGCAATATACCCTTGAAACCCTTGTTCATTAATTTCATTAACAAATCTATAAGTTCGGATAACCTTTGGGTATCTATCTTTGTGTTGATTGGACCCAACTCCCATGAGCTTCAACTTCTCAACTCTAAGAATCCATTTATCAAGGAGTGGGGTGGCCAACTCCTTATCCCTCTAAGATAACCTTATTTCTCTCAGCATCAATGAGTAACTGGCATGAACGCTATTTTATTTACTTTGAATCTTTCTATTCAAATGTTTCAAGACAGTATGAACAATCCTTGAATTATTCTCATACATTGTGTCTTGTGTCTGCTCAAGTAATTTCTTATACACTTCAATTTGTGTGAGGAGTTGTACCCTTGTAGGATCATCTGATGGGATGGTACCTCATGTGCTTTGCCTCTTAATTGGGAGTGGCTCCTGTCCCAAATTATATGGCACTATTGCCAAATATTGATCTGGTGAGGGGAATTGAGAATGTGTAGTTGGCAAAGTCGGTGATGCATGACTTGAACTAGTTTGACCTTGCTTTCTTAATACTTCTACTTGTTGCTTATACAATGCTACCTCAATTTATAACATGGCCACCTTTTGCCGACTCTTATCATATTCACCTATAAGATTATTATATTTGTTCCTATACTCATTTATTTCAAGACTGAAGTATTCCATTGCTTCCTTAGTAAAATTTGCAACATTCACAACCATATCAACCACCTCTAAAGCTGGGGTGTCAGTGACTCTCTTTATCAACAATTGTCCACTAAAATCTGATGGTTTAGCCACTACCAGATTCCTGGATCCTAGAGATGATGACCAGATTGCTAATGCATCCCATTCTTCACTAAATGTTGATCCTCGAAGTTCCATCTCTGCTTCTTCTTCAGTTTGCAGCAAGGGCCTTTCAAAACTCCTTATAGTATCAAGCACTATAGCATCAACAATATACCACTCTTCTCCACAAGCTCTCTACCCTCTTTAGGAGTCATATTTGTTGGGTGCAAATTATGTAATCCCTTTTAACATATTACAAAACTTGATTTCAACTACAGCTATGTGAGATTCAATCTCTCCTCTCAGAAAGGGGAGGTTCCCTTCTTACTGCTTATTGAAACTAAGTAAAACTATTTAAGTATTCACAATAATGTACATTATTATTAAGAGATGGGGGTGTGTCACATTCATAATTCACTCTTTTTCCAGAGAATATATTTTACAATGCTTCACAGTTTTAAGTTCCAATATTCCTATCTTGTCAAAGCAAAGCCTAGGAGTACCAACATGATAACGATAAATGATAAAACAAGAAAACTAATGAAGGCACAAAGTCATTTCATAGCTTTCACCAATGAATCCTTGAGATATGTAACCAGCATTGTATTAGAAGCACAAATTCTTCTAGATACTCCATGATAGATCCATGAACAACATGAATAAATACAAGCACAAAGTCTTGTAGATAATTCACCAAGAGTATTCAATCAATATCATAAATTCAAATAAAAGAGTGTAACTCAAAGTTTACATGGATTTACTCAAATCCCTTTAAATCTTAGTCACTAATCGCTTCCAATCTCAATCAAATCCAAAAGATAATTGATTCCAGCACAAATTCTAGTATGCAACTTAAGACTTTATTGATCAAAATAGACACATAAAGATGAAAAAAAAGTTTCATATATTTTCTTCTCAAAAGGGTAGCACTTCATTGCAAAAGATTAAAGATAAAGCATTACAATAGAATCCTTTCTTATTTATAGATGGGAGAGGAGAGAAAATTTAGGAAAATCAAAAGAGAAAATCTAGGAGCAAATCTGGGAAAATTTGACTTAACTAACTAGTTGACTTATTCAAAAATGTCATCCATGATTATAAGAAAACATCTCTGTTTACATGTGATTACATTTTTTGAAATGAAATGTAAAATGTCGAAGCCTATTTACAAAATGCATAGAAGAAAGCATATAAACTATCTAACACTAGAGATACAAGAAGTATTTATGGTTCCTTGCATTGGGCATGGAAGTCTTCATATTTCTTTTCATTGTCTCTTGCATTGGAGTGTACTTTGAAGATGATGAGGATTCTTGAGATTAACTCTTGTGATGAGATTGAAGGCTTTCCAATGCCTTTCAAATCTAGAATAAGCTGGAAATCCATCATTTTATTCATTGAAGCTATTAAGAAAGATTAAATTTTAAATTCTTCTTGAACCATTGTTGAACACTTCTTTGAAAAACTAAAATATGGGAAGAACTTTTTGGTTGTACTTCAAAGCCTTCTCAGTTGGTGATAGGCAAGAACTTGATCAAAACTACTCCAGAATCTGGGCACAAGAGATCAGAATGTATGTAAGAGGAGGATTTAACAATTTTGATGCAAAGGTAGGAAAAACTGAGGTTTTAGCAAGGGGTATTTCATTTTAGATGTAATTACTCAAATTTTCAAGACACTGGATATTGGATGTAAATCTGAGCAATTTCATGGGTTTTGGAATCTTGAAAGCGATGATGGTGGAGAAGGGAGCTTAGAATGCATTTTTAGATAATTTTTGAACGTCAGTGAAAAACTATTTTTTGTGCAAGGGTGCTGAAAATCAGCACCCTTACATCTTGGAGGATCTGCATTTGATGCACAAGTGCTGAAAAATAGAGATTTGGCATGTTTTGGAAGGAAATTTTATTTTGTGTAAAAGCGTTGAAAAACAATGCTCTAACATATCACATGTAAAAGCAATAAAAAAATAGTGCTTCTACATTTTGGAGGACTTGGTTAGTTTCATGTAAAAGCGGTAAAAAACAACACTCTTACATATCATATGTAAAAGAGGTGAAAATTAGTGCTTCTGTATGTGGGAAGGACACTTGAGTGTAAGAACACTGAAAAGCTAAGCTTTTACATGTCATATGTAAAAGCGGTGAAAAATGGAGCTTTTGCATGAAATTTGTAAGAGCGGTAAAAAAACATAGCTCCTACATGTAACTTGAGATTTGAGATGTGGAAGCGCTAAAAAACTCTACTCCTACATGTGCTAGAAAATGACTAAGGCATGAAATATGCAAGAGCGCTAAAAATTAGCACTCCTACATGTGCCAAAAAATGACTAAGGCATGAAATATGCAAGAGCGCTAAAAGTCAGTGCTCCTACATGTAATATGTAAGAGCGCTGAAAAATATAGCTTTTGCATGAAATACGTAAGAGCGGTGAAAAATAGAGCTCCTACATGTGACTTGAGATTTGAGATGTAAAAGCAAGCTAAAAATCAGTGCTCCTACATGTTCCATAAAATTACTAAGGCATGAAATATGCAAGAGCGCTAAAAATCAATGCTCCTACATGTGACTTGAGATTTGAGATGTAGAAGTGCTAAAAAATCCTGCTCCTACATGTTCCAAAAAATGACTAAGGCATGAAATATGCAAGAGCGCTAAAAATCATTGCTCCCACATGTCATATGTAAGAGCAGTGAAAAATAGAGCTTCTACATGAAATATGTAAGAGCGGTGAAAAATAGAGCTCCTACATGTGACTTGAGATTTGAGATGTAGAAGCGCTAAAAAATCCCCGCTCCTACATGTGCCATAAAATGACTAAGGCATGAAATATGCAAGAGCACTAAAAATCAGCGCTCCTACATGTAATATGTAAGAGCGGTGAAAAATAGAGCTTTTGCATGAAATATGTAAGAGCGGTGAAAAATAGAGCTCCTACATGTGCAAAAAACTTTCTAACTCCCAAAACTAGATTATACAACTTGGTTTAAAATGCCAATTTTGACAAACTAATAGAGGTTAATGCTCAAAATGAATTTTTGAGGATGGGGAACCATGCATGAGGACCAATATAACTTGCCCCGTTTTGAGTGCTTAGAGTACGTGGGCTACAAAATTGACAAGTTTCGTAGGGGTTATCCCACAAATTGAGCACACTGAATTCGAGGATAACAATATTCTAGAATTCAACCCTCATAGCCTTCCTTACATTTGCCTAAATGATATCTTCGGGGAGTTCTAGATGTAAGATCCTCTCAATAGCAACCTTCTCTACATATTGTGGATATTTAGCTCTCCATACAAAATCTTTGAATGCACTTGTTTCAACAGAGTCATCTTCCATAAATGCTTTGCAAGCTTCAATCCTCAAATCATTTGCACTATTTAGACCTCTAAGGTCAGCCTTTCCCAATCTAAGGCTATCCTCCCTTGAGGTTGAAGCAACTTCCCTTATGGGAGAGGGCATTTCCTGATGTATCTCCTCAGAAGTGACAAGGATATCATCATCCTTTGTATCTGAATAATCCACTACTCCTCTTACCTCAGTCTTTTTCCTTATAAGGGGTGGCTGCTCCAATGGAGTAGGAATTCCTGAAGGTGAGTCAACCTCAATCACAACACTAGGGACCCATTTTGGAGGTGATGGAATTGATCTCTCAAGAGAATTTTCTCTCATTTTCCCAGAAGTGGCAAGGGATGGCAATGTTTTTTGCTTTTTTGTTGTCTTCTTCTTCCTAGAGTAAATTCTTATTTGTTTGGTTGGTTGATAAGTAGGCCTCTCTTCTAGTACCATAGTAGTGTCTTCTTCAATTTCCACTGCTTTTCCTTTATCTGTGACCACTTGTCTTCTCATTATACCCACTATATCCTCAAAATTATTCAAAATATGCATAATCCTATCAAATGTACTCTATATATTGGGCATAGGGTCATACTTAGGATCTTTCCATTGAGTCATCTCTATCATCTTATTGAAAGTAATATATTTAGACTTCCTTTCATCTTGCACTGGGAAGTCAAAAATGTTCTTGATTACATCCTCTAGGTAATATAAATTATGCACAAAAGTAAAAAAGCCTTTTCTCCATCCTCAATGCATTAATGAAACCTTTTGGATCATGATTCCTTGGGCGCATACGATCCAATTTTTATGTTGCTAACAGATGTAATAACTCTTTCCATGCTCCCTTTAATATAACATAGTCAGCAAACATAGTCCATTTTGGGAAAAATGAGCCCTTCTTTACTATATCAAGTAGGTGTGTTGCTTGGGAGTCTCTAAATTGCCTTATTACTTCAAGAAACCCAATTCTCAATGGCACGTCTCTTGGCAAAACAAATGGGTCTATGTTAGTGCCATAAACACTGAAGATTGTGGAATCTGGGTATAAGATTAAATCTCCCTAATTGTAACCCAAATTCAAATCAGTTCTCTTCTCCATAGGCCTAAAGAACTCATGTATTTCCTTGGGAATCATTGGTGGGTCGTAAACCAGCTATCTTCTCAATTTTGATGCAAAATCATTTTGGAACACCACATAGTTATATTTTTGGTCATCCTTATCAAGAATTTGAGTCCAAAATTGGATAGGAAAATCAATATGATCCTCCTTCTTTCTCAATTTCATATCCCTCTCAAAATAATTTTCCCCTTTAAATAAAAACATATGCATCAACAGGGAATACCATTAGAGTTTCACCCTATTCTTTCCTCCTTTCAACTCAACCAGGTCTTTATGGATATTCTCTGCCAAATATGTGGTGTAGTCATAGACAATGTTAAAGGTTGGATGTTGTATATGTGTTTCTAAGTAACTATATTCCTTTCACAATGTGTAAGGAAAAGAGAAACCAATAATTTGGTAGAAGGAATATACAGTCTTCTTGAAGTAACTTGTAAAATATCTCATTGGGAAAGGTTTTAACTCATCGTTACCAATCCTTATTTGTTTTTTATTTTTCCCAGTGTCTATGCTAGTAGTATGTGTAGGTAACATTCTCGTCCTAATCAACACTTTTGTGTTCTCATACTCCTTTCTAATGACATCCATATCAAGATGCACCATATCAGGGTTCCATTCCTGCAACTAGAAAACTCCTACAATTTCTTCTTTGGTTATCCTCACCATGTCCTTCCTATCAAATGTTTAGATTATCCTTGAAACGGGGTCATACCTTGAAGCAACGTCCAACAAATCAACATCCATATACACATTGGAGACAAATAGTTTTCCCATGTCTAGTCTCCAAGGGTTGCAAAGAGGAATACCAAGATTTCTATTCCTGAACCAATGCTGAAATAATTGCCATCGACTATAAGGTACTTTGGTATCTTAGATAAAAAAATTGTCTATCAAGTACCCCCTCCCTGACTATTGTGCCATGAAACAACATTCTTCCCTTGGCATTTTTATTTTTGGAGGGTTTCAATAAATATATTACATCCTTAGATAGTAGTCTGGATTAAGTTGCAGAGGTGGCAGTTTGTTCTTTGGGTGCCATTGGCAGTGGGGAAAACTTAGGCCAAGTTAGGGTTTTCAACACAAAAAATTTCAATAACTGGATTCACAATTCAAACCTAGGGCTTGACTCAAACACAAATTCTAAAAGGTCCCACAAAATTATAACCTTTTAAAGAAAAAATAACCCTAAATAAAGCAATTAAAACAAAGCATGGAAGCTCATTTGATAAGAAACACAGTGAGAACCAACTCCAGTACAAAGAATTTGAATATAGCATAAAAAATGCATTTACTTTACTTACGACTTTTACCCACGAGAAACCCCAATGTTGACCATGCTAAAATCTACAAATAGCCTCTCTCAATTTCTTGTACACTCTAGACGTGTTTGCAACTCTTAATTATGTGAGACCCGATCATCTACATCCAGTTTGGGAAAAATTGAAGTAGTTTTAAAAGTCACTTCCATCATTATTGCTCGCTCACGTGAAGCAAGAATGGCTGCAATGGTCAAACTTCTTAGTTTTGAATATTCACCATTGACCTCCTATTGAGATGGCCTTTTAGATGACTCAGATTGAGTCAATTAAGTTTTAATTCCAATCATTGTCACATGTCATTCCACTGGCCAATGAAACCTTTCCAATTGGGTACTCATTCATTTGTTTGTGGGCTCCACCTTTCCTCGTTTTCCTATGACCAACGCACAATTTAATCCTACGAGATGGTAGGGAAAGGTAGAGATGACCCTACCATCACATCATAACCATTGATTAGACTACTGAGGATGTCTTATGGATGAAATGGAGATAGGGCCCCACACTCACAATTGTACACACATCAACATCTCACAAACCACACAATGTTTAATGAGTCGCCCTTTGAAACTTGTGAGCTAGTGGGGAATAACCCAGATCAATTCCCATGATCGGAGGATCTCCCAACCTACACACACGATAAAATTAGTCCAAAAGGGTCCATGAATAGGTTAAGACAAATTCACCCTTAGGAAGATGAATTAAACATAAGTCAATTGAAAAATATTATGGACTGACTATAGAGAGCATTTAAACGATTAACCATACATGTTGACCAGCTAACTTAGGACTCAGGGTTGGTACAAAGAATGATTTTAATGGCTCAAATCATGACTTAAATGACCGATAATTGGATGCAGTAGGTCAACATGAAATTATAAGGATGGAGGCTTAATATTTATTACTATGAAGTGATGGTTTTTGAACTAAAACCTTAAACCCTACTCATGGACGTAGAAGGTAGAAAACCTCAAGAGGCAAAAAATTTCTAGGCTTTTTTCAAAATTTCAGTAGCACTACTAGATGGGACATGTTATATTTTCTCCTTGACATGTCCAAGTCTCTTAGACATATAATTATTTAGGTTGGTTAGAAGACATTTGAATGTCTCTTAGACATTTGGGAGTCTCATCTACATTTCACAGCAGCCCTTTCTGTTTGCGTCGAAGAGACAATGGTGAGACTATATTCAATATAGCATTGTCTTGGCAACATGCCATGTGCTTCTATGGGAACACTTCAGATAGGGAAATCACTTTAGTGTTATGACCAATGGACTTATTTGGTGGTTTATATTAGTGTCAACCATTATGAAATGGAGATGGGACATATGATGAGTGTGGGAAGATGGGTGAAAATGAAAGTATGCAAAATAACCAAGGTGGATTTTTGGCTCCAATAGGATCTTTAATATTATGAAACGTTAGTGGTACTTAGTTATCAAATTTCATTAAAGGATAAGTTTTATTAATTTTAATCATTATGTATGTAAATAATGTTATGAATATTTTGGTCAAATAATGTTGTTCCTATTTTTAGTTAATGACATATACTAGGTCTCAAAAGTGAAGGTTTTAAACCATAAGGGGGTGCCAATCCCTTAACACACCTTTGGCCCATGAATAAGGTAAACAAGACTGATTACCTTCTACTCTTTAGGCTCTACCAGACCTAGGCGGGTATACCTAAATAATAAGGAAAATTTGCAATTGGATATAGTTCCTAGATTGAGCAACCTACTCACTATGGCACATGAAGGTGGAGTAGATGTAGAGCTTTGATATCTAATTCCTATTGAAAGCAGTTGAAAATTCAAGATTGTGAGTTGTATTTTGTATGAAATATCCTAAGTATGACCAGTGCCTACTCCTATTGGGTGAACGAAGTGGATGAGTGAATGGTGATTAATGGAATGGATACATATTTTTAAGATAGGTAATCCTATTGTTCATTTTAACTCAAATTACTGGACACTTGAGATGTCTACACCTTGTGCAAACATGCAAGTATGTTTATCACATTGTTCTTCTTTAATAATCCTAGTGATATCTCCTCAAGCTACTGTGAAAGTATGAAAGGATTTTTAATTCTTGAGTTAATGGAAACCAATCAAAACAACTTCTTTTAAGGGATTTTAACCCTAGGTAGATACCAATTAAAGTAAACTATCAGAAAGGATTTTAATTCACATCAACTTAGAACCAATCAACTCTTTCACACAGTAACATCAAATGTGCTCTGATAAATTAGATAGATTTAAATAACTTGAAAAAACCACTTTGGATACAACAAAGTGATAAATGAGCATTAAAATCAACATAGTAATTGAACACTAAAAATGAATTATGATCTATGAATAGTCTAATCCATTGTATTACTTCAAAATATAAGCATTATAACAAAAGTATTTGAAATATGGTATAGATAGGTGAATTATGTAATCTATTTTCTTAGCAATGCCTACTCTAATGGAATGGAATGTGATTATGATGATATGATATCTCAAAATTAGGCATTGGTTTCCCTATTTGTATGGGAAGCAATAAGCTTCAGTCCTGTTACAAAAATTCACATTGTTTCATAACTAAAACATAATTAAAATAAACATAAAAATATTAAGAGTTTTCTAGTGGATGCACTGTAGTCCGTTAATCTCCAGCAAGTGCATGTGATCATCTAAGACTTGTTCAAGGCTTGTGCACCATGATTGTGTATCCAAAACTTTCAAAATCTAGCCCCTATCACTCCTCTCTTACTTGTCCCATGAAATGAACAAGTTGACCTTTGACAAATGCTCCATGTACCAACTTTTAGCATGAGTGTCTACATTATCTATGATGTGTTTCATAGCATACTCCAATTTGAAGATTCTCCAAAGTTGTTGGTCCATCCTCTTAAGCACTTCCTCTTCATCATTAATCACATCAATAATAACTGGTAGATAGTTGGCAATTTCATCCTTCCATGTATCTTGATCTTTCAATTTTGTTTCGTCAAAGAAATTGGGTAAGGCCATACTCAATGCCTGATTAAAATCACTCAACTCCTATGTCAAGATATTGTGGAAGTCCCTATGATCTTTCATGAGTTCTTGGTATTCTCGTAGCACAGCAGAGTTATCTCCTTTCTTTTCAATAACTGAGACTCTACCTCATTCATCCTATCAATTAATCTGGTGTTTTCCAGTAATGTTGCATATGTTTTATCATGAATTTTCCAAAAAAATTCAACATGTTTGTACATGTCTTTGAATCTCATGTAGACTATTTTGATGCCATCTCAAAGGTAATGATTTTGAGTTTTCCCTTTAAATCTTCCTATTCCTTCTGCACTTTCTCATGCCTTCTTTTCTAATATGTTTTTTTTGACATTGCCTCAAGCACTTTCCTTTCATGCTCAACCAATAGAGAATAGAGCCATGAAGAAGAAGAAGGTAGCCTATCCCTATAGCTGATTAGCTCTTGTTTCAATCTTTCATTTTCTTCTATCAACCCCTTGTTATCCCTTACCAATTTTTGAATCTAAGCCTTTGTAAATATGGCCACATTCACATTCAAATCGGCAGTTTCCATGGGATATGTTTCTCCTACTCTCTACACCAAAATATGTCCAAAAGTTTGATCATGGTCAACTAGGGAAGGATTTTTCCCTGGTGGATAGAGTGCCCATATCTGCAAGGTAGTATTGTTAGGATTAAATCCCGATCCAAAATAGATCTTGTCACCAACTTTGTGTGTTAAGTACAATTTTTTCTTTTTTCTTTTCAAAAAACTTTCAAATACAATTGTCGAGCTGATATCCCATTCTAGAAGGAGCATAACCCCAACCTCTTTCAATAATTCCCTTCCTTTCTCAGTAGACATATGTTTCATTTCTCTATCAATTTCATGTTGAAGTTATTTTAAATCATATGCTTCCTTCTCAAGGTCAATGTCTTTCAACCTTTCCCTTACCACCTTTCATTTATATTCATATATGAAATCTTTAAATTTAGGAGTCTAGAAAAAGGCATCATATGCAATGAACTCATGGCTGGATCAATGCCTCACATCATCAGATAGCTCATCAGAAGCTTCAAATTTTACTACGCTCATTTTGAGTGGTATTTCAGATGGAGGAATGACAGGAGTATCGATTTGTGTCACTTCATCCTCCTCTTCAACATCATCTTCTACCATGACTAGTGTATTAACTAAAAAGCTTACCTATAGAGTAGGCTGAGGTGACAATTGGTCTAATGGTGCTACATTTTTTTCTTGCCTCCAAGAGACACCATTTCTTCTTCTCTCAAATGCCACCAGAGGTACATCCTTTATTATCTATTCTTCATGTAGAAGCAATTGTTCAACTCTCTCCATGGGGTCCTAGATTTCATAAAAACCTTCTACCTAAGATGGGTTAGCTTTCAATCTTTAGGCCTCAACCATAACAATCCTATTGTATGTATTTCCTCTCATGATCGCCTGACTATCCTCACAATTCCTGACAAAATCATCAACATCAACATAATGCTCATATCCTTTCAGTTTCTGAGAAATTTTGGCATCACTTATAAAGTGCTCAAGGTCAAAATTCTTCCTCTTATTTCTAGTCAGCAAGCCATAATAATTTAATTTGCTTCCAACCAAGTCATACCCTCAATCAGAAATAATGGTGAAATCACCAAAGCACAAAGTAGAAGGCATGAATGTTTTCCTTCCATAGCTTTTCAAATGCATAAAGGCTGAAAAAGACAATTGTCTTATAATCTCAAGATAAGAAACTCTATCTGGCATAGTCTCAGGCAACAAATATGGTTCTGCCTCAAATCCATACACCCTAATGACAATACAATCTGAAAAAGTGTGCCAATATCCCCAATTGTGGTTTATCTTTCCATCATGGCCTTTCTCCTTTGGTCAAAGAAACCTCTGTACTTCGAGGGATAGATTATAATCACATTTATGACCAATCAATTTATACAAGGGTTTGACCAAATCCTCCTCAAAGTACAAGTAGTGGGATCTCCCATATATACTATCCCAGACTGATGTCCACATTTGCACTAGTCTTCAATTACCATCGCTATCCAGATCTTTTACTCTTAATTCTTCTCCCTAGATTCCCATCACTTGGCCCTCGTATAGTATCATATGCATAAGAATTGAATAGTGCTTGAAATTGATAGCTTCATTGTTATTCTTAATAGCATCAAGAGCACTATTAATGGCCTCTGATAGATATTTTGCATAATCATAGGTCCTGACATCTTGAATCTGAATGTCTGTGACTAGAACCATGGCAGCTATACTCATGTTGGTAGGGGCCTCAATTCCTAACACTTGGCCAACTGAATAGTATGTGTACTAATAATATTCTTCAAGCAATTCTATAGAAAATGGGGGCTTTTCATTGCTAGCAAACCTCATAGGTTGATTTCTTGGACACTTGGATCTATGCAAAGGTATATTCCACCTCTTGTAACTCATATCCATAGAGTGATACTCCTCCAACAATTCTCTCAACAATAATTTCATTTTCAAAGAAGTGTCCAATTGGAAAACCATGAAAATATAATCCCTTGTTATGATCATAAACTATGACCTATCATGCAAATGAATTTCCCTTATTTGGGGATAATAATTCTTTGCAAGTGCTTTAATTAACTCTACATTCACAAAAACATTTGGCATTACTAGATTCCCTAAATTGAAATTCCATGGGTTTGAGATTGGGCTATATTTGTATTTCTTCCTATAATGATATATGAACAAATCGTATCCTCTATGTGGAGTCCATACATCTCCCAAATTCTTATGCTTGTCTTCTAGGGTCTCACATGATGGGTTTAACTGACCAATTCTTCATGCTTTAGGCCCAAACCCGGGACAATGATCTATTAAGTCTTGTTTGAGAGGTCTACTTTCAGTTTTTTGCCTTTTTGTTCTTGTCTTTTCTAGGGTTTTATCCATTCTAACCCTAAAAATATTGTACTTCATGCTATATTTGAAAATTTATGTTTATTTGAGCCAAGGTGTACTTACTTGAGTGAATGCTAAAATTTCCAAGCTACTTGCTTTCATCCAACTCCGTCCTTTGGATGCTTAGCCATAGTGTGCAGTGATTTTTTATTTCTCAAAGGTTTCTTTTGTCAAATTTTAGCACACTTAAACTAGCTCTAGTTCATAAATGGCACTCGCACCACCCTTCCTATCAACTTGCATATTAATGGAAATTTTATCTTCGATGACTTAATCCGTCAAATCAATATGATGACAATTATTTCATATTTTTTCGATGAGACTCTGATCACAATGTCTATATCTCTCTTTAATATCCTTGGCCATCTTTTGATAAATGTCTAAGAGACATCTAGGCTTCCCTCATCGATATTGCAATGTATCTTCGATATTTAATTCTTAGTTTTCTCCCTAATTATTTTATATTTTGTCGATAAGACAGGTGGATTTCTCTTACCAACAAGCTTATCTCTCCTCGACATGTTTTCATTTTTGTCCTTGGTCGTAATAGTTGCTGATGATGTCTAAGTGACTTTATTATGTTGGGGAGACCCGAGGTCTCCTCTCTCCGATGTCCCTTAGTCAATTTGATATTTTGTGCCAGAATGTCAAGGATAATTTTGATAATTTCTTCTCGATATCTTTGTGTCTCTTTAACATATCATTTTTAGGATGTCGATGAGACCTCATCCAATGTCTATTTGATGTTTCTATGTCTTGTTGATACTTTTCCCCTTGAGTGTCAAAAAGACTTATTTTCTTCTCTCCATTTGTTGATGTCTCTTTGACATTGTTGTTTCATCAGTGTATGTTCCGCTAGTGATTTACTATTTATTTTATAATAACCTCTCGGTGTCCAAGAGATGTTTTTCTATTTCCTGAATTTTGACACTTGTATGATTTTTCGATGAGACATGTTAGATTCTCTCTTCAACATTCCCAAGTCTCTTATACATGTCATTCTTTAGAATAATGGGAAGACATTTGAATATTTCTCTTAGACATTCAAGAGTCTCATCTACATTTCTTATCATCCCTTTCTACTTGTGTTGAAGAGACTATGGTGAGACTGTTGGAGTGAAAATACATTGAGAGGGGGGTTGAATCAGTTTTAATAACTTCTTTAACAAATTTAACTGAAACTGAAAAGAACCATACTTATATTCTCATTTATCAATGATAGAATCATTCATGTATTTGAATGCAATCATATATAAACTTAAATGAGAGTACTGTAGCATTGCATTTTAAAGAAGTAAAGCACAAAAGCAAATGAATAATAGAGACACAAGGAGACACAAGATATGCCGAGTGGAAAACCCTCTTGGGGTAGAAAAACCACTCCTAAACCTACTGCCTTTTTCAAGCTTTCATTTCAAAATTATTTTGACAAAGCCTCAATTTCTGATTTCTGAGCACCGACTCAAGGAGCACCAACCCCTCTATTTAGAGACACCAATCTCAAGGAGCACCAACCCCTTTTCTATTTTTTTAGTAGAACATATAGTAATACAGAGGATCTCTCTGTTTCTCTTATTTCTATCAAGTGCCTCTTGACAAACAATGCATAGAATTCTCAAGAGTCAAGAATGACTCTTCAGGATTCCATCCATTATCAAATCTTGATACAACTTGAGGAAAATAATCTTTCTACTATGTAAATACAAATTCTCATTAAAAACTGTGTTACAATGATATGATCTTTTTCTTATTTCTCACAGTCTGATTTTCAATCTTTCATGATACAAGCTTCAAAAGAGACACAACACACTTTTTTCCATTTTTTTTTGCATCACATTTCATTACCCCCTTTTTCCCACTTTAAAAAAAATAGAACTGCCCTGCTTTCTTTTTAGGTTTATCAGAGATTATTAAAACTTAATCTCTCTATATTCCTCATATTATATTTACATCATTACATCCCATAAAGGGTTACAATAGTTGCTCGGTTTTCACTTTTAAAGAATTACTCAAAGATGATTATCAAGTTACCATGCTACAGTCGAGCAACAGTGATAGATGTTACCGTGATCATAAGGGAAGGATCAATCTGAATAAGGTCTCCTGATAGGAGTACTCAAGCATTATGCATATATAGGAGGCAAACTGAAACCTGTTTTGTCAAACGACCTACACAAAAAAAATGCTTTGACCAAACAACATCAAGGTATGCATGATTTTTCAAATAATGACCACTAAAAAACTGCAGCATAAAGAGGTAACTGAAAGAGCAAAGCTTCCATAACCGAAATCATGCATTTTAGATCTAATCATGAAAGGAATAAACATTTTCCACTTTCCTTCTTGCATAGAAAAATTTACTTGAAATAACCTTGACTGTAAGGGTAACTGTTCTACAAGGATAAATAAATGAGTACCTTTGAAGACCAGGAAAGCATTTCCCATGAGAGGTTTACCAGTTCTGCAAAGAAAGAAATCAACCACAATACCTTCCAATATCGCCCCATCACCAATCGACAGGAAGCTGACACACAAAAATGACCATAGTAATGGTCTTCTCACCTCCCCCATTCGCTGTCAAGATCATAACGCTAGAGATAAGAATGAAATAGCCAAAGGAATGATTCCATGGTGACGACCAAAATAGGGTTCCAAACACTTCGAGCAACAGAAATAAAGTTTTGACCTAAACTTCCATAAACAACCACATCGAAATCCTTTGTAAAAAATGATAGCCATTTGGAGTCCGAGAGGACAAACATTAATAAATCAAAACCGCATAATAAACTTTGAAATCCGTAAAAAGATCAACAAATTGCATGCCAACAGGAATTATTTGACATTTGTTTCCTTACCGCACAGCCACGATCTTCCTTCGAACAACCCATGGTAAAGCGGTGACTAACACTAACTATTATTGCTTCTTTTACCGCTCAACTACGGTCTTGCTTTGGACTACCTGTGGTACAACGGTAGCTCCTTGTAAATCGCTAACAATTTCCACCATGCTACCTTGGTTAAAATTCAGACTGCTCGCGGTATAGCAGTAGCCATTTTGTATGCAGCTAGCCATTTCCACCACATTACCATGGTTAACTTCCTAATAGCTCATGATGTAGCGGTACCCTTTTGCTTTCCGTTGATTGTTTACCCACACTACCGTGGTTTTACTATTGACTACCCGCAAAGTAGCGGTAGCAGTTTTGCTTGCCGCTGGCAGTTTCAACCGCACTACCACGGTCACTGGCTTAACTGCCAGTGGTACCGTGGTAATACATTTTTAAGTGCAGTCTTACCAAAGTTGAGCATGCCGACGGGCATAAAATCAAATTGATAGCCATTAGAAACAAATTGCCATCACATTTGAAATCTAATGCAATAATATGATCAATGGTATCCAAAAAAATGAAGACTGATGTCATGTAAAATCCATAAAGCCATAAACACAAAACAAATCAAACCTTATAGAATGCCAAAGGACTGAATACCGAGAGCTTCAAGAACAAGTTTCAATTTCAAGATGCTTGTTACTGATCAAGCCATAATTAGTCAACCTGAACAGTGGAACATAGAATCTATAACCAGAATTCCTCAACTTAGATCAGCACATGGAGTCAAGTTATCAGTACCGCTATATATAATATAATCAATGAAGTAAATGTGCCAATCATATAAGCAGATCAATTGAGAAAGTAACCACCATGATTCCAGAGTATCACAAATTGACATCAAGGACAAAAATAGCACAAGAGGGATTCAACAAACTCCCCCTTTGTCCTTGATGGCAAAAATTGAGCCACCAAGCCAAGATGAAGTATAGGAACCAAGAGCTCATAATTCTCCCCCTTTTTGTCACAAGGATAAAGGGAAGTGAGCACAAATAAACCAGAGTCAACTTTGAAATTCCAACAAACTACAGATGTAACCTTTGAGCAGCAAAGTATGAGTTGTAGGAAGAGTGAACCAGCTCCCCCTATCACCAAGATAGACTATTTAAGATAACAGTGATTGAGAGACAACTCCTAATCAACCTAAGTCTTTCAAAAACATCTTTACCCAATGGTTTTGTAAAAATTTCAGCAACCTATGCTTGTGTAGGAACATATTGCACATAAACCTCGTTAGCCAGCATCTTTTCTCGAAGAAAATGAAAATTTATAGCTATGTGTTTAGTTCGAGAGTGCATAACAGGATTTTTTGAGATATTGATTGCAATAGTATTGTCACATAGAATAGTAATAGGTTTTGGAATTTCAATACCTATATCTGATAATGTCTGTGACATCCAAATTACCTAAGTACAACAAGAAGTGGCAGCTATATATTTTGCTTTAGTAGTAGAGAGTGAAACAAATTCTTTCTTTTTGTTGTGCCAAGCCACTAAACGATCACCAAGAAAGAAAGCAGCACCACTGGTTCTTTTCCTGTCATCTAGACAACCTGCCCAGTTAGAATCAATATATGCTACTAAAGAGAAATAATTGCTTCTGGGATACCAGAGCCCATAATCAATTGTGCCTTTTACGTATTTAAGAATCCTTCTCACAGCATTGATGTGAGATTCCTTGGGAGATGCCTGAAATCGAGAAACCATGCAAATAACTTGCATTATATCAGGTCTTGAGGCTGTTAGATATAATAGGATTCCTATCATTGACCTATAGTCAGTTGGGTTGACAGCAGGAGAATCATCAACCTTGCTAAGTTTACAGCCAGTAGCCATTGGAGTGCTTACAGGATGGCTTTCATCCATTTGAAACCTTTTTAACATTTCTTTTGCATGTCTTGCTTGAGATACAAAGATGCTAAATTCAAGTTGTGAAATTTGAAGACCTAAGAAGAATGATAGTTCTCCCAACATAGACATTTTGAATTCAGATTCCATGATTTATGAGAATTTTATACTCAAGGCAATATTGTTGCAACCAAAAATGGTGTCATCAACATAAATTTCAACAACAAGAATATCAGATCCTTCAATTTTAACATGCAAATTGTTGTCTACTCCTCCTCTAATGAAACCTTTTGACAATAAATGATTGTCCAATCTGAAGTACCAAGCTCTAGGAGCTTGTTCTAGGCCATATAGAGCCTTTTTCAGCCTATAGACATGATTGGGCTTGTTTTTACAAATAAACCCTTTAGGTTGTTCTATGTAAAATTCTTCTTCTAAGTATCCATTTAGAAAGGAAGTTTTTACATCCATTTGAGATATAGTAAAAATTTTGAAAACAAAATATGCCAAGAAAATTCTAATTGATTCAAGTCTAGCAACTGGTGCAAAGGTTTCACCGAAATCAATACCTTCTTGCTGAGCATATATTTTGCAGACATATCTAGCCTTGTTGCAAACAACATGACCATTTTTATCATGTTTATTTCTAAAAATCCACTTGCCTCCTATAACATTTTTGTCATCTGGTCTTGGGACTAGATCCCAAGTCTGATTTTTTTCAATTTGATCAATTTCTTCTTGCATTGCATTAAGCCAACATTCATCAGTTAGAGCTTCATCAAAACTTTTAGGCTCAAACTGAGTGATTAAACAAAAAGGAGTAAGCTCAACTATGTGAGCTTTTTCATCATAGTTAACTAATATTTTCCTTGTTTGAACTATTGCTGATTTATCTCCTATAGTCAGATCTTTAGGATGATTTTTAGCAAGAGATTTTGAAGGAGTTTTAGTTTCACATTTTTCTGAGCTGATTTCAACATCTTCAGAGTTTGCTTCAGCAAGTTTAGGACTTGCTGGTTTTTTTTCAGGCTTTGCAATTTCAAAGCCTTCAAAAATTATATCCAGTTCAAATTCGTCCTCTTCATCATCCTGCATAGGTTTGGCATCTAAAAGTAGATTTTCATCAAATTTGACATTTACAGATTCAAAAATTTTGTTCAGCCTATTGTTAAAGCATTTAAAGGCTTTGCTATGAGTAGAGTATCCTAAGAAAATACCTTCATCGGATTTAGATTGAAAACTGCCTAAGTTTTCATCATCTCTCTTGATGAAACACTTGCAGCCAAAAATTCTGAAATATTTAATTGAGGCAAATTTACCATACCACAGTTCATATGGAGTGAAATTTGATTTCACTCTAATCTGGACTCTATTCAAAATGTAGATAGTTCTATGAACAACTTCTTTCTAGTACATGTTTGGCAGATTTGCTTCATTTAGCATAGTTCTTGCCATCTCTTTTACAGTCCTATTCTTTCTCTCAACAACCCCATTCTGTTGGGGTGTTCTGGCAGCAGCATACTATCTCTTGATGCCATGTTTGTCATAGTAGTCTATGAATTCTTGTGAGGTGAATTCACCACCTTTTTCAGATCTTAAAAATTTCAATTTTAAATCTGACTCTCTTTCTACCAGTTTTCTAAAAACTTTAAAATGTTTAAAAGCTTCTAATTTATTCTTGAGAAAAGTAACCCATACCATACGAGAGTAGTCATCAACAAGCATCATGAAATATTTCCCACCATTGATGGACCTAGTCCTTGTAGGACCACATGGGTCAGTATGAACAATTTGCAGAGGTTTAGTAGAGGAGTGTTCCTTGGATTTGAAGCTTACCTTAGTTTGCTTCCCTTTGAGACACTCTTTACAAACAACATTGTTAGGTTTTCTAAGAATGGGCAGACCTCTTACATTCTGATTTTTGATAATTCTAACCATATTGTCAAAATTAATGTGGCCTTGTCTCTTGTACCACAACCAACTTTCTTCAACATGACTCATTAAGCATATACCTTGATTTTTTTCATGTTCAAAGGTGTCAAGTAAGTTGTAGACATTTCCCTTGGTCCTTCTACCAACAGCAACAACTTTTCCAGACTGCTTTTTTAATTTCACATCCCTTTGAAGTGAACAGGACTTGATAGCCATTGTCATAGATTTGAATGACACTCAGAAGGTTATGTTCTAATCCTTCTACATTGTACACATTGTAGATAGGAGTGTCTTTATTCAAAAAAGGAGAACCTCTACCTTTGATTTGAATTCCTAAGTTGTCTCCAAACTTCACAAATCTACCTACATAGTCTTCAAGATTGGTGAATTTTTCTTTGTCACCAGTCATGTGGTTTGAACAACCACTGTCCAAGACCCATAAGTCTTTTTTCTTGGTGTGGAAAGTGGTTTGAATGAGCATAGTCTGTTCAATGTTGTTAACAGCTTTGGGTTTCCTAACTTTGATAGTTTTCAACTGTTTATTCTGCTAATTAGCATTGCATTGCTTAGTAGAATGACCCAAAGACTTGCATGTGAAACATCTAATCTTCCTTGCAAGGCCATAATTTTTCCTAAAACCAAATCTAGGAGTTCTAGAATTCATAAATCTGCAAGAGTTTATTTTGTTACCAAATTTGTTACAGAAATAACAATACCCATAAAAGAAAGGGTAGGAATTATAAACCATTTTGTTGCTCCTAAAAGGATAACCATGATTCTTATCAGAATCAGGATGTTTGAGTTCAACGCTTTTGTTTCCAGCAACAACATTAACCTTTGCACTGTTATTTGAACATTCACCTTTCACAAAACCAATACCTGTTTTGTCCTTGTTCAGTTTCTGTTTACTGAGCATGTCATTCAGTTAAAGAGTGCTCTCATATTTCTCAATGGTCTTCTTGAGATCAACAATCTCATGTTCAAGTTTCTCAATTTTTGAATCTTTAAAGCTTATGCCAATATGAAGATAATCTTCAACTCTCTTAGATTCTTCAAGTTGAGTTCTTAAAGAGACTATCTCAAGATTTATGAATTGCTCTTGTTCAAGATCTTGAGTAGAATTTTTCTCTTGAGAATGCATTTTTTTTAAAAGTTTCCTTAACTCTTTTAGAGCACATTTCAGTTCACCTTCAAGGTCTACTTCACCTTCTTTAGCATCATTATTGTTGGTTTCTTCTTGCTGAGTGATTTCAGCCATGAATAAATTTCCATCCTCTTCATCTAAAGAGTCTTCAGATTCAGAGTCTGTTTCATTTTTGCTAAACATACTTTTCTTCTTTTTGAAGTAGAATTTATGTTTAGGTCTATAGACCTTTTTCTTAGCCAATTTTTCAGTTTTATCGTTATCACTGTTTGGATCAGCATAGGGGCACTTTGCAGCAAAGTGTCCTATTTTACCATAGTTAAAGCATTTGAAGGGAAGTTTTCCCTTGTACTTTCCAGACCCCTTTTTGAGTTTCCTCACAAAGTGGGATTCTTTGGAATCAGAAAATTTTGATTCAGTAAGCTCATCTTTTTCTTTCCTTTCAACATTAAAAGCTGCTTCTTTTGTAGAGGTGTTATTTTTACTAATCCTCATTTCATAGGTAGTCAGAGTGCCTTGTAGGCTATCAAGGGTAAGCGAGGTAAAGTGTTTCTTCTCTTCTAGAGTAGCTACCTTAGCTTCAAATTTTTTTGGTAAGGTTCTGATTACCTTTGTTACAACATCAAATTCCTTGACTTCTTCTCCTAGACCCTTCATAGCATTGACAATTTCATTAAATCTCAAAAAATAGTCAGATACTTTTTCATCATCCCTCATTTTTAATTCTTCAAACTGGTGTTTTAAAGTGAGGACTTTAGACTGTTTTACTTTTTCATTTCCTTGAAATATAGTTTCAAGTTTAGTCCAGATTTCCCTAGCAAAACTACAGTGCATGACTTTGATGAGGACATCTTTAGTCAAAGCACACAAAAGAGCATGATTTTCTCTTGCATTGGTTTCATATCTTTTCTTTTCATCAGAAATAGTTGGCAAAGTAGTTGGTGCAGTGTACCAAGACAATACTATGCTCCAGACATCAAGGTCAATAGAAGTTAAATAAGTCTCCATTCTGATTTTCTAGAATACATAATCAGTTCCATCAAATAATGGAGCTCTAGTCATGGAAATACCTTCATGAGCTTGAATCAATCCTAGGTTGGAAATACCTATTAGAGGACCCTAGGCTCTGATACCAGTTGTTGGAGTGAAAATACACTGAGAGGGGGGGTGAATTAGTTTTGATAACTTCTTTAACAAATTTAATTGAAACTGAAAAGAACCATACTTATGTTCTCATTTATCAATGATAGAATCATTCATGTATTTGAATGCAATCATATATAAATTGAAATGAGAGTAGTGTAGCATTGCATTTTAAAGCAGTAAAGCATAGAAGAAAATGAATAATAGAGACACAAGGAGACACAAGATATGCCAAGTGGAAAACCCTCTTGGGGTAGAAAAACCACTCCTGAACCTGGTGCCTTTTTCAGGCTTTCATTTCAAAATTATTTTGACAAAGCCTCAATGGCTGATTTCTGAGCACCGACTCAAGGAGCATCAACCCCTCTATTTAGAGACACCAATCTCAAGGAGCACCAACCCCTTTTCTATTTTTTCAGTAGAACATACAGTAATACAGAGGATCTCTATGTTTCTCTTATTTCTATCAAGTGCCTCTTGACAAACAATGCATAGAATTCTCAAGAGTCAAGAATGACTCTTCAGGATTCCATCCATTATCAAATCTTGATAGAGCTTGAGGAAAATAATCTCGTTAATGTGTCAATACAACTTCTCATTAAAAACTGCATTACAATGATATGATCTTTTTCTTATTTCTCACAGTCTGATTTTCAATCTTTCACAATACAAGCTTCAAAACAGACACCACACTTTTTTCCATTTTTTTTTTTGCATCACATTTCATTACCCCCTTTTTCCCAATTTAAAATGACAGAACCGCCCTCCTTTCTTTTTAGGTTTATCAGAGATGATTAAAACCTAATCTTTCAATTTTCCTCATATTATATTTACATCATTACATCCCATAAAGGGTTACAATAATTGCTCTTTTTTCACTTTTAAAGAATTACTCAAAGATGATTATCAAGTTACCATGCTACAATCGAGCAATAGTGATAGATGTTACCGTGATCATAAGGGAAGGATCAATCTAAATAAGGTCTCCTGACAGGAGTACTCAAGCATTGTGTACATATAGGAGGCAGACTGAAACCTATTCTGTCAAATGGCCTACACAAAAAAAATGCTTTGACCAAACAACATCAAGGTATGCATGATTTTTTAAATAATGACCACTAAAAAAATGTAGCATAAAGAAGTAACTGAAAGAGAAAAGCTTCCATAACCGAAATCATGCATTTTAGATCTAATCATGAAAGAAATAGACATTTTCCACTTTCCTTTTTGCATAGAAAACTTTACTCGAAATAAACTTGACTGTAAGGGTAACTATTCTGCAAGGATAAATAAATGAGTACTTGTGAAGACCAGAAAAGCATTTCCCATGAGAGATTTACTAGTTCTACAAAGAAACAAAATGGCCTTAATACCTTCCAATCTCACCCCATCACCAGTCGATGGGAAGCTGACACACAAAAATGACCATAGTAATGGTCTTCTCACCTCCCCCATTTTCCATCCAAGATTAGAATGTCGGAGATAATAATGAAACGGCCAAAGGAATGAATCCATGGTGACAGCTAGAATAGGGTTCCAAACCCTTTGAGCAACAGAAATAAAGTTTTGACCTAAACTTCCATAAACAACCACATTGAAATCCTTTGTAAAAAATGATAGCCATTTGGAGTCCGAGAGGACAAACATTAATAAATCAAAACCGCATAATACACTTTGAAATCTGCAAAAAGATCAATGACTTGCATGCCGAGAGGAATTATTTGACATCTGTTTCCTTACCACACAACCATGATCTTCCTTTGGACAACCCGCAGTAAAGCAATGACTAACACTAATTGTTACCGCTTCTTTTACCACTCAACCGCGGTCTCGCTTCAGACTACCCATGGTACAATGGTAGCTCCTTGTAAACCGCTAACAGTTTCCATCATGCTACCTCGGTTAAACTTCAAACTACTCACAGTATAGCGGTAGCCATTTTGTATGTCACTAGCCATTTCCACCGCATTACCGTGGTTAACTTCCTCGCTAACTGTTTACCCGCACTATTGCGGTTTCATTAGTGATTTCCTGTGATGTAGCGGTAGCAATTTTGCTTGCCGCTAGCGGTTTCCACCGCACTATCGCAGTCACTAGCTTAACTGCCAGTGGTACCGTGGTAAGACATTTTTAAGCGCTATCTTACCAAAGTTGAGCATGCCGATGGGCATAAAATCAAATTGATAGCCATTAGAAACAAATTTCCATCACATTTGAAATCCAATGCAATAATATGATCAATGGTATCCAAAAACATGAAGACTGATATCATGTAAAATCCATAAAGCCATAAACACAAAATAGATCAAACCTTATAGAATGCCAAAGAACTGAATACCAAGAGCTTAAAGAACAAGTTTCAATTTCAAGATGCTTGTTACTGATCAAGCCATAATTAGTCAACCTAAAAAATGCAACATAGAATCTGTAACCAGAATGACTCAACTTAGATCAGCACATGGATTCAAGTTATCAGTACCGTTATATATAATATAATCAATGAAGTAAATGTGCCAGTCATATAATTAGATCAATTGAGAAAGTAACCACCAAGATGCTAGAGTATCACAAATTGACATCAAGGATAAAATTAGTACAAGAGGGATTCAGCAGAGACTCTCTCTAATAAGGCATTGTCTTGGCGACATTCCATGAGCTTCTAGGATAATATTTCAGGTAGGGACTTCACTATATTGTAATGATCAAGGTTCTTATTTTGGTACTTTATACTAGTGTCAATTATTATGAAAAGGAAATGGAGCATATGGTGGATATGGGAGGATGAGTGGAAATGGAGGTGTGCGGGACAACCAATGTGGATTTTTTAGCTCCAAAAACATCAACACATACTCTTCTAGGATATGGGAATTGCTATGTAAATTTTATCTCCTAAGGATCTCACATTGGTATGAGCTAGTAATATAAATAACATTATGTAATTTTTATTTTATCTAACACCACTTAGTGTAAATAAATGATATTTATTTTTAGTGTGATTTGTTTATTCATTCTTTACATAAGAGGAGGCAACTCCACTTTGTGAACCTAGCCACTTTTTTATATAACTAAAAAAATTTGTTTAATTGTTTTTCAAAGATTTGTTTGATTAATACTATCCATTTTTTTATATAATATATTAAAAAATTCTAAGTTGCAAATGGAAATATCTTCATATAATTTATAAATTAAGATATTAAAAAATATAAGGATAATTCCAATCTATATCTGATCCTTTTGTAAAAACAACTCTTCTTAAATGAAAGGGAAATTTATAAAAAAATAATAATTTAAAAGAGACAACTCATGTTCCATAACAATAAATTACATTTCAAAAGAGAAATTACATTTTATTCTAAAAATTAGGTAGATCATTACTTATTTCATTTTATTCAATATTTCTATACTATTGTATATATGGTTTAATTACATTAATAGGTGAAGCTAAAAAAATTATTGAGAGCTACCAATTATGATATTGATTCTCCATATTCTTAACAAAGAAAGATTCATTGATCATTTTTTTTGATTCATAAGAGTATTGTATTAGCTATCAAAACAATTTATAGTATGACTACAAAGCAGGGAAGAACATATTAGAGTGCAACCTAAACCTTGACCACAAAAATTATTGAATTTTGCCATCAAGACTAATAGTCGACTCCCACCACAAGCGCGGCCAACAAAAAAAAAACCCCAAAAAAGAACTTGAAGCATCATAAAAATTTATAGACATATACTTATAAACCATCTGATAGACCACCACATGTTCCACCATACCTAACCCACAAAAATTGATTATAAAAATCCATTCAACTTTGCGAATTGATTTAATTCAACCATCTAGTCCAGACCTTCCACCATCACCAGCCCAAGAAACTTCTTCAAGAAGTTGACCCCATAGGCTACAATCTAGTAGTGACAAAACAACGCCAAACCCTTAATCTCCGGTATAAAAGGATAGATGTGGATGACTCCTCCCGCCACCTTCACCAAAGGAAAATCGTGAGCCTTTGACGCACCCCGCCCCAACAATTCCAATTTGAGCACCTCATCCATACCACTCAAAATATCATTCTTGAACAATTTTCAAATGATGGATTTTGCCTCCACATTTGGAATTATCACATCCAGGAGAGATGTGAGAAAATGGGAGGTGTTGGTGTTTTTTCCAACTAATACTCTGTAATTCCCTAAGAGGTAGCCAACCTCTATAATAAAGAACCACAAAGGCTAGTGGCCAACTAACGAGATTCAATCAAAGACTGAATCTCCTACACTTTTGGCTCTGTGAAACCAAGGTGGGTAAACCTAAGTGTGTTCATAAGAATGTTTTATGACTGGTAAGAACACTTCTTCTTACAGATTACAATCCCTACACACGTAATGAGATAGTAATTACTCTGGTATTGGCAGACCAAACAATAATAACAGTTATCTTAGAGCAACGGGACTGAATATTTCAATATAAGATTTGTATCTCATAAAGAGAAAAGGTTAATATTTTAGTTTGTTTAGATCTTAGACCACCATGCTTAGAACTACAGCCTCATAGTAACCCTGAAGAAAATAGCTAGTGCCTCATCCATTGGGCAGGAGTCATACAAAACATAATCCTGATATTATGGACATATCACCATGATGTTTTATATCATGCGAATTTTAGTTTTAAAACAACACTCCTTAGCAAATCCTGAATATATAATCATAAATTTGTAACTCATTTTCAAGAAATTTGATTAACTCATTGAGTTGAAGCAGGGAAATAAAGAACACATTCAAATATACCATTGAAGGTGGATGAATATATTATTAATAGGTTCATTCAAAACTTATGACATACAATTAGGAGAGAAATTGTTCCAAAATGATTATCATTTATTGCTTTAATATCTGTAATTACATCAACATAGCTTGCTTGCTTCATAGTAATCTTGACCAGAAAAGATAGTAACTCAAATCTTCAAGAAAACTACAATAAACGAACTGACTGTACAAATATTCAAAACCTCCTAGATGCAAAATCTAACCCCTAACAATGAGCCATGAAATCTCCTTTATAGACAGGAGAGCAATAAGCATCAGGCTACATTGTTAATTTCAAAAATGAATTTTATTACATTTAAAAAAATTCCTCATCATTGGAAAACAAAGTGCATGATCTGAGGTATCAAAAAATGGTTACACCCAGTAACTAGCCGGAGAGAAAACAAAAAAGTGTGCCAGGCACACACACATCCATATCAACAAAAAATGAACCACCATGCAAAAACACCACCCACCAGCAACACATCCAACACTAGCAATCATTAAGTCAACCCAGGGCCCCGGTATAGGCGACCGCTTCTAGTTCTCGCCTTAGTTTGAGGTGGAACCACCTTCTTCTTTCCATCCAAATCAGCATGAGCTCTAGCAACTTGGCACGGTGCCATTGCAATTATTGGTGAAACTACAAGGACCTCTTCATCCACCCCCATAAGTTCAGTCATGGCCACCAGGTAACATCAGTAGTCTAATTCCATCTCAGACCCGTTGCCATTGGAACCTAAAGAAATCACAACAGGGGACACGCAACGCTCAGACCTTTTGCCTTTATTTTGAGCAGCAACGTCGGGTGTACCAAGAATGGGTTGCTCCTCCTCGAGCAGCGATCTCCTAGCCATTACTCTGGCACTTCTATGCACCACGTATTTTTCCATTGAAGAAAAGTAGCTCGCATAATACATGAGAAAAAACCACCACCTACAAACAAAACAACTCAAAATGCAACGATAACACTGGGTAACTTAGCAAGCATTTATAGAGTGAACTGGTGTGAGGGATATTAATTGCTCAAATATAGTAGGAGCATTTGAGAGATTAGTGGCTAATGTAGCCACCACAAAAGTATTCCAGGCTCATGAGAAAATGGCGTACAACACATCATTGCACTTAATAGGAGGGCATCGTTCACACGCAAGAAAATCAGAAGAAGATCCTCTGGAAAACCCGTTTCATTAATGAAACAAGTTACAGAGCACAAAAATTCCTCACACAGATGAACATAACCCCCTTTGAATTTGAACCATTGATGCGGAACAAACTTGGCAGGTCGGATGACTCAGATTGAGTCAGTGAGTGTTGAAAATCCACATTAGCGCCTGGGAAAAACCAGAGCCAATCACAGTCCATGAAAATAGGAAGTTGCAATTGGGCAAAAGGCCCCACTAAGCCTTGTTGCTTCAAGAGCCAGGCCACGTTTTCACCTCTTCACAAACCTCATAGTACTTTAGGAACATTTACTCTGATCGTGCGAGGCCTACGAAGGACATTTATTATTAACCCTATCATTAAAATCCTTCGTTGGGGAAAAGACAACCACTTGTAACTATTGGAACCTTGGGAAAAGGCCCCACCCTTCCGTATATGACAGAAGGCGGCACCTCGCAGACCTCACACCACTTTAGTGACATCAGCAGACAAACTTGTGAGGTCCACGAGGAATGGTCCAGATCATTTGTGATCGGACGGTTCACCAAGTTGAATGTAAACAAATATATAATAGTGGTGGGACCACCCGAAAAACCCTCGGTGATACAAATATTAAAAGCCAAAGTGGCAGATAGGAAACTGGTAGGTCAGGTGAAAAGGGGTTGGTAAGAGCATGAAGGAAAGGCCCAACTGGACAACTTAAGTCACTGGTTACCCTCGGTAGCAAGTCAACGTTGAAATATAATGCAAGGGTTTCAAAAGTTGATAATTTATATTATCCTGGGTAATATAAACCCTAAAACCTTAAGCTTTCCTCCTTTGAATTTTAAAAGTCCCACCAGTGGCTCCGACTGTGGATGTATGCCCCCTACGGGGATAGCAAGAATCCAGAGTCTCTGGCTTCACAGATGAGATCACTAAATTACACAAGTGCCTTATCCATATTTCACCATGCTTTGTCAATTGGACTTGTGCATACTAACTTGGTGGCCCCAGGCCACCAAACAAGAAAATTAAAACTTGCCTCTGTCAAAAACAAAATTCTCAGGTACCTAGAGTAAACCAAGTCTACAGTATTTACTTCTTGATGTTTCAAAAATAATGGGGTAATCAATATGCCTGGAAGTATCATAATGTTTACTAATACTCCCCTATACCAATTTAGTCAATGCCCTTTACCCAAACTTTAAAAGAAACCTATGACCATGATAATATTTCACCTTACTCTACCCCTAGTCATATTTGATAGAATGTTGGCTTAATTAAGCTGAGAAATGGAAACATTCATAACTTATCAGGTTTACAACATCACACATTCTGGCATCATCATTAGTTTGTAAATCAAACTAAAAATTCTCATACAAAACTATGTGCATTTTATCCATACTTCCATTACTCAACAAAAATGATACATAACTTAGGGAATCCTCACCTTGGAATTTCCCACATAAGCTTGGTTGCTAGCACCTGAATTCTGTCAATTTGGAATACATCCTAGCATTACAAATATCGGCAGTATTAGCTACATCATTCTTCAGGGAATGTGTAAACACATTCATCTCAGGCCTCTCAATATAGATCTTCCCCCGCACTTCTTCATTTATTCTCAAATGAAAACCCTCAAAAATAGGTTCAAATATATCAATCTCATCATGGGTAATAGAGGAACAACAATATGCACTGGCCTCCCTGTTCTCAATACCACCTGATGTATGTGTTAATTTATAAGTGAAAATTTTGGCACAAGCTGAAAAATTTTCAGCAGCAATATCAATGTCACCTTCATTACAAGCTGAAAAATTTTCACCAGCAATATCAATGCCACCTTCATTATAAGCTGAAAAAATTTCACCAGCAATATCAATGTCACCTTCATTATAAGCTGAAAACTTTTCACCAGCAATATCAATGTTAGAAGGCAACAACACATCCATCTCAACTTCACATAGGCAATTAGGACAATCCATAATACCAATATATTAGTTATCTCCAGTACTATTCTTTTGATCACATGCCTCATTCTTCCCCAGTTCCTCAACATTTATACAACAAACTTGTTCCATTGCCAATATACCTGGAGTATACTCCAGACATTCATCATTTGAAAACTATCCCGTCACCTAGAAACAAGGAGGAATATGAGGCATCATTTTACCATGCAATTCTGGTAACAGGAGTGTCTCAACTTCGTTCTTAGTAATGCAAACATCACCTCTAAAATCATAATCATTGGTTTGTAATAGGATCTCAGTGACATGAGCATTATACTCAGGATAAGGAACAACAATAGGTGTCTCCCTTAATCCTTCATCATTTTTCCCCTCAAGGTCTTCTACAGTTATCCAACCTTCTTCAAAAGGGCAAGCATTATCTTCATTTTGTGTAGATACTTTTTTGGCTAATTCTGCAATTTCTATCCATGTAAGGACTTGGGCCAAGTTAGCAAGTTTCAATTCTTCTAGCAAAGCACTTAGCCCAGGTTCATAAAGTTCACAAAACAAATCAATTATTCCTAGTCATTAGGTTTGAGACCTCTAGGAATTTGTATTAAGGCTTCTAAAAATCTCAAGAAAAACTCATATGGTGATTCTTCCTCTTGACTTTTCATTTCATACAATTCTGGCACAAAATAAGTTTGATCATCACTATTTAAATTTGACTGGCCTTCAAATTGGATCTCATCATCATCACCTTGTAGTGGTGGGGATATTATGGTTTTCAAAACACTCTTATTATCATGAAGGTTTTGAGCAGCTAACACTAAAATTTTAGCAATATTAGTTAAAACAGGGTAATCAATACATGCAGCCAGATACCCTTTCATCATTGAATATTTGAAATTGTTTTCAATTTCCATAGCCATATGATATGCTTGATACAGGGTTGTAGGCTCTTTATCCCTTAATAAATAACCCATCCTCTTGTCAAAAGCACCAAGATATACAACTAAGCATTCAGCCTCACTTGGTCTTATTTCTCTAGGGATTTCTCTTAAAGCTCTTGAAAATTTGAGATTAAAATATGGGACTAACTCATCTTCTTTTATGTGGATTCCCATAAAACCTTTTCTTAATATGTTGGGATTGACTCTTTCACCAAATTGTTCCATAAAAACTATCACCAACTAATTCCATGAGTTAACAGAATAGGTAGGTAAATATGAAAACCAATCCCTGGCATCACCCCCCAAGGATTGTACAAACAACTTCATAGCAACATCCTCATGACTAATTTCATAATCTCCCATGACATCTACAAAATGTTGTAAATGCTTAGAGGTTGATTCTATACTTTGCCCTATGTATTTAGGCAAATACTTCCTAATCTTCTTAGGAATTAGATTAGGGTAACCACTGACATCACTGAAAATAAAAGGCATATACCTTTGAGTTACAAAACACCCTAAAGGGCTTAATGCAACTTGTTTTCTTTGCATATTTATGTCTGACTTTACATATGGGAAATCACTTATACCCATTTAAAACTCATCAAAACAGTACATGTTTATCAAACATATCATTTACCATTTTAACCATGATTCCATCAGTTACTGAGATTATTATTCCTTGCTTTCAGAGATATGGTGCAACATAAACATTGTTTCATAAATCATTTTACATGTTGCATCATCAGAAGTATGGAAAATCTAATCATTGTTCCCTTTCTTGATGCTAGACATCTAGTTTGGAACCATTTTCATCCTTAATTACAAACACCCATCACAATTCAAAATAGTGAACTGTTTATATTTAATAAAATACCTCATAATTTTGGTAGTAGTTATTAATCTTTTCCTTTTTTATATCAATTGGTTCTTCAGACAAAGTCACCACCTCATCAACAAAGGACTGAATTTCAACAGAAATATGAAGTTCATTTTCAAAACTTGTTAGATTCTGGGTCTTTTTCCACAACAGAGTCATACCTCCAACATTCAAACACCATGTCGCTGCCAATTTCTTTCAAAACCATAATCCATTACCATCCAAACTTAACATTCAGCTCCACTTAAACAAATGATTTGGGATAGCCACTTCCAACTGTTGTGGTTTCTCTTTTATCATTTTTTGTTTTAAATTTCTCAGAAGTTCTCCCCAATAAAACCACCATTCAACTAATAACTCTAGAACTCCCGAATCCTTTGCCAATAGGACACCATAGATCATAGGATTGTCAGGTTCATTTCAATAGCCTCTTCCAACTAGGGTTGAACATGTTCACTATGCAAATTCAGAATAGCAAATCATTTGACTCTATGCAATGACTCTTAAGAATACCGTTTGCAACCAAACGTCTAAATTTTTTCCCTAGCGGAGTCGCCATTCTATTGGTGTTTTTTCCAAATAATACTTTGTAATTACTTAAGAGGTAGCCAACCTCTATAATAAATAACCACAAAGGCTAGTGGCCAACTAACAAGATTCAATCAAAGATTGAATCTCCTACACTTTTGGCTCTGTGAAACCAAGGTGGGTAAACCTAAGTGTGTTCATAAGAATGTTTTATGACTGGTAAGAACACTTCTTCTTATAGATTACAATCTCTACACACACAATGAGATAGTAATTACTCTGGTATTGGTAGACCAAACAATAATAAAAGTTATCTTAGAGCAACGGGACTGAATATTTCAATATAAGATTTGCATCTCGTAAAGATAAAAGGTTAATATTTTAGTTTGTTCAGATCTTAGACCACCATGCTTAGAACTACAGCCTCATAGTAACCTTGAAGAAAATAGCCAGTGCCTCATCCATTGGGCAGGAGTCATACAAAACATAATCCAGATATTATGGACATATCACCATGATGCTTTACATCATACGAATTTTAGTTTTAAAAAAACACTCCTTAGTAAATCCTGAATATATAATCATAAATTTGTAACTCATTTTCAAGCAACTTGATTAGCTCATTGAGTTAAAGTAGGGAAATGAAGAACACATTCAAATATACCATTGAAGGTGAATGACTATATCATTAATAGGTTCATTCACAACTTATGACATACAATTAGGAGAGAAATTGTTCCAAAATGATTATCATTTATTGCTTTAATATTTGTAATTACATCAGCATAGCTTGCTTGCTTCATAGTAATCTTGACCAGAAAAGATAGTAACTAAAACCTTCAAGAAAACTATAGTAAATGAACTGACTGTACAAATATTCAAAACCTCCTAGATCCAAAATCTGACCCCTAACAATGAGCCGTGAAATCTCCTTTATAGACAGGAGAGCAATAAGCATCACACTACATTGTTAATTTCAAAAATGAATTTCATTCTAAATGAAATTAGAAATTACACTTCAAAACATTCCTCATCATTGGAAAACAAAGTGCACGATCCGAGGAATCAAAAAATGGTTACACCCAGTAACCAATCGGAGAGAAAACAAAAAAGCATGCCAGACACGCACACGTCCATATCAACAAAAAATGAACCACCAGGAAAAAGAACCACCCACGAGCAACACACCCAACACCAGAAATCATTAAGTCGACCCACGGCCCTAGTACAGGTGACTGCTTCTAGTTCTCACCTCATTTTGAGGTGAAACCACCTTCTTCTTTCCATCCAAATCATCACGAGCTCCAACAACTTGGCACAGTGTCATTGTAGTTATTGGTGAAACTGCAAGGACCTCTTCATCCACCTACATAAGTTCAATCATGGCCGCTAGGTAACATCGGTAGTCTGAGTTCATCTCAGACCTATTGCCATCGAAACCTAAAGAAATCACAACAGGGGACACATAATGCTCAGGCCTTTTGCCATTATTTTGAGTAGCAACGTTGGGTGTACTAGGAACAGGTTGCTCCTCCTCGAGTACCGATCTCCTGGCCATTACTCTGGCACTTCTATGCACCACAAATTTGTCCATTGAAGAAAAGTAGCTCACATAATATAGGAGAAAAAACCACCACCTGCAAACAAAACAACTCAAAATGCAACGATAACACTGGGTAACTTAGCAAGCATTTATAGAGTGAATTGGTGTGAGGGATATTAATTGCTCAAATGCAGTATGAGCATTTGAGCGATTAGTGGCTGATGTAGCCACCACAAAAGTATTCCAGGCTCATGAGGAAACGACGTACAACCCATCATTGCACTTAAAAGGAGGGCATCGTTCACACGCAAGAAAATCAGGAGAAGATCCTCTAGAAAACCAGCACCATTAATGAAAAAAGTTACAGAGTGCAAAAATTCCTCACACGAATGAACAAAACCCCCTTTGAATTTGAACCATTTATGTGGAATAGACCTGGCAGGTCGGATGACTTAGATTGAGTCAGTGAGTGTTGAAAATCCACATTAGCGCCTGGGAAAAACCAGAGCCAATCACAGTCCACACAAATAGGAGGTTGCAATCAGACAGCAGGCCCCACCAAGCCCTATTGCTTCAAGAGCCAGGCCACGTGTTTCCTCTTCGCAAACCTTGTAGTACTTTAGGAACATTTACTCTGATCGTCTGAGGCCTACGAGGGACATTTATTATTAAACCCGTCATTAAAATCCTTCGCATGTGAAAAGACAAACACTTGTAACTGCAGGAACCTCAGGAAAAGGCCCCACCCTTTTGTATATGACAGATGGCGGCACCTCACAGACCTCGCACCACTTTAGTGACATCGACAGACAAACCTGTGAGGTTCGCAAGGAACGATCCAGATCATCTATGATCAGATGGTTCACCAAGCTGAATTTAAACAAATATATAATAGTGGTGGGACCGACTGAAAAACCCTCGGCGATACAAATATTAAAAACCAAAGTGGCAGATAGGAAACTAGTAGGTTAGGTGAAAAGGGGTCGGTAAGAGCACAAAGGAAAGGCCCAACTAGACAACTTAAGTGATCAGTTACCCTCGGTAGCAAGTCAATGTTGAAATATAACGTGAGGGTTTCAAAAGTTGATAATTTATATTACCCTATGTAATATAAACCCTAAAACCTTAAGCCTCCCTCCTTTGAATTTTAAAAGTCCCACGAGGAGGCAATGTGGGTGTTAACCCTGAAGGGCTCTTGGTTTTGCACAAAATCATTCCCTAGCACCATTTTTTCTATCACCACCACATAAGGATCGGTCCTCATCATAATCCGCTTCAACCATTGATCGATAATGTGCTTGAAGGTCATTTGTCACACCTTGCAATCTATCTAAATTAGAATGTTCAGTCCAACACTAACCACACGATCCACTGAAACCTCCACAATGAATTTAGAATGTTCTACCATAGGTATTTTGCAGAGCAATCCAAAGACAAACTTAGATGAAGATGGGTGAAAAGAAACTCAACCGAATTGTATTAATAAAGAGCTAGTTGCCAAGAGTTTATTATGTTGTGCATTAACCATTGTGCCTGACCGGATTGACTTTATGTCATCCATCTATCCCATGACCCATTAGCTCGCCTCCATCTGATGCCAACTAGGGTTATGGCCATAATGTGCCTAGTTCTCTGAGTGATATGGCATGATTGCCAGTGCCACCAAACTATGATTTCAATTTCCATGAAATGTAGAGGTATATCATTGTATATACCTATATGGATTTATATCTATGTATTTATATTTTACCAATGTGTACAATTGTATTCCTATATAAATTTATTTAGAAATTCATCAAATGCATATATGACATTGTAGACCTTATAACACTATATGAAATTTTCAAGACATTATGTATACCTTCATGGCCTTATTGAGATCTCTATATATTGCATGTATTCAAGACTTAAATGGTTTAAATTATTTGAGTGGTTTGAATAATAAGGCTTAATATTACTTGTTAGGAGTCATAATAAATTATTAAAATGGTTTCAACACTAATTAACTAAAAACTTAATATTATTTTTATTGTTGGTAGTGATCTCGATAAATAGCGCCATCCCGATAAATAACACCAAATTTTTCAAAAAATTGGAGAAAAATACATTAAACCCTTAATTAACCCTCAACCCTCTACCCTCAACTCTCAACCCTAGTTAAACCCTAATCCCTCATAACCCCTATACCCTCTACCCTATACATTGGACTTTGAACCCTAATCCATCAACTATATATGTACCCTCAACATCTATACCCTCTACCCTATACAATATTAGACCCTCAACCCTAATCTCTCTACCCTCAAGACACAACCCTTAAACCCTCTACCCTTTTCCCTCTAGCCTCTGATCTACCTTATACATTAAACCCTCAACCCTCAACCCTCAATTCTCAACTCGCAACCCTTAATCCCTCAACCCTCAACCCCTATACCCTCTACCCTCTACATTACAACCTAAACCCTAATCGACCTTCAACCATATTATACCCTAAACCCTCAACCCTCAACCATTAACATCCCTCAATCCTAAACCCTTAAACCCTAAACTGGCCTTAAACCTTCTACCCTCTTATACCCTCAACCCTATTCCCTCAACCTTATACCCTCAACCCAATACCCTCTTATACCCTCGACCCTAATACCTCAACCCTAATCCCTCAACCCTAATCCCTGAGCCCTTAAACCCTTAAACCCAAGTAAATTACTCTCTACCCTGATCCCTCAACCCTCAACCCTTAAACCCTTGAACCTCTACCCTCTAACCTCAACCCTCTGCAAGTACCCTTAAACCCTAATCCCTCAACCCTTATACCCTCTACCCTATACATTGGACCCTCAACCCTAATCCTTGAACCATATACCCTCAACCCTCTACTCTAAACCTTAAACCCTCAACCCTCAACCCTTAAACCCTAAATTACCCTTATACCCTCTATTCTCTACCCTCTACCCTATATATACATTAGACCCTAAACCCTAATCCTTGAACCATATACCCTCTACCCTTGACCCTAATATCTCAACCCTAGTTAAACCCTTAAACCCAATTACTAAAATCTCTACCCTAATCCCTCAACCCTCAACCCTTAATTAACCTTCAACTCTCTACCCTCTACCCTAGTTAAACCCTAATCCCTAAACCCCTATACTCTCTACCCTATACATTGGACCCTCAACCCTAATCCCTCAATTTACCATATACATACCCTCAACCCCTATGTTGGCCTTGTCGTTGCACCAAAAGATTGACCTGTCAATGCCCGATACAAGCTAGAGTTAAGATCCATGGGAGGCGGTTAAACCATGTCATGAATCTCAAGTGTCATGCTGAAAAACCAAGGAGACCAAGGGTGCACACCTTGCAACAATCCCCCCCAACGCAAGCAAGGGATTCGAACCCATGACCAACTCTAATACCAATTATTGGCCTTGCCATTGCACCAAAATATCAACCTGTCAATGCCTAATACAAGCCAAAGTTAAGATCCATAGGAGGCAGTTCAACCATGTCACGAATCCCGAGTGCCACACTGAACAACCAAGGAGACCAAGGGTGCACACCTTGCAAAATACCCTCTACCTTATATAATATTGGACCCTCTACCCTTAACTTTCTTAAACCCTCAAGCCTCTACCCTAAAACCCTCTACCCTCTACCCTTTCATCTACCCTATACATTAAATCCTTAACCCTTCATTCTCAACCCTCAACCCTTAATCCCTCAATCCTCAACCCTTAAACCCTAAACCCTCAACCCCTGTACCCTCTACCCTCTAGACATTGGAACCTCAAACCTAATCGAGATTCAACCATATTATACCCTCAAGTGTCCTAACTATACCCTAATTAAACCCTCTACCCTCAACCCTTAACATCCCTCAAACAGAAACCCTTAAACCTTCTACCTTCTACCCTCAACCCTAATCCCTCAACTCTATAACCTCAACCTAATACCTTAAGCCCTAAACCGTTAAACCCTCTGCGTCCCTCTGCCCTCAACCCAATACCCTCTTATACCCTCGACCCTAATCCCTCAACCCTTAAACCATTAAACCCAAGTAAATTACTCTCTACCCTAATCCCTCAACCCTTAAAACCTTGACCCTCTACCCTCTACCCTCAACCCTCTGCAAGTACTCTTAAACCCTAATCCTTCAACCTCTATATCCTCTACCCTATACATTGGACCCTCAACCCTAATCCCTGAACCATATACCCTCAACCTTAAACCCTCAACCATCAATCCTTAAACCCTAAACCCTTACACCCTCTACCCTCTACCCTCTACCCTCTACCCTATATATACATTAGATCCTAATCCCTCAAGCCCTATACCCTCTACCCTATACATTGGACCCTCAACCCTAATCCTTCAATGTACAATATAAGTACCCTCAACCCTAATCCCTCAACCATATTATACCCTCAAACCTCTATGCTAAACCTTAAACCCTCAAGTCTCAACCCTTAAATCCTCTACCATCTACCCTTTCATCTACCCTATGCATTAAACCCTCAACCCTCAATTCTCAACCCTTAAACCCTAACCATCAACCCCTATACCATCTACCCTCTACACTAGAACCTCAACCCTAATCGACCTTCAACCATATACCCTCAAACATCCTAGCTATACCCTAAACCCTCTACCTTCAACCCTAAACCCTTAAACCCTAAATCAGCCTTAAACCTTCTACCCTCTACCCTCAACCCTATACCCTCAACCCAATACCATAAACTCTAAACCATTAAACCCTCTACCCTCAATCATCCAATACCCTCTTATACCCTCGACCCTAATCCCTCAACCCTTGAACCCTTAAACCCATGTAAATTACTCTCTACCCTAATCCCTCAACCCTCAACCCTTAAACCCTCGACACTCTACCCTCTACCCTCTACCCTCTACCCTCTACCCTCTACCCTCTACCCTCTACCCTCTACCCTCTACCCTCAAACCTCAATCCTCAAGTACCCTTAAACCCTAATCCCTCAACCCCTATACCATCTACCCTATACATTTGACCCTCAACCCTAATCCTTGAACCATATACCCTTAACCCTCTACCCTCAACCTTAAACCCTCAACCCTCAACCCTTAAATCCTACACCCTCTGCCAACTCTACCCTCTACCCAATCCATCCCTCCCTCTCTACCCTAATCCCTCAACCCTAATCCCTCAACCCTATACCCTCAATCCAATACCCTAAACCCTAAACCGTTAAACCCTCTATGTCCC
Organism: Sequoiadendron giganteum; assembly: GCA_007115665.2. Lineage (NCBI taxonomy): Eukaryota > Viridiplantae > Streptophyta > Pinopsida > Cupressales > Cupressaceae > Sequoiadendron > Sequoiadendron giganteum. Next base: position 370,650,415 of record CM021109.1, on the reverse strand, counting down.
TCTTATACCCTCAACCCAATACCCTCTACCCTAGTCGACCCTAATCCCTCAACCCTTAAACTCAAGTAAACTCTCTACCCTAATCCCTCAACCCTCAGCCCTTAATTACTTAACCCTTAATCCCTCAACCCTTAAACCCTCAAGTACCCTCTACCCTCTACTCTCAACCCTCAAGTACCCTTAAACCCTAATCCCTCAACCCTTATACCCTCTACCCTATACATTGGAGCCTCAACCCTAATCCTTGAACCATATATCCTCAACCCTCTACCCTCAACCTTAAACCCTAAACCCTTAAACCCTAAACCCTTACACCCTCTACATTAAACCACCTGTAACCCTCAATTCTCAACCCTCAACCCTTAATCTGCACAAAGTATTATGGTAAAGGAAAAAATTTCTTTGTTTGTGATTATCTGGAGGAATAAATGGGTATATACAAAGGGAATCCTGGTGATAGTATGGATCTTGTCACACAAATTGTTGCATTTCATGTTAAATACAATGAAAAATAAAAGGCAGTCGATCTTTTGATGCAAGTGAAATGTAGGAAAGCAATTGAAGGCTAGTGAATATTGGGGAAGGATTTTTTGTTCTAACACTGTTAATCCCTGCTAGATCAAAAAAATTAGGCACTAAAGAAGGTGCTAAACTAGGTGCTAAAATAGGCTCTAAAGTAAGTTCTAAAATAGGTGTTACATCAGGTGCTAATATGGGCACTAACGTAGACATTTATCTAGTTGCTAATTTAGGCGTTAATTTGGGCATTAATTTCGGCGCTAATTTTGGCATTAATTTCGATGTTAATATGGGCGCTACACTAGGCCTTAATTTCGATGTTAATCTCAGTGCTAATTTTGGCACTAATTTGCGCTTGAATTAGCATTTGCTTATCTTGGTTGGCACAAAAAACACCAAAAATAACGCCATCCCAAAAAATAGCACTATTCCAAAAAATTGGAGAAAAATACATTAAAACAGTGGGTGGAAGTAAAAAAGGCAGCTAATCACAAGGATTTGTTGTAGTGGTATTTCGACTGACTTTGACCATGGGTGAATCATTATGATGTGAATCATGATTGAATTGACTTGAAAAAACCCTAAAGGATTAACCTAGTGCCTCAAGGGCTCATCAAAAGATGGCCTTTCCTACATAGAAATACATAGAGACAACGTAGTTCGAATGGACTTGGACTGACACAAACTCTAACTTTATTTTTGGATTTTTTGATGTTTTATGGTTTTTTTAGATTTTTGATGTTTTATGATTTTTTTTATTTTTTATGTTTTATGATTTTTTTTTGGATTTTTGATGTTTTATGATTTTTTTGGATTTTGATGTTTTATGATTTTGGATTTTTATGGTTTATGATTTTTTTGGATTTTTGATGTTTTATGTTTTTTTTTGGGTTTTTTGATGTTTTAAAAGTTGATACCATGTTTAGGATCCCATAAAAACATGATGGATTCCAAGGATGGTCATGAAAGGAAAAGGATGCTAAATGTCAATGGTTCTTAGGACATGAGAAGGATGACAAGGATTTATTATGATAAGAGAAGGATGGGAAAATGGAGGTGAAAAACTAGATAGAATGATGGTAGATGATAGAGCAAAGAATGACTACACATGGTGCTTGTTTTCCAGGTTTTTACCATTCTACTTATCCAAAGCGTCACTGAAGTGGTTTTCACTATTGGATGATTATTTCTCTTTACTATTTTTTTGATTTTTTCTATTTATTTTTATTTTTATTAATTCTATTTTTTTGTATTTTTTGACTTTTGACGGGATTCTCTGGAAGCTATGTATAATATCAACAAAGGTGCATGCTATTGACAGGATCAGGTAGTTGTTCAACTTTAGGAGTATAATGTTGATAAGCACCAAACCCATATGTTGCTATGATGATGTAGGGGCTCAACCAATTGGGTTCAAACTTTTCAAGATTTTTTGGATCCCTCTAATTCTTAGGATTCTCTTTTAGAACTAAGTCACTAATGTCAAAGTATCTAACTCTAAATTTCTTATTGTAGTTACACCAAAGATGATTATGATATGCCTATAAATGGGTCAAGGCATTATGTCTCTTCTCATCCAATAACTCAAGCTCATGCAAATGAGCTATATAGTACTCTTCTTCATCAATAAACTGTTGTATAGATATCCTATGGGATGGTAACTTGACCTCAGTAGGAGGAATGGCTTAGGATCCAAAGACGAGGTAATATGGGGTGGCTCTTGTGGGTGTGTTGGTGCTAGTGCAATAGGCCCATAATTTAGGATTGAGTTGGACATGCTAGTCATGGCCAACATCATCAATAGTCTTCTTTAAGATTTTAATAATAGTCTTATTAGATGCCTTAGCTTGACCATTGCCCTAGGGATAGTATGAGGTGGAAAAATTGTATCTGAAACTTCTCACATAATTCATGGACATCTTGATTTTTGAAGGGATGACCATTATTCGTGACAATGGATTAGGGAACACCATACTAGCATATGATGTAATTGAGGATAAACTTAGATATTTGATTTCTAGTAATGTAGGTCATCAAAATGGCTTCAATCCATTTAGTAAAATATTTAGTTGCAACAAGGATAAACTTATGACCATTAGCAAAGGTAGGGTGAGTCTTTCCCATGAGGTTGAGTCCCTATTGATAGAATAGCCAAGGTGATGTAAGTGGATGTATCTCTTGATCAGGTGCATGTACAAGATCTCCATGTATCTGACATTGAGGACATTTCTTCACAAAGTAGTAGGCATCATGTTCTATTGTAGGCCAATAGTATCCCGTTCACATAAGATTCTTAGCTAGAGTAAGACGAGTAGAGTGAACTCCACATATACCATTGTGTACCTATTGTAAGGTTTTTTTTCCTTCATATAAGTCAAGATATGTTAGGAGGGTGCTATTTAGGCTATAATGATAAATGGTATCACCAATGATGACATATTTGGAGGCTTGCTGAATATTTTTTTTGTATTGGTTTTTGGACAAGTTAAAAGGGATAATCTAGTCATGTAGGTAGTTATAAAATTATTTGTACCAAGGATGTTCAAGAACAACAAGTTCACACATGAGTTCAGATTTGGGGACCTCGAACGTAGGGATCAACAATTGTTCCACCAAGAACTCATACTGTAAGGAATTGTTAGGAATATCCAAGAGAGATTCAATGGTTTTCATTACATCAAGTAATTTATTTTAAATCCTCATAATTTTCTCAAAAGAAATATCATTTAAGTTCAAATTAAAACTATCCACCATGCACTTGTAGGGGTAAGCTTCTTGTACTTTGTATCATAGTCATCATTAACTTGATGGATAACCAATTGGGAATCACCATAGACTTGAATATCCTTTATTTTACACTTGATTTCCATATATATTCCTATCAACAATGCTTCATACTAAGCCATATTATTCATGCATAGGAATTCTATTCTATACAACTTAGGAATAGAGTCCCCTTGAGGTTTTATAAAAATAATTCCAGCCCCCGAACCATGATTCATATAAGACCCATCAAAGTACGATTTCCATGTTGTAGGAGTCTCTATCGTAAATATGGATTCATCAAGAAAGTTGGATACTAGAGGATGATTTAATATCATTGGTGTGTGCACAAGCTGATTGTCTATCACTTGTCTTTTTATTGTCTTACAATCAATATACTCTATGTCATACTCACTCAAAATCATGACCCACTTTTCCAGTCAACTTTTCAAAGTTGCTTTTTCTCAATAGATACTTCAAATGATCAATATTAGCTATCAATTTTTCTATATGGTTCAACATATAATGTCTAATATTATGTGTGGAAAAGACAACTATAACGCATGCTCATTCAATGGGACTTTAGTTAAGCTCATATCCTACAAGAGTATGACTAATATAATAGATAGATCTCCCTTTTCCATCATTGTCATTTTGTGCTAGTAATGCCCCCAATGCAGATGTGGTGGTTGATATGTATAATATTAAGTGTCTACCATCAATGGTAGGCATAAGGACTAGAGGAGTCAATAGATAATATTTTATTTTCTGAAATTCCTCTTGACAACATTTAGTCCATATGAATGGGACTCCTTTGCATGGAAAATGTTGAAATGGGTGGATCTTATCTACTAACTAGGCAATGAACCTTCTAATTGAATATAATTTTTCTTGAAGAGTTATCAACCAACTAATGTTGGTAGGTGGGGGTATATCCATGATTTTTTTTACCTTCACAGGATCAACTTCAATTCCTATATGGGAAAGAATGTATCCCAAGAGTTTGCATGATTGGACCCCAAGCACAAACTTCTTTGGATTTAGCCCAACCTTATATTCTTCTAGCCTTCTACAAAAATCCTATCTAACCATAATAGATGACCATATCTTGTTAAGTATTTTTTCAATAAGTCATCAATATAGTCTTCCCTAAGTACATGCATGTAGTCATGAAAAATGGTTGTCATGGCTCTTTGATATGTTGCTCCGACATTCTTGAGACAAAAAGCCATAACATTCCAACAAAAGGTACCCCAAGTGTAGGTGAAAGCTTTTTTGTGTTCATCTTCAAGGAAAATTTTGATAAGATTGTATCTTGAAAAAAAAATCATAAGTGATAACATCTCATATGTCGTTGTGAGGTCTAGTATGATGTCAATATTAGGCAGCAAGAAATCATCTTTAGGGAAAGCCTTATTTAGAACTCTAAAATATGTGCACACTCTAATACCACCTGTTGGTTTAGTGACAGGAACAAGATTGGATATCCATTTTGTGTAGTCTATAGGACAAATAAAACCAGCATCCAGAAGCTTCTTCAATTCAACCTTTACTAGGAGTGCAATTTGTGGGTGTATTTTCCTCAATTTTTTCTTGGTTGGTTTAGCATTTGGAACCAATGGTAAATTATGTAGAACAAGTTCAGGGTCCAACCTAGGCATATCAGCATATGACCACGTAAAATTAACTTATCTTTTCAAAAATAATGTAGTGAACTCTAGTTTTTCTTCAATGATCAAAGATACTACAAACTGAATGATTCTACGATTATCCTTTGTCCCAAGATTGACCTCTTCTGATTATTTGACTATTAGTGGTAGTATTTCTTATTCAATGGGAAGATTGTCAAACCATCCATCCTTAGGCACCTTAGAGAGGTTTTCACCTTCAAATACGTCCTTTATTTTTACCTTTTCATGGTTTAAATGTGCCTTTCAGTTTTCACCTGAAGACCTGCTCCTTTTTATTTTTATTTTTATTTTTATCATTTTTCTCACTTTTGTGACTAGAGGGAGGATCAAAATCTCCAAAATATGTTACATTTTCAATCTCTATGATGAATCCAACTTTATGATCCCCACTTGGTATTCCTTCATGAAGTCCCATTAAATCAACAATTTATTTATTGTTCTCGAATGTGTCTAAACTCAATGGTCCTTGTTGGTCCCAATATATCAATTGTGGGTAAACAAGGGGTAAGCCATCATCAGTATTGTCAAGGTTCAATGAGTAGATAGATATGGTGAAGATGCAGTTATAGTCAGGATCCCAAAAGGAATCAATCTAAATATTAATGTCCATGATATTAGTCAAGGAGGATAAGTCAAACTCTTGAAAGGTCTCAGCTAGGTCATATTCACTAGATGTGTAGGAATCCCATTCCCACTCATTAGAATAAATTTCGACATAACATTCCTCAGATGCATTGATTTCATTTGAAACATTGACATTCTCAATCAAATTCAACTTAGTACTAGGAAGACTCACTTTTAATGGCACATACCCTAGCCCTATGTACTTTAGTATACGGAGGTAGTATCAGTTCCACCATTCCATGTTTGTTTAGACCAAGACCACTATGTTTATCATATCCTTATTTCTTCATGATCATGAATCCTTTTGTATATTGCTCAACTAGTAACTGCTTAGGCTCAATGTCTTCTTCTTCCTTATAAATCCATGTAGAAATTTCCTCGCCTATAGTCTCTTTTATTAATTCCCCCCACTTGATAAAGGTGGTAGGAGGGATGTGGATAATAATTTTAGGCTGAACAGGATGAGGTTTTCCATAAGACTTTGGTGATTTAGGAAGATTTCCAACCTCTTATGGTGATTTAGGAAACTTTCCAACACAAAATAATATCTCCATATTGTATTCCCCACATCCCTTTTCATGAATTTGGACCTTGGACCTGGAAGGTGTGTTGAATGGAGTGGATGATTTGATGAGGGAAGATGGATCAATGTAGTGTGATAAGGTGGATGATAGAGCTTCTTGATTACTGGGAACTTAATTTTTAGTGGTTCCTCATAGATTGTTGCATTACTAGAAAGGGTCAGGATCACCTGGTATGGAAATTTCAAGGCCATTGTAGGGAAACTTCAAACATTGATGGTAAGTGGAAGGTATAGATCTCATGGAATGAATCCATGGGAGACCTAGGATAAGATTATATGGTGAGTCTAAATCCAAGACATGGAACATTAAGTTTTGAATAGTAGGCCAAACCTCATGGGAAGTGTGATTAATTCTTCTGATGAGTGCTCAACATCATTATAATCCTTGATAAAAATTGTCCTAGATCAATCTATGCAAGCCTCAAAGAATCCCAATGTTGTGACCAATTTTAATGTGCATATGTTCAGACTTGCTCCATTGTCTACCAAGACTCATTTGATTTTATTTTTATTAATCTAGACTTAAAGGTGTATAGGGATCATTATGATTTGTCTTTTGTGTGGAAAGATCTTTTTTGGAAAATATGACATGGTGGGGTGTAGCTAGGTATCCAACCATGGCCTGAAATTGGATGGAATTTAGGTCAAAGGGTACACATGTATCTTGTAAGGCTTTCTCTAGAATGGCCTTGTGCTCTAGGGAAATGTGAAGTAGTTCAATAATGAATATCTATGTGGGTGTCTTTCCTAGATGATATAGGAGGTTATACTAAATTTTTGGTTGTCGCTTAGAGGCAACCCCTTGTATGGTCACCTTATCTTTGTGAGTGGTAACTACAAATTTTTAAAATTTTATTAATGGTAATGGAAACAACATGATTATCAAGGGTTGGAATGTGATTAATGGTATAGTCATGTGCAACATGGGTATAATTATCATTCTTATTATTCCCTGAATAGGAGGCCTTCCCTTTCCCATGGTCTTGCAAGGGAGTTTTTAATATGGTGTGATTAACATTAGTCTTACCTTGTGAATTATCCACTAATATATCTCCTTGTTCAATAAGATCTTTGATAAGTTTTTTGATTGTCTAACATGATGATTTTTTATTTCCTTTTCCACTATGGTATTCACAAATTCATTTTCATTCCACTAATTTGGTTTTACCAATTTCAATTCATATGTTTAAATTTCAAGAAGATGAATTATGTTTCACTATAAAATTCTCTTCAAAACTAACTCAATGGGCTCCCCTAAGGGTGTGTATGTTCTTTCAGTGCATGGAGGTCCTTTGTATTGTTGATTATTTTGGACCGCATTGAGTATTTGATCATGGTTGGGTGTTGGTGTATTTGATGTTAATGGACCTTTAATATTAAGGGTGGGGTTACCATGATTTACCACTTTAGCATCAACTACCCCGTCATTGGTGACATTATTATTTCGAGACCAAATTTTACCTTGTCATAGGAGCATTTGGGGTTTCTTTGAAGATTTTGATTAGTCCTTTTATCATAAGATCCTTTTTAATAAAGACCCCTTTTTCAATGACATCTTCAAAGGTAGTGCAACATTGGATTTGAAGTTGAATCATCAATTCTATATTAAGGCTTTCTATAAAAATTGTAACCAATAATTTCTTAGTTATATGGCAAGGACATCTATTAGCCATGTTGCACCATCTTTGATAGTATGATGTGAGTGACTTTCCCTCTTTTTATTTGGTGGTGCATAAATTTGATAGGCTCATGTCAGTTTTTATGTTGTAGAAAAAGTGGTTAATGAATCTGTCAGGGAATTCACCCCATGTTTGTGTCCAAGGAGGAAGGTGTGCACAATTCTAGAGCCAGACCTAAAAGGATTTGTGGAATACTATCATCAAATATGTGGTCTCATAGGAAATATACATACATGCTATGTTAAATTATCGTATACTCTCCACTAGATCCTCTTTCCCTTTATACTTGTTACAGTTTGGAGCAGTAAAATGTGGGGGAAAAGGTGGTATGTATAGGTTTTTGTTGAAATGGTAAGGACACAATTCCTCCATAGAATATTTCTTCTTAGTTGTCCCCAATTGTATGTTTTCCATTTGTTGTTGTATTGCTTGCATTTTTTGCATCAAGGTGTCCATGGGGGATGGGGTCATGTTGGGTTGACTTTGCATAAGGGGATCAATATTGGTGTTAGGAGCATTGAGATGATTATATGATGAATTTGGCATCAATGTATGATTTGGATAGACATTTTGTTGTAAAGGATTCTGAATACCTTGTTGATATTGTGATGCAAACATGGTATTGGTATTTATTTGATTTTACGGCATGAAATTAGCATTTAATGTGACATGTTTTTGTGATGGAAGGGGATTGGTATTCAAATTTGTTCCAAATATCATGTTGGTATTAGTCGTGGCATTAATAGTTTGTGTTGGAACTCTAGATGTGACAATATGAATTCTTCTTTGTTTAGGTGGATTTTGACTTGCATTGATTGATGGAGTAGTGTTTTGAGCACCAAATGGATTTGAAAATGTTGCACCCATGGACTTAGAAGATGAACTACCAAATGTGAAGGTTGGTCCTTGGGACATCGCATGTGTTCTCTTAGCTCCAAATATTGGTGGATTCGAAATGTGTGTAGAAGTTGCAATATGTGTTGTTGCTCCAAGTGGTAGACTAGTGAACACTTTTTGTGAAATGGGTTGACCTTGTGTGAATGTGTTTTGACTAGGACCTTGGGTTTGTGATTGTGTTATCTCCTCTCCAATTATGGAAGTGTTTAAGTCAAAGAGGAGTTTGGCACCTTTTCTAGCAAGTGCAAGAAATATTTTTTTGGGTTTTGCATTGATAAGCTCATCCACAATACATACTACCCTTGGGTCTTGAGAGGCACATTCAATTTATTTAGGGGTTAAATGTCTATTCACCTCAGTTAACATGATATTGGAAAATGGATTTGTAGTTTCCTCTTGTGGTGTTTGAGGTGGATTTTAATTTGATCGAAGATTCATTTCGCTAGTTGGATTGAAAAGGGATCACTTGAAGAATCCATGTCCTTTATTTTTCTTTGTGACCTTGTTTGAACCATATAAGACTTACAACCTAAGGATTGATAATGCAAAGTGATAATGCAAGGTGAGATATGAGACTATTCTATATTTTTAGGATATTTGAAGATGTAAGGATGTCAAATGCTATTGCACCTAAGACCAAGGTTTGAAATTCAATGATGACAATGATCCTATGATCAAAGGATATGATATGAAATGGGACTAAATGAGACTATGAATAAGGTTTTGATATGAAACTAAGATTAAGGAATGCTAAATGAAACTAAAGGTATGCACCTTTGGGATCTAATAAAAAATATTATAATCAAGCTATGGTAGACCAAGGTAACAAATCAGAATGTCAAGACCTTAGAGGATGAATGTTGAAAGAATGATTAATTTGATAAAGTGAGTCTAAACTAAGACATAAGTTTGAGACCCAATGATGATTGAAAATTAATTGATAGAAAGATAAGGTCAATAACAATATAGAAATTGTAACCATGGATTGATCAAAGGTATGGTAGGCCTTCTTGTATGAAATCTAAAGGGTGCATATAACTAAGAATGATCTATGACCAACTAGGTAATGCGAGGAGGGAAATGTAATCTAGCTAAGTAAATGCAAGGAAAACCTAGATGAATGTAATGAAATGGATTGGTCTAAGTAAGAAAACTTTAATCAGAAAGTAAGGTCACTATTAGAATATGATTAGGACTAATATTGGATAAGGATTTTTCTAAAATTTTGATATTTTGTAGTTTCGGCTCACTACTTCACAAATGTGGTTCACAGTAAAATGTGGTTTACTATTTAGCATATGTGGTGTACTATCTCATAGTTGTGGTTCACAGATCAAATGTGGTTCACTATTTAAACAAGTGGTGCACTATCTCATAGTTGTGGTTCACAGTTTGTTTGTCTCAAATTTGATGTTTTTGAATGATTTTAATTTTGGGAAAAATTTGGAATGTAATTGCAAACACAAAAAAAACTCTAAAAACACATTTTAGCTATTGACTTGTCAAATTCCTATGAGAATAGTGTATTTTTGGGGTTTATTCACCCCAATTTCCACTGGTATATCATAATATTGAAAACAAATCAAGCACTTCTTATCCCTAAGGTCAAGGCCAATGGTAGCACTCTCAAGCGCACAACTTGGAATCTCTATCAACACAAGTGTAGGGACATCTTAATGGGTGTGTACACTCTTTTCTTTGCAAGAGAGGATAGCTAGGGGCCTCTAAGATTGGAAGGATGACCCAATTACCCAAGCTCCCTAGAAAAATACAAGTAGCATATACTAATTTAGGGGTTTTTGTCTCATGTCAAGGGAGCCATATGGTGAGTAACTTTTGGGTGTGATGCTACACCCTACACTGAGAGTGGCACCAAGAACTCACTAAAAAAGGGTGGCTACTAAGAGAGGTTTCTAGTCACAACTCGGGGACTTGATGCTTTTTGAGTGCACAACAAGCCACTTAAGGCTTTAACCAACCCTACTTGGATACAAAAAATACCTCACATAAATGTGGGTAACTTCCCCTTCTATATTGGCACCATCAGCAAATGATAACGCTAGTTTGGACTTGGATTTGGCCTTATCCTTTTATATAGTGGCCCAAGGGAAAAACCACTTTGGGTCATACCCCTTGGAGTGATTACTTCTCCAAAGGAAGACCCTCTACAAAAGAAAAAAATAAGATGAATTTATTTATCTGGCACCCAAGATCCACAAAGTGGTGAGGGGAGAGGCTATTTTCACTACACCTTATGGTTTCTACAGCACAAGATTTGTGCAAGTGCACAAAACAAAAAATAAAATGGTTCTTTTTAATTCCCAAAATTGAAACTTTCCTATTTGACAAAAACAAAGACACTCAAAAACCTTGCAAAACCACGAATTAGTAGTTTCAAAAATAAGTCTTCAATCAAATGCCCTGCAACAAATGGATTAGTATTTTTGGGGATTTTTCTTCTCGAAAACATATGCCACATGATAAAAATAAAATATTAGCAACCCAAAAACTCCTAGCCTAATGCAAAAAAATGGAAAAACTGAAATAAATTTTGAATTTGAATTTTTTTACCCAAATAGGAAAACACGTCATTCTAGTTATCGGATGCATCATAGTAGATGTAGTTCACAAGATGGAAGTTACGGCTCAAGGTTTGGCAACTGCAATGAATCGTTGCATGGATGCGACTTACCGATCTTCAAATGGGTCATTTTGGCTAAGTGTAGTTGTGTTGTTCTATCCAATGGTTGCATCACTTCTAGATTTTCTTCACTCTATTATAAAATGCATTGCTCTTTCTCATGATTGTGTTTTACTATATCATGATTGTGTCACACAGACCTTCAAAACAAAAAAAACTCATGGATTTCTTGCAAAATCGTTAGCTTCATGTCAGGTTCACCAATGTAGGAAGGGTTAAAAATCATAATAAAAGGAAAAGATCGATAGTAGCAACCACAACTACCAAAAATCCAAGCCTAAAATCCCAATCCAAAAAAGAAAGTACAAAAAATAATGGAAATAAAATAAAACCAATGCTATACCAAACTTCCCATGTTGAAATTGATTCATCTTCCTTGCATCTCCTCCATTTTTCTCACAGTGCAAGATTTCCTCCAAATTTTGTTGTTCAAAAGTACCTGCAAGTGACAATGATGTGATAGCAATAATTTTGGAGATAGTGGTTGTGTAAGGTTGGAATGAGGGAGACAACTCTCTCTTATAGAAAATCTTCTTGAATGGATGGTCAAGATTGAAAACCAAAATATTGCCAAGATCAACGGTCGAGGTTGCATGCACTATGTAGTGGTAGGGTTAGGGATGGCTAAGGATAGACAATCAATATTAAAAGAAAATTGAAGGTGATCAATGGTTGAAATTTGAAAGAGAAAGTAGAGGCAACCAAATAATAATATTTAATTTTATAAGGGAATCTTGGTGATAAAATAATCATATTATTTAATTTGGGAGAGGATGTGGAGAAATAAATAGTCAAAAATGATTATTCATTTATGGAGAAAGGGGAATGACATTTAATTAACATCATTATTATGCAACCATTTAATTAAGTATGGAGTAAATGTAATAGGAATATTCAATAACTATATTAGATTAATTATTTAATAGTGAAGAGAAAAGGTTAAATGAATACGGAAATAATTAAAATAATTATTTAACTATAGATGAACAATGAAGAATGAATAATTAAATAAATTCTCATTTATTTAATTATAGAAATAAAAAGGATATTAGCGATGTAATTAAATAAATAATTAATTAAAGAATAATAAAGGAAAGGAGATGATTTAATTAAATAATTAAATTGTTTAATTAATATAATGTGACCTTAGAAGATAACCAAATAATTAAAATTATTCAATTATGTTCAGAAGAGAGAAAATTGATGCAAAAAAATGGCATTCATAGGGTTGAGACATTTTTTAGGTTCAACAATGTAGGAAGGGTTTAAAATTATAATAAAAGGAAAAGATCAATAGTAGCAACCACAACTACCTAAAATCCAAGCCTAAAATCCCAATCCAAACAAGAAAGTACAAGCAATAATGGAAATCAAAACTAATACTATACCAAACTTCCCATGTTGAAATTGATTCATCTTCCTTGCATCTCCTCCATTTCTATACTATGCAAGCTTGTCCTCAAATTTTGTTGTTCAAAAGTAACTGCAAGTAATAGTGATGTGATAGCAAAATTTTGGAGATAGTGATTGTAAGGTTGGAATGAGAGAGATAGCTCTCTTTAGTAAAAAATCTTCTTGAACAGATGGTCAAGGTCAAAAGCCAAAAAGATGCTAAGATCAATGGTTGAGGTTGAATGCACTACGTAGTGGTAGGGTTAGGGATGGCTAAGGATAGTCATTCAAGACTAAAAGAAAACTAAAGGTGATCAATAGTTGAAATTTGAAAGAGAAAGTGGAGGAAATAAAATAATAATATTTAATTTGAGAAGGGAATCTTGACAATTAAATAATCATATTATTTAATTTGGGAGAGGATGTGGAGAAATAAACAATAAAAAAAGATCATTCATTTATGGAGAAAGAGGCAAATGACATTTAATTAAAATGATTATTATGCAACCATTTAATTTTAAATCTGGAGGAAATGGAATAGGACTATTAAATAATTAAATTAGATTAATTATTTAATAGTGGAGAGAAGAGGTTAAATGAACAGCCAAATAATTAAAATAATTATTTAACTATAGACAAACAATGAAGAATGAATAATTAATAAATGAGAATTTATTTAATTATAGAAAGAAAAAGGATATTAACGACGTAATTAAATAAATATTTGATTTATTTAATTAATCAAAGAAGAATGAAGAAAAATAAATGATTTAATTAAATAATTAAAAAATAATAGAGGAATGTGACCTTAGAAGATAATCAAATAATTAAAATTATTCAATTATGTCGAGAAGAGAAGAAATTGATGCAAAAAAATGGCGTTCGCAGGCTCGAGACATTTTTCAATGTCTACAAATTTGATAAGCTTTTATCCATGGATGTAGTAGTGTTGAAGATGCTGAGGATATGTCTCTGGTGCTTGATTTCCAAGTGATTTTGAGAAAATTTGACAAGAGGAAACAATGTGTTGCAGTGTTGTTTTGGTTACAAAGAGATGTTCTACTTTTTCTCAACATTTATTCTAGGTTGAAGATCTACCTATGTGATTTGGATATGTTGGTGAGAGGTGTTTAGAGATTCTGTATCCAAAATTTGGGATTCTGGATCGATGTGTAGAGAGAAATATGTTCACCAGTATGTGAACTGAGTTTGCAGTGGTGTCTGGGAGAAATGTATTTTCTTTGCATTTCTTGGAGAGTTGATGTTTGGTCTTGCAGATCTAGGAAGTTGTTCATATTTCTTATATCTTTCATAATTCAATAGAGTTCATGATTTGGTGCAGTACATAGTAAGTTTCATATTTCATTATGCATGGAAGGTAAACTAGGTGTTCAGGATGAATGTGTTTTACTAGTGCGAGTCGGTGTGAAGAATTTGTTAGATCTTAGGTGGTTCGTGGATTGTTCCAGATTGTCTAGAGGCATGTTATGTGGTTCACAAGTCATCCTTGGGTTTGAGGAAGCATGTACCTCAAATTTTAATGGTGTTTTATGGGTAACAACCAACCCAATGTTTACACTACATGAGAAGTTGTAGCATGGCATGTGAGAGTTAATTTTGGTTCGAGCTATGTTATATTGTGGTCCAATTTCATTCTTATCCACTATAGGAATGTTTAGTGGCAACCTATTTTTGAATTTGTAAGTGTGAGGCATGTGTAGCCGATTTGAAGATGTTTTTCAAGTCATAAATGGTATAAATGCAAGTTGATTTAATGTGAGATGAGGGGTGCAAGGTGTGAGATGTGAATGATGTGAATTGCAAAGTTGTAAGGTGCAAAATTGTGAAGTGTAGTGTGAGTTTCAAGTGTTGGATTACTGGATGCAATGAGCAGAAGATGTCTTCAATCATTCAAATAGACTGTGAAGGTGTTGGAGCTATTGTGTTGGATTCTTTGTTGCATCAAGATCATGTTCTTTGTGTAACATTTATTCTCTATCTTCTTTTTCTACATTGATAGTGAGCCTTGGCTATGAGTCTTTCAGGGTAGTGTGCCCCTTCTGGCAGTGAGCCTTTGTAATCAATTTTTTAATTACTTATATTGTGAGCTAATCCTCACCGTATTTTTTCCACATAAATATGGTGTTCTCTTATGCATGGTGTTAAAGTTGTTTCAATATATGTTATTTTATTTTCATGTTAAATCATCATAACAAATTAAAGGTTTAAGATATGAATGCGGATCTAAATGTTAATGAGGGTTTTAAAGGTTTAAGGTACAATTGATTCACCCTCCTCTAAGTTGCCTTGTTCATTCAACAATTGGTATCAGAGCAAGGTTCCTTGGAGAAAATCTTAATTGCTTAAGGTTGATTCAAGATGGTGAACAAGAAGGAGATCCTTATGTTTGATGGCACATACTATGCATTCTAGAAGATAAAGATGTAAGGATATTTAATTGACCTTTGATATGATGTTTGTAAATTAGTAAAGAATCAATATACCATACCTACAAATGGACTAGGAACAAGTGATGAGATCAAGGTCTATGAAACAAATGATAAAACAAGGTTTGGTCTCTTGAGTGGTCTTACAAATTCTGAATTAGTGAAAGTTATGGATTTGAAAACTTCTAAAGAAATTTAGGATAAGTTGGGAAGTATTTATGAAGGAGATGATATGGTCAAAAAAGATAATATGTAGAACTTGAAGACCACATTTGAGAGCCTAAGGATGTCTGAAGATGAAAACATTACAAGCTATATGAAGAGGGTAGATGAAGTGGCGACCTCCATCAGAGGTCTTGAGGGAAAGGTCAAATAACTTAAAGTGGTAAAGAAAATTATTAAAACACTTACTAAAGCTTACAATTATAAATTTTCTGCTATTGAGGAATCTCAAAATCTAGATCGGTATTCTAGAGATCAATTGTATGGATCTTTAATTGCATTTGAAATGGGAAAGTTTGGTAATAGCAGTGGTGAAAAAGTTGAGATTACTTTCAAGGCTGCAAAAATAGAGAAGACTGAATAACCAAATTAGGATGATCTTGATGAAGTAGAAGATAACTTTGTGAGAAGGATGAAAAAGGGCACCAATAACTACAAAGGTAAACTACCTTTCAAATGTTTTAGTTATGGAAAAATAGGTCAATATGCTTCAAGATGCTCAAACATAAGTGTGAACAAATAAGAATAAGGAAAACAAAGGTAAGATGATCAAGAAAAACTATTGTGTTAGAGAATATGCAAGTATTTTTTATGATGAATCTAATTATGGATACTATGATGATAATGAATTCTTGTTCATGGCTTTAAAATATGAATTTAATTTTGCTAACTTTTAAAGATGTGTGAAGGAAAGTTCTTTGGAGACAAAGGATAAGGCTGAATGTACTTTGGTATCTACTTTTCATGTTAGCTAGGATAAGAACTATTGGATCATTGATAGTGGTTGCTCAAATCATATGACCAAAGAAAAGAGTAAGTTTGTTAAACTTGAAAAGTATGATGGAGGGCTTGTTATATTTGGAGATGATTTAGGTGCTAAGATTTTTGGAATAGGTTTAATCAATTTTGATGGAAAGCACAATACTGATGATGTTTACTATATCGATGGTTTAAGGCATAACCTTTTAAGTATTGGAAAAATGTGTAGAAAATGATATAATCTTATGTTTCAGGATGATGGATGTGAAATAAAAAAAGGGTCTGGAACTATCATTGTTGTCGGGAAGAGGAAAAAAGGAAATGTTTATCAACTCAAGGGTGTTGATGGTTATTATTTTATGTCTCCAATTAATGAAAGTTGGTTATGGCATAGGAGAATGTGTGACATTAATTTTGATAACTTGGGTAGAATTAGTTCAGTTCAAGCAGTGAGAGATATGCCAAGGATTACAAATCCTATCAATGTTGTTTGTAGAGATTGTTATTTTGGAGAACAAATAAGAAATTTTAAGGGTAAATAATAATCTTCTACCGGATTGTTGGAATTGGTGCATACAAATCTTTTTGGTTCTACAAGAGTGACAAGTCTTCAAGGTGATATGTATTCATTTTTTTGATTGATGATTATTCTAGAATGGCATGGGTTAATTTCCTTTGAGAAAAAGTTGAAGCCCTAGATAAATTCAAAGTATTTAAATTTATGGTTGAGAATGAGATGGATATGAGGATCAAATTATTGATGTTTGACAGAGATGGAAAATTCACCTCTAATAAATTTAACATGTTTTGTGAGAATTGTTGCATAAAGAGGCACTTGTCTACCCATAGGACTCCTCAACAAAATGGAGTGGTTGAAAGGAAAAATAGGGTTGTTCAAGAAGCTACAAGGACTATGATGAAAGAAGCTAACCTACCAAAAGTCTACTAGAGAGAAGAAATTCATACTGATGTTTACATACTTAACAAAGTTCAAGCAAAAGAAAAAAAACACAAAGACTCCCTATGAGTTGTGGTATGGAAGGATCCCTACTATTAAATAATTCAGAGTGTTTGGAAGAAAATTCTATATCAGAAGAGATGATGAGAACTTAGGAAAGTTTGATGCAAGGTCAGATTAAGGAATCTTCCTTGGATATTCTACTAAAACCAAAGCTTATAGCTGTTACAACAAAAGGATAAGAAGGATTGTTGAAAGTGCAAGTATCAAAAGTTGATGAAGATTTATAGAATTTAGTGGTGATAGATCGATATGAATCAAATGAACCTTCTTGTAGAGAAGAAGAAGAAAAAGCTAAGGAACAGGAAGTGCGGGATGAAGAGGAAGAATCTTTGGAAAAGACCCTTAGAACCCCTAAGAATGTGCAAAGTGTAACTAAGACTAAAATTCAAAGCATAAAATAAAATGCATAAAAAGAAACCCTAGCTAAACAATGAAGTACAAAGGAGGAAAATGCATAAACAAAAGGAAGCTTTCACCAAAGTATCCTACATTCCCTCCATGATTGACCTCCATTGCCCTTCTCCATTTGCTGCAAAATGGTGTTTTCCCTCAGATTTTGAAGAGCAACCAAGACCTATGACAAAGAATCAAGAAAATATTGAAGGATTTCTAAAGTAGGAAAGCTTGCAATATGCTAAGAGATTCAAGAGATGTCAAGAAATGTCAAAGATGTTGAGAGATTAAGAGATGTCCAAATGAGGTTGCCAAAGCCTTCTTAAAGACTTCCCATTTTTGGATGAATGACCAAGATTGAAAGTTGATAAAGCCCTAAGATCAAAGGTTGAAATTGCATGTGACAATTAGCAATTAGGGTTAGGGAAATATTAGGTTAAAATTTGAAATGAAGGGTTGAGATTTGATTTTTTGAAAATCAAATCAAGGGCTAAGAATGTATGTGACAAGGAGATAATGGGCACAGAAAAAGAGGTTAGTTGAGAATTTAAAATTATTTGATTCAAGAGGTGATGTTGACATTTTGAATTAAAAAGTAATTTAATTCAAAAGTGGTGGGGTCATGTGACAGTAAATAATTAATAATAATTATTTAATTTGTAGAGAGAATGGTCAAAGTGGACAACAATTAAATAAATCATGGGAATTTATTTAATTATAAGAAGATATGGGGGATTAATGACATATTTAAGTAAATAAATAAAATTTATTTATTTAAATAATCAGGAAGAAATAATAAGTAAATGATAATTAAATAAATTTAGGAATTTATTTAATTATAGGGAGACATAAGAAATTAGTGACATATTTAAATAAAATAAATGTAATTTATTTAAATAGTTAGGAGAAATAAAAGATATGAATTAATTAAATGATTAAGAATTATTTAATTAATAGTTGAATTTGCACTATAGGACATAATTAAATATTTTAAATATGTTGAGAACAAACATGAAAAGATAAAGTTTGCAAGCCTGGGTCAATTTTATGTGTCTACATTTTTCCCCTCTTTGTCATAATGTATTTTATCACATTGTGAAAAAGAAAAATCAATTCAGGTTATGCCCCATCGAAGGTACAGAGTATCTATGCCCCCTCGAGAGAATTTTCAAATTTTGGCTAGGTGCCGAAATTTTTTGGAAAGTGTCCCGATAAGCTAATTTGATGACTAGAAAAACAATGGCGCAATCGATTTTGAGTTTTGGCAAGTTTAAGGCAATCAAAAGGTCATTTAAAATCAGAAAAAAGTGTGTCCAATTATAAACCCTAGGGGAAACCCTAATTTTCATCCTATAAATAGGCTTGAGGAGGGTAAAAAGGTAACTCATTTTCACCATTAATAGGAGATTTAGAGCTTAGAGCAAGAGGAAATTTTGTAAAGATGACCATTCCAGAGGTAGATCACTACAGATATCGAGTATAGACCTACCGATGGTCAGAGGGCTCAGGAGCGGCGGTAAGTACCCTATACCCACTTCGTAATTTTGTCATTTTTGGGTAGTTTTAGGGCCTTGAAAGTTGGGAAGGTAGATTCATCGACCCGAATTTTGATGCATTTTCTTGCATGAAGCACACAAATATGTTTGCATTGCACACATTTGATGCATCATGATGCATATTCCAGGGGTAGGATAGGTTTAAGTTCAAACATCGCAATCATGCCATGGTGCCACGCAAGTTCCAAATCAAGCTGCAAGTGTTGAGTCCTGCAATGCAATTGCGAAATCATGACACAAAAGTGGGTTGATTCGATACATACACTCAAAAGCAATACAAATAATGGGGGGAAGATGCAATTTCCATAAAGTGGCACATCTACACTACCGAACAACGTAATCACCATAGTACAACACATCCGTAGGATGAAATGATGCATGTGACTGCCATGATGCAAGTGTAAGGAAAAATGATACAATTGAGTGTGACTAAAGTTCACATGGTTTGGGCACATTTTACTTGTGCACTATTGATTAGTTAGATGATAGGGATGATATTCAATGATGTGATGACCTTGGTTTGCATGTGCAGAAATGATTACCACCTATATACACTTGAGAGTTTCAATTGGCCACCTACGCATTCAAGGATCAGTTGAGGCATGGTGAACAGAGGTAATAGATGTGCCTGGGATAATTTCACGTGACCTATATGCCCATTATTTGGGAAAATAGGGATCTCTTGATAGCACTAGCGAAGAGATGGCACTCCAAGACATGCTCTTTCCATTTTCCACAAGGGAGGCCACAGTGATACTCGAGGATGTCTACAGGATCCTCCATATTCCTATTATGGGAGAGTGGGTGGTATATGATCCATGACGGGGGCTGCAAGCCATTACTGATTATTATAAACATGAGGATGTCACACAACTGGGCATCCATGGATATGAGATCATCTAGTATTTCTTGGATGAGCATTATGGGCGATGGGAGTGTATGTTGTGCACTTTGATAGTTGGGGTTTTGATACCAGAGCATCGAGGCCATGGTTTCTAGATCGGGTGGGGAGATGTATTGATTAGGATGATGCAGGACAAGACATTTTTTGTGTGGGGGCTATGCCTACTAAGGATGCTATACAATCAGCTATATGATTTTTCCTACAGGGAGTGCACCAACATCAGTTATGGGACCACGCTCCTCATGATATGGGCCTAGGAGAAAATTGTAGTATTCCAACCGCTAGTTCAGAGGTGGTTGGACGAGGGGATTCCTTATGTTTACATGTATGGGGGATTTGTGACACAAACCAAAGTGGGTGATATAGGATACTGGCACCACTTCATTGACACTCTTGTTGAGTTTATGTGGAGACCATACAATGACTACAGACAATGGTTGAGAGAGGATGAGCATCTCTCATTCTATAGGTAGTTTAGATATCTTATTGGGTGGATAGTATAGTCATAGCTAATTATAGATATGTACCTTCCCTAAAGGGTATTGAGAGTTCAAGGAGCAGCAGGGTGTACTAGTAGGAACTTTCGAGTATGTGCAATCATCTCGAGAGACAGTGTGGGGACCACACATAGCAGTGATAGTGGCAGAGCAACACATTGATGGCTTGGTGGCCCAGTAGTGGGGGTGGAGTGTTGGACCAAGAGATGTAGGGACCACCCCAGAGTTTGATGCCTAGTGACTGATACATAGGCAACTTCCCTTCACAGATCTGTATTAGTCGGCACCAATGGATCAGTGGGAAATATTACCATGGGTACACCCAATAGGGTGAGGAGGCAGGGATGGTGACAAAGGGAGAGAGAGATGGAGGTAGAGGGGGTGATGATGGAAAAGGGGGAGATGGAGGGGGTCATGAAGGGGGTGATGGAGGAGATGGAGGTGATGGATGGGGAGGGGGGAGAGGTCAAAGTCAGGCTAGGAGAGTGTGGAAATGAGTCAGGCTAGCACCGCTATCACCCATCCACAATGTGGGTGATGGAGAGGAGGAGGAGAGGGAGGTCAGAGTAGAGGGAGAGTAGCCAGAGGGACCTTGGTAGGAGATAGAGCAGTAGGGGGTAGAGCAGCTCGAGATGGAGATGGAGGTGGAGGTGGCAAGAGAGGAGGATGTATATATTATTGGGGAGGAGGAGATAGGGGGAGAGGAGGAGATAGATGATGCAAAGAGGTGGATGCAAGAGTAGATGGTGGAGGGGGAAGAGGTTCCAGTTGGGAGGCCACCATTTCCTCGAGATGTGATAGTTGACTAGCAACTATCAGATATGCAAAGTAGGATGGATGAGGCTCTCACCAGGATTAGGAATTTGGAAGGTCAGCTAGAGGTTACCCAGGTGGAGCGGGATCAAGCAGGTGTGAGACAACAAGAGGCCCAACAGTGGTGTTATGAGTTTGCACAATTATGTTCTAGTTTGATGGGAGAGGTGGCTAGAGAGCTAGCAAGGGTTAGTGCTATTTGTGAATACTACAGAGGGCTATATGAGAGAGTCGTTCTAGTAGAGCGGCGAGAGCCTAGTTTCACGTAGTCTTGGAGTGGTACAAGTAGTGGGTCTAGTAGAAAGAGCCACAACAGTGTGAGCCCTTCCTCTTCATCAGGTCATTTATCAGGCCATAGGTCATCACACAGTCATAGGAACTCTTCAGGTCACCGATCTAGTCATAGTCATGGGTCATCAGGACATAGATCCCACCATAGCCAACCACAAGTCACTATTCTGAGATCACCACAGGGACAACTAGTTGTGACAATGTAGGTATCATCAGCTCTAAAGAGGGAGCATCAGTCACCCCATCCCTCACCCTGAGGGGATGAGGAGAGAACTAGCTAGGATATATTATTTTGGACTTGCTATTATGTTGAGATATTTTGATATGTTCACCATCAATCCTGTGAGCTCTACTTTTGGGAATTCTCGAGACTCTATCCCATGACATTATTTTGAGATTATTATATATATGATGTAGTTTTGGTGAGGATTATATGATATGTGTTGTGTTATGATTCATTTATGGTTTTATTATGTTCTTGTGATGTGATCTATGTTGTTATTTCTATGACGATGCACTATATTTTATGTGATGTATGCATTTATGATGAAATATTTTAATACTATTGATTATGTTACTTTATGTATGACGGTACTTTATGATGATGGTAATTTTTCTATGTATGCATAACGTTTTAACACTAATGGATGCAATGGTTATGATTATGAATCCATTGATGTATGATGGTGCATGTATGCAATAGATGATGCTTTATATCATGATTATGAAATGGATGATGTATGCAAATGAAATGATGTGCTTATATGTTATGCTATGTTAATGCAAATGAAATGATGCAAATGATGTACCAATGATGTAAATGTGAATATGTAAATGCAAATGTGAAAATGGATTTATGTGAATGCAAATGTGAAAATTTAATATGTAAATGCCTATGTGAGAATGAATTTATGTAAATGTGCAATGTACTAATGGAATTTCTACATATGAGCATGTATGAAATTATTATTTTTATGTCACAGGATATCATCAAGAGATAGAAGAAGAGATTATCAAATGGAAGGAAATGGATATTAGTGTGGAGAAAGAATCCTTCAATATGTTGCCAAAGTACTAATAGGTGTTGTATTAATCATCATTGGGCAGTAAAATGATACAAATGGACAATAAACACCATGGTACAAGATAGACCAAGGTGTGCAAGGTCATCCACTTGCAACACAGATAGTCATAGACAAGGAATGTCCTAGCTCATACTAAAGGCCAAGGTTCCCTAGTCTTTTTTCCAAGACCATCCATAAGAAAGACAAGTCATGAAACGTCGTTGCTCCTCTAAATCCTATGCAGGACATCCTTGAGGAACTAGTTACATGAAAATTTTGCAAAGATAAGACCATCATCATGATACGTCATTGCTCCTCTAAATCCTAATGTCAGGACATCCTCGAGGAACTAGTAGCATGACAAAAAATAAAATGACAAGTGTTTATAGATAGTTTTTGCCAAGTGTTTTCCAAGTATGTTTGGATGTCCAGTTTATTAATGTTGAGATGCCGATTTTGACGAAGCCTGGCCTTGTGTTGAGTAGGATAATGTGTTAGGTAATGTCAAGTTTACGAAGGACACATCTTGAACGATGTTGATTTCAAGAGGTTCAATTCCTAAATGTCAAGGGAACCCCTCAAAATGTCAGATGCCAGTGTTGATGCTCAAGAAAGGCATATCCTAAAGCATACAATAAATGACAAGGATTGTTCCTCAAAAAAATGGATCTGAGGAATAACCAAGAGTTAACAGGTTGATTGTGTTATGAAAATTTGACCAAGGTTGACTAGGTGATAGAATTGACTGCATGTTCAAGTCGAAATGCCAATTGATTTGAAATGTTGATTAAATGATTGAAAAGCCTCGTTTAAGAGTTGCCCGATTTAGGAAATTTTCAAGAAAAGACCAATTTGATATAACAGACCCTAAGGGACCAAACCTAGGGGGCTCAGGGGCTCATAGAAAGATGACCTTTCCTACATAGCAAATGTGCAGAGACCTTGTAGTTCGACATGACATGACCTTGTTTCAAGTGAAAAATGACGTTATCATGATTTTATTTTGACAAACCTAAAAGGACTAACCTAATGCCTTAGGGGCACATCGACAGATGGCCTTGCCTACGTTGAGTCGCAGAGGCAATTTAGTTCGACTATGATGAGGAATGACATAATTGACACGACATACTTTGACTCTATTTTTGGGGTTTTTGTAAGTTATTTGGATGTTTTTGTGTTTTTGACATGTTTTGATTTTTTTGGATTTTTTATGGATATTTGAATTTTTTTTGGGCTTTTTTCAAGACATTTTATGATTTGTAGGGATTTTTTAAATAGACGAGACCATATGTGATATCTACTACAGTCAAATGATAAAGGTGTTTCCCCTAGTTAGGTCAAGGATGAACCAAGCGAGGCGGTGAAGGGAAAAAGGCGGGTGATGCATGAGGCATGATGTCAACCATTATCAGCCATGGCAAGAAATAGAATTTTATGACAAATGGAATGTCGATTATTTATTATGGACAAAGGTAGATAGAGTGATAGTAGATGGCAAAGCAAAGACTACCTACGCATGGCACCTGTTTGCCAGGTTTTCACCATGGTACTTATCCAAAGCACCACCGAAGTGGTTTTCACTATTGAACAAATTATTTTTCTTTACTATTTTGATATTTTCTTACTTTTTTGGTGCCACCAAGATGCCTATTTGCCAAGTTTTCATTAGAGTGACAATTTTTTTGTATTTAAAAAAAAAAAAATCGCATTTTTGTGGTTTTTGAACAAGTTCTCTGATGCAAACTATTGATAAGTTATGCCAAGTTTTCCCTGTCTGGAGTAGCTAATTGGTAAGAACCAAAATCGAATGAAGCAGTGATGATGTACAAACCCATTCAATTAGGCTCAAACTTGTCGGGCTTCTCACGATCAGCTTGATTCTTTGGATTTTGCATCAAAACCAAGTCACCAATGTCAAATTTTTAGACTATAAACCTTTTGTTGTAGCTTTGAAAAAGGAAATTATGATATGCCTACAAGTGCGTCAAGGAATTTTATCTAAGTTCTTCTAACAATTCTAGTTCATGCAATCTAGACTATCAATATTCTTCATCATCAATCAATACCTTCAGGGAGACCCATAAGGAGGGGATTTTGACCTCGATGGGTAGGATGGCTTCAGATCCAAAGACCAAAGTGAATGGGTTGGTGTCAGTAGGCATGAAGATACCGGTGTGATAGGCCCATAAGGCAATATTAAGTTGCAGATGCTAGTCACGGCCAATGTCATTAAAAGTCTTCTTAAGAATCTTAATGATTGTCTTGTTAGATGCCTCAACTTGATCGTTACCTTGTGGGTAATAGGGCATGAAGAAATGATGTTAGATATGGAAGCATTCACAAAGCTCACGAAAATCCTGGTTCTTGAAAGGACAATCACTATCTGTGATGATGGATTGGGGAACACCATACCGGTAGATGATGTAGTTGAGGGTGAATTTGGAGATTTTATTTCTGGTTATGTAGGTGAGGGGGATGGATTCTATCCATTTGGTGAAATATTTGATGGTGGTGATAATGAACTTGTGTCCATTGGATGAAGTGGGATGGATTTTACCCATGAGGTCGAGTCCCCATTGTGAGAAGTACCAAGGAGAAGTGATTGGTTGAAGGTCTTGTGTGGGCACATGAATAAGATCACTGTGCACCTAACATTGATCACATGTTCTCACAAATTGAAGAGAATCCTTTTCCATGGTCGGCCAGTAGTATCCCAATCTCATAAATTTCTTAGCTAAGGTTGGGCCACTTGAATGAGATCTGTATATACCCTCATGTACCTCACGTAATTTTTTTCATGATTCATCTATTTCGAGACATCGAAGGAGGGTATTATCAAAGTTGCATTTGTATAGGGTGTCACTGATCATGGTATAGTGGGTGGCTTTGTGAATAAAGGATTTGCATCGGTTGTTAGAATGGTTCGGCGGGAGAGTCTAGGAGTGTAAGTAATCATATATGTCCTAGTACCATGGAGAATCGGGACCAACAAGCTCACACACCATTTCTGATTCTAGAATATCATGAGTGGGAACCAAAAGTTGTTCCGCTAAGAACTCAAATCGTGACAAATTACTAGAAATATCTAAGAGTGATCCAATCGTGGTCATAGCATTTGTTTCCTTATTTTGTGTCCTAGGAATCTGCTCAAAAGAGATCATATTGAAATATTATGAAACTATCCACCATGCATTTATAGGGCATCAAATTCTCATCCTTGGTGTCATAATCATTTTTGACTTGGTTGATAACTAATTGAGAGTCTCCAAAGACTAGAAGTGTCTTGATTTTCCATTTGATGGCCATTCAAATTTTGTACCAATGCTTCATATTCAACTACATTATTAGTGCAAGGGAAGGTGATGCAAAATGACTTAGGAATAGAATCACCTTGTGGTGTAATGAATAATATGCCTACCCTTGAGCCATGACCTCTATGGGCCCCATCAAAATAAAGTTTCCATGGTAACTTAGGGCCTAAATGGAAGATAGATTCATTTGGGAATTCGACTACTAAAGGGTGACCACCTTGCATGGGTATATCCACAAGTTGATCTGCCATGACTTGTCCTTTTATTGCCTTTAATTCCACATACTATATGTCATGCTCACTAAGTATCATTACCCACTTTTCCAACCATCCTGTCAATGTTGCTTGACTAAGAAGGTACTTCAACAGATCTATCTTTGCCACTAATTCTATCTTAGATTCAACATCTAATGTCTAATGTTTTTAGCAGCAAAGACCACTGTGAGACAAGCACGTTCAATGGGAGTGTAGAGTTCATAACCAACCAAGGTGTGACTTATGTAATATATGGCTCTTTCTTTCTCCTCATGGTCATTTTGTGCGAGTAATACCCCCAACATGAAAGTGGTTGCAAAAATGTACAATATCAAATATTTTCCATCAATGGGCGGCATTAGGACTGGTGGTGTTAGAAGATAGTTCTTGATTTGTTCAAAATCCATTTGAAATTTGTTATTCCACATAAAGGGGATGCCCTTGCGCAACAGATATTAGAAATCTTGACATTTGTCAGCTAACTTTGCAATAAAGCACCTAATGGACTGAAGTCTTCCTTGTAATGTTCTAAGCTCATTGATTCCTTTTGGAGGAGGCATATCCAAGATTGTTTTCACTTTAGTTGGGTCCACTTCAATGCCTCATCGAGAAACTATATACCCTAGGAGCTTACCCGAAGTCACACCGAAAACACATTTCTTAGGGTTGAGATTCACTTTGTACTCTTCTAGCTTTTTAAATATTTTGTCAAGCACTTTCAGGTGATCATGGTGTGTTAAGGACTTTTCCAGGAGGTCATCAACATAGTCTTCCTTCAAAGTATGTATGAGATCATGAAATATTGTGGTCATGGATCATTGATATGTAGTGTCGACATTCTTTAGGCCAAAAGGAATAACATTACAATAGTATGTACCCCAAGGACAAGTGAATGTTGTTTTGTGTTGATCTTCTGAGGCAATGTGAATCTGATTGTATCTCGAGAAACCATCCATGAGGGACAGTATCTCGTACCCTGTTGTGAGATCTACTATGATGTCTATGTTTGGAAGCATAAAATAATGTTTTAGACACACCTTGTTCAAATCTTAAAATTTGGTACATATGCATATTTTCCCATTTGGTTTTGTGATAGGTACCAGATTGGAGATCATTCTTCATAATCTATTGATCTTATGAATCCTACATCCAGTAACTTCTTGAGTTCACCTTTGACAAGTAGGGCAATTTGTGGGTGCATCTTTTGTATCTTCTATTTGATAGGTTTATCTTTTGGGAGCAAGGGTAGATGGTGAAATAATAATGCTAGATCCAATCTTGGCATATCAGCATAGGACCACACAAATTTGATCTTTCATTCTATGAAGAACTCTCTGAATTCAGATTTTTCTTCTTTTGTCAACGATGTTGCAAAGAGAATTGTCTTACGATTCTCGGGTGTGGCTACATTGATTTCCATGGTATCCTCAATGAGCATTGTCAATTTCTCTTGAGTCATAGGAAGACATTCCAATCCTCCATCCTTAGGCACCTCAAAGAGGTTTTCACCCTTAGATGCATCCTTTCTTTTTACTTTTGTATTTTTAGAAGGTGCCTTACAGTCTTCACCTAAAGAAGTGTCTTTTTTGCTTTATTTTTCTTATTTTTGCGACTAGAGAATTGAACAATCTCCCTGAAGTATGTTGCAGAATCAAGATCTATAGTGAATCCAACTGTATTTTCCCCACTCAAGATTCCTTCACGGAGGCCCATGAATTCGGCAATAGCCTCATCATTTTCAAAGATGTCCATGACAGGTGAGTCTTGTTGGTCCCAATCAATGAGCTATAGGTACATAAGGGAGATTCCATCATCATTGTTGGTGAAAGGTGGAAATTATGTTGAAAGCATACAAATAGAGGCTTGTTGATGGTGAAAATGACACAAACAATGTTAAACAAAATATTTCTACTCTATTTCTCCTAAAATAGAAAGACAACATATAGTAGCCTAACTCCCAAGCTCCTGGTAGTTGGTTCTCAACTGTCTAGTGTCACTCAATCGATCCATGCAATTGTAATATTCAAGGGGCTTTTGCTGGTAATGAGTAATGCAAGCAATGACTTATTCATTGAACTGTTTTTAATGAAAAGGGGGTTTTTAAATAAAAGAAAAAGATAGATCAAGGCGTACATCAGTAAACATGAATAAAACTTATCTAATATCCATACATATATCTTCAACAATGAATGTTCTTCCAATAGATCAAGAAAACCATAGCATGATACAATCTACAGAATAATCCATACTATTCCATGCATCTAAGGTGCTTAATTTAACATCACAAACACACATCATAAATATTTCAAAGATAAAAGAAAACACTCTCATTCATTGCCAAGTCCATAGATCAACAGACTTCAATAAACTCAATTCACAGATAATCTAATGAAATAATATTTAAATCTGGTTTCTTCTAATGATTTTCATCACATAAGAAACACTCATGCTTCAACACAATCACTGGCATACAGATAGACTATGATTCATCAACTTTATCCAATAAAACTCACTTCCAACACCATATTGCGTAAAAACCTGTAATTATATTCAACTGTAAATAAAGTAACAAAGTATCTCTGTAAAAACTACAAAAATTTTATCTCCTACTATCAAGTGGCTAATCTTATTCTCATCGATCAACCCTTACAATATGATACCTCACAAGTATTTATAGATATACAAAAATCTGAAGTCCCTTCTATTTTAGGTCGATCCACCCTTTTAGGGATTAAAGTCTTCTTGGAAACTCAGATCAATTTGATCTCTAATTCCCACCTTGATCACTCAGTTAAACTAGAAGAAAAGAATAGAGAGGAGAAAAGAAAGTCATGCACCCACAAACTGCCAGTTATGCATGCAAAGGAGAAAAAAGAAAACCATGCATGCATGAGGTTGTCAATTATGCATACGAAGCTTACTCTACAATAGAAAACTTGTTGAAGCACCTCCAAATATGGCCCATCAACCCAACTGTCTTCAAACTTGATCCTTTCTAAATGCGTAGCAGCAAATCCTCTCATGTCTTTTAGCTTTGTTAACTCCCTCTTACCTGCCCTTATCTCTTCATTAATATCCATTAACCGATCTAACAATAGATCTTCACCATCATCTCCTTTTTGCATGACCTCTTTAAACCTATCATCCCATTTCTCCTTTATTTGGCTCAAAGTCAGGCCCTCCTTTACTAGTATATTAGCATTTACTATGATAGAAATAACTACTTCCAACTCTTCAAACTGTTCATTATGATCCTTGACATAATCTTGAACTTCACTTTTATGCTTGTATAGAAAGTCAAACCTAAACCGAAGTATACTGGAAGTCTTCTCCAAGAGATGTTTATTGTCCTCTTCAAGTATTGACTATTCTAGAAGAGTGGACTTTGACAATTTGCTAACCTCCTTCAACCTCTGACTATATCCTATGTATTCATCCTCCTATTCTCCCAATACTCTGACATATTGGTTAATTTCCTCTATTAGCTCCTCCATCATTTTGTGAACCTCAAAACTGTTGTCTAGCACCTCACTTATTTCCTGATTTATCTTATTATTCCACCTATCCAACATCTCTACCTTACTCCTTACTTGTACCAAATCATCCACCTCTTTCTTAATAAGCAAAATTGGTGTTTCAATGGTGGAAATTTTTTGTGACCTCGGAGTAGAAACACTCTTCAAGAAATTATGCAACTAATCCAACTGAGCCTTAAGCTCATCCTTTCTCTGCTTATCTTTCATCATTCTAGATTTAGTGAATGAAGCTACCACATCTATCAAATTAATTTGTTGATCTCTAGTGGGTCTCCCCAAGTTAACAGTGCCCAACTGGTAATCATTCAATTACATGTCTCCTACATCCTTGTCCATCACTGGTATGGCACATTCATGAACAATTTCTCCTCTGTCGATGAGCCTAGTGGAATGTAGGATTTTTGCCTTCTTCTTGGGCCTTTCTTTCTCAATTTCCTTCATCATATCATCCCAATTGATAGGCTATGAAGGTGTCACTGATCTCTTCTGAAGATCCAATTTTCACCAAGTGGGAGCACCTGGAGTAGTTTTCATTATAGCTAAAGAAGAAGCAACAGTAGTAGTATAGGGTGGTTGCACATTTACTTGAGGTTGAGAATCAACCCCTTGTATCTCTTGTTTTTCTTGCTCCACATTTTTATCTTGTATCCTCTTCTCTTCTTCTTCCTCTTTCAACTTTTCTTCTTCTAATCTCTTCTTCTCAAGTTCGCAGTTTCTCTCTTCCTCCAATGCCTTAAGTCTTTCTGCATCTTCCTTTTCCTTTTGTTTTTTCTTGATCAGCTCCTTGACATCTGTCTCTTTTTGCACACATTTTGCTTCCTCTTTATTTTTATAGGCCTCTTCAGCAAGCTTCAATTTGTTCACAAGAACTTCTCTTTCCCTTCATTGCTTTGCCTTTTCTTCCTCCAAATCATGAATTTTTTGTATTAACTCCAGCTTATCATTTTCTTCTTTGATCCTGAGCTCCTGCTCCTTTTGCCTTTGCTACTTTTCTATTTCATCAGCTCTTCATTTGGATTCAACCTATTGTTGTTGGAGTAAGGCATCAGCTTGTGCCTTAGCTTCAATTTACTTTTGCTTCTCTATGGCCGCTACATGTGCTTCATCGTTTGAAGCCTTCTTTTCCTCCTCAAATAGTGCCCACTGATCCTCCTCCATTAGTACATATTCAGTTTCCACCTCCAAAGGCATATTTTCTTGTGCACCCTTCCTTGACAAAGTCTCATCACAGTCCGTTCCCACATCATGGATCTCCACCTCTACTCCTTTTCCCTTCAAGATCTTAGTTGTATCATAAAGAGTGCCTCTTTGCATTTCTTCACTTTATTGCTTTGTAAGTGGGACTTGAGTAGATGACTCACCTAATGCTGGTGTTGAAGCCACAGGTTCTATTTGGGCCTCCTTCTCCTACGCCTCTGGTTCATCTTGAGCCAATGCTTCAAGCTCAATCTCTTCAATGTTAGGAGGGAAGAATTCCAAGGCCTCCTTGGAAGGAAATTTCCTCTTGATTCTTTTGTATCCCTTCCCCTTCTTAGGAGTCGGTTCCTAAGGAGTTTTGGTTCTTAGGATAGCCCAGTGAATACTTCCATCCAAAACTGGCCTCCCTATTTTCTTTATGTCAATGGTCTCCTCACCATCCCAGTCCACCGGATCCAAGCTTTTGGTGCCAATATTTAATGCTTCATATGATGGATCTAACACCACTCCATCATCTACTAATGTATCAGTGATTTCATCCTTGATCCCAAATTCTACTGTGAGTGCAACAGGAAACCTCTCATAATTATTTTTCTTGAAGTCATACTCATCCTGAAGATCCCTCCAGAATTCTACTGTCAGGTTGAAATGTTTGTCAAAAACTGAAGGCAGTAAAGCATTCATTTTCTTCTTTGGGTCAAAGTGTTTTCGAGCAGTGTACAAACCTAGTTTCAGATGTATCAATTCATTGCAAACTACCTTAGCTCCCAAAAGATGTTGGCAACTGTATTCACCCAATTGCATGGGAAACTTATCACACCCTATTTTGTGCTTCAACCCAAATCTGGCATTGACCCCCAGAGCTTGATATACAAATTCCATTACAACCATCTTGTTGCTACAACATCTTGGAAGTAAGTGGGGATGACCTTCAAATCCAGCGAGTCTGAAATAAGTGAACTTGGGGTATTGGATATACCAACATCCCCATTCTGTGATAAAGGCCATAGCTTCTTGGATCAATCTATATCGTGCATCTCCATTAAGTTGGTTAATGATTACATATAAGAATGCATCATTAACCCTTCTAAATTGTATTTCAGATACTTGTAGAGATAGTTGATCATAATGATCCCATACTTTCCTTTGTCCATCAGCTTCTCCCAATATACCCACTCTATTCAATCCTGGAAAGATGCCTCCTCTAGCTATTGAGACAACATAGGAAGTCATAAAGAAGCTCTTGGTTTCCATTATTCTAGTTAACTGGTCATGAATAGCATCAGAGACAACCATTGACCAATCAAACTATTGTTTGCCATTAAAGATGGTTTGAATGAAGGGAAACATCCATTCCTTCAAATGAAACACATCCCTCTTCCCAAAGACTCTAGACAACATCATTATCAAGTCTGATACTTCTTTGTAGAATTTTGTCCTCTTTGGTTGATCATGAAGCTTGGTCAGATACTTCTTCTCTGTTCTCAACCATTTCTTGTTCAAGTGAGCTTTGTTGGCCTCCTTGTATTTTCTATATTTCTCTAAAGATTCTGCCTCCTTCAACTATACCAGGTTATTTGGATCGGGGACACTCAACATGTGTTGAAAAATTTGAGGTGTTAAATCAATAATAACATTGTCCTATGAATCCATACACTGCCTAGTGGCTGGATTGTAAGCTCCTGTTGCTGTCATAATCAACTTCAGGCACCGGATAGATAGAGGAAATAAGGTGATGTGAGCCAAGCCAAACTCAACTATTCTATGAGTTCTCCCTATTATATCCTCAATGAATGTTTCCGAATATAACTCCCCAAAATTGTATGAGCCGACATTGGTGTCAGTTATATCAGACCAATCTGATTCCACTTTGCTTGTAGTGACAACAAGACCCCTATGGTTATACCTCAAGGTATAAGGTAGCTGCTCCAGCTTAATCTTCTTAGGCTTAGTTGCTTCCTTTGATGTTTCTATAGGTCGATTCCTTTGGGAAGCTTCTTGTGATACTCCTGACATTCTTTAGCTTTCCTACAACAAAACCTCTAATTAGATCCTTGAATAAATATCACAAAATATGCTTCAAAACCCTACCCTTCATATATATATTGGAGGCGGAACCAAACATAAAAACATTCTAAACAGTCTCCTTTAAAACACTATCGGGCTTGGAGCCAAACCCGTTATTGAGATTACACTAATAACAAGTGGGACCAGAGTCAGAACTAGAATGGTAATCCTGAACTAGAACCAGAATGGAAACTGATTTGGTTGCTTTCAGATTTTCTAATTTCATATTCAGTTCCGCTTCCGCTTCTACCTAGGTTATCGTTATTTTGAAAGAATTCTTCTCACTATAAGTGGAGTCAGAGATAGGATGAAAATAGAATCGATACTTATTGGAAAACATGGTTCAAAAATCTAAATCGATTCTGATCCCGCTTCCGCCTAAAATAACCATGACGTCATAAGTGATTTTAACAGTTTGGTAGATAACTTCATGATTTAAGGGCTAGGTCATATCAAAATGAAAAGGGGCTTAAATATAACCTAATAAGACCATCCCCATATGATCGAAAGGTGACTATACTTTTTAGGGCATCATATTTAAATTAAAAACACGAACACAGAAATGCCTAAAAACCCTAAACTAAAAACCCTCGATAAATAATAACTAGGGCATGAATTTAACCCTATTTAAATTAACCAGATTGAATGCACAATATATTCCTAAGTAAAAACAAGATTTACCAAACCCTACTCACTATGGAACCGTAATTTCACCTACGCATTTAAAAACTAGGGCAACACGATACGGTCACGACTAAAATGTGAAAACGACCGTGTTAAAAACAAATAGATAGGAAACAAAACCAAAAAAGTAAAATGAATACAAGAAAACCTAAACAAAAAAGAAACAAACCAAAACACATGAACTTACAAAGGAATTCGCATGAAACCAAACAATCCAAGATGAA
The DNA here is from genome assembly GCA_007115665.2 of Sequoiadendron giganteum. NCBI lineage: Eukaryota > Viridiplantae > Streptophyta > Pinopsida > Cupressales > Cupressaceae > Sequoiadendron > Sequoiadendron giganteum. The sequence goes on along the minus strand of CM021109.1, from coordinate 370,616,326 downwards.
CAAAAATGGAAAACGCGAACATAAAAAGAAGAACGAGAATAGAAAACCTTACCTCGAATGTAAATAAATAGGTTAACTTCCTAAAGCAATATGTGTGCAACAGTCTCTCTTTCAATCGATTCACTCGCACAAAAGCTTCACTGCAACTTTGGTTCACTCTTCAATCTCTTAAAAATATTGGTAATAACTATGCGTTAATCCCTAACTAAGGTAAAAAAATCATAGTTTCACGCATGCGTGACACCTGCCATTAATGCAATAAATGTAGTAGAGCGCAATCGGAATTGTAGAAAGAACTGGCACATTACTGTCGTGTGACTTCAATAAAGTCAACGACCAAGAAACGGCGGGAGCGGAATCAGAACAAAAACTACTTTGGAAATTTGAGTAATTTCCCAACTTTGCTTTTGTTCCAATTTTGATTCCCCCGACAAAGAATAAAATGAAACAAAACATCAAAATAAAACAAAAAGACCGAAACGAGAAAACTTAACATAAAAAACCTAGTTTAAAACAAAAGAACAAAAAGTGGAGGCGGAGGCAGAGGTGAAACAGGAATTGATTTTGGAACTTTGAATAAATTACGACTTAACTTCCACTCCGGCTCTGGCTCCGACAAAGATAAAACAAAAAGGTCAAAAGAAAGACTATCGAGATGGGAATCGGAACGAGCTTTGAAAGAAGTTCTAAAACCCAATTCAGTTCCAGCTTCGGTTCTAACAGAATAAACCAAAGAAAAACAAAGTATTGGAAAAGAAAGACTCCAAACTTTGTTTGAAAAACAACCAAAGATAAAAACATAAAGGGGGACCCATTTTGACCAAGGCAAAAGATTGGGTGGTTATGCAAGGCATAATAAATGGCGACTCGACTAGAAAAATGGTTTACCCATTTTGAAGATACCCAAAGAAAATTTCAATCACCCTAAAACTACTTGGTTCATGAAGCATGCTAACTTGAATAAGATCAGATATATCTAGAATAAGGTTGAGTTGGAATCTCAGATGTATGTTCTCATGAGTTATTTCTGAATCTGAGTTTGTGCATATATTGTGCATCATTCTTTATAGATACTTTCTCTACTCCTGAACAATTATACCTAAGATTCAAGCTACATAGGTTCAGTCCTTTAACTATCGTGCAATAAAATCCTAGGTATTGCTCTGCTGCCAGACAGGCGTCCATAGCCCCGATAGAGATACCTCTAGTTCTTTGAAAGCATTGCTCTACTTCCAGCTAGGCATCCATAGCCCCGATAGAGATTCTTGATTACCCATTTGATATTGAGTTTGCCTTTTCTTTCTTTCTTTTCATTATCATTTTTTTTTACTCAAGCTTCACTTGTGGAAATATTTTATGCACCTTGCTCAATACTCAGACACAATGGATCTAAAATGTGGGTTGAGAACTACAATGGATTTCATGATAGTCTTGGAATCAGATTTTTCACTTGAATCAAAAGTAGAACCATCCTAAAATAGATAGGCATTTACTTAGGCAGATGTTTTTCTAATTTGGTGACAAATTTTTTATCCTAATTCATGAGATATTCATAATGTATCTTCTATCCTTAATAAATTTTCAAACCCAGATTAGAATGATCATAAAACATAATTTTCAGAATGAAATCCTTTTCAATGGTGATGATGAAAATACCTAAACCAATTTCTCTCCTAGTACCAGTAGCATACTTTGAATAACAACCCCTTTTCTTGAGATGAACAAAATGAGGATCCCCAACGAAACAAGACAAAACAAAATAGACAAAAAATAAAGAAAGAGAACAAACAAACAAAAACTAAAAACTAAAACTAAAAATAGAAACTTAATTACATATGATACAGTATAATACATTTTCTTTAAAACATCAGACCTTCTATGCACCAAAATAGTGCTTGAGAAACTAAGCATTAACTGGTAATGGAACAGGCTCTCTTGTTAAGGTACTTAAACAAAAAGAATTCTCACCTAGTATCTCAACCACTTGATACAGACCTAACCAAGGTCTATCAAACTTCTAGTGATATCCTTTCTTTTCTCTGCCTTTATCCCATAGTAACACAAGATTTGATATTCTAAAGGATTTTATCTTGGCTCTTTTGTCAAACAAACATTTGACGATAGCCTAATGCTTAGATAATTGCTCCAAAGCAGCATCCCTTTGCTCTTCCATGTTAAGAAAATTAAGTAATCTAACCTCAATCCTATCATCCTTGGTATAAAATTCCTACATGAACTTAAGAACGGGTATCTGTAAATGAATCGAGAAGATGAGGTCTTGGCCATAGACTAACTTAAAAGGTGAGTTTCCTAGAGCTGCTTTGATTCGGGTTCGATCTTCCCATAAGGAAAATCTCAAATGGGTGTGCCAGTCTCTAGGATTGTTTTCTAGCAATTTTCTTATCGCTTCCAACAAGTTTTTATTAGTGGAATCAGCCACTCCATTTCCCTAAGGGTAGTAACTAGATGAATACTTCAAAATAATTTTATGTTCATATGCCCATTGAATGAATTCAGCAGAAGGAAAAGCAGGGCCATTATCACATACCCGAGCAAATGGAACTCCAAACCTGGTTGTGATGTTCTTAGTCAAAAACTTGATGACCACCTCTGTGGTGCTATTTTTGCAAGGCTTGGCCTTAGTCCAATGTGTACAATAGTCAGTTGTATTCAAGATGAATTTATGTCTTGTAGAAGAATTGGGATTAATAACACCTACAAAATCCAGGGCCCATTGAGCAAACGACCTTACCTCATACAGCAGTTGCAAAGGAATTGCAGGATTCCTTTCCCTGGGTGTAGAAGTTTGACATACATGACAGGTTCTTACATGTTGGTGTGCATCCCAAAATACATAAGGCCAATAATAGCCTGATCTAAGAATTTGATGGGCCAAAGCATCCGCAGATCCATTTCATGTTCCATGTCTTCCATGGAACTCAGAAATAGCATGCTTGGCCTCTTGCTGATCTAAATAGCACAAGCAAATCCCTTGAAAATTCTTTTTATAGATGGATCCCCCTTTAAGCATGTAGTGAGAACTCTTCATCCTCAATGCTCTCCTCTGAGTAGCATTCATTCCTTCTGGACATCTGTTACTGAGAAGGAAGAAAATAAAATTGTGTACCAGGGATCCTTAGTAAATGACTGGACGGTGTACTGTTGACAAGTGATATTTTTTTCCACATCTGCAATTGCTTTTGATAAACCTTGCCCTTGAACAAGCTTCATCTAATGAATCTCTAAGTCAAATTCTTGTCGAATTTCCATCCACTTCCCTCTTCGCTCTCCTAATTCACTTTACATCATAAGAGACTTCACAGCTAGATCTGGAATTATAGCCATTACTTGACTTCGAAGAATGTAATGTTTGAACTTCTTTACCGCTCGTACCAATGCAAAAGCTTGTTTCTCCAATGGTGAGTATCTCACTTCTGCATTCTTAAAGGGAGAGATCATGAAGGCAACAGGTCTTTCTTCTCCCTATCCTCTTCATTGAGTTAAAACAGCTGCACATGAATGGTCAGATGCAAAGGAATAGATATAAAAAGGCTTTAAATAATTTGGGCTTGTCAAAATAGGTGCCTCATATATTGACTATTTGATCTGCGAGAAAGTAGATTTAGCCTTTTCACTCCACTCAATCTTTGTGTCTTTCTTCATCATTTCATTTAGAGCTTTGAAAATCTCCGCAAACCCTATTATAAACTTTCTAACAAAATTGATCCTACCGAAGAAGGATCTCATTTCTTTCTTGCTGCCTGGCCTTGTCAATTTCAAGATGGCCTCCACTCGATCAGGGTCAATGGATATCCCTTCTTTTGATATGATATGACCTAGGAGTTTCCCTTTAGATACTCCAAACACACACTTCTTTGAATTAAGAGAGACACCATAACTTATACATTTCTTAAGAACTTTTTCCAGATCAACAGCATGGTGTTCTTTATTCCTAGAGAAGATGGTTAAATCATCTACATAAATAATAATACACTTCCCTATCAAATCTTTGAAAGCTACATCCATTTCCCTTTGAAAGGTTGCTCCACCATTGATAAGACCAAATGGCATCCTCTGATAGGAGAATGTGCCCCATTTGGTGGTGAACGTTGTTTTCATTCTATCCTCATGACTAACAAGAACCTGATTGTAGCCAGAATAACCATCCAAGAATGACATCATCTGAGATCCATTAACCTTTTGTAGTACTTCATCTAGAGAGGGAAATGGACAATTATCTTTCTCAGAGGCTTTGTTTAGATTCTTGAAATCAACACATAATCTGATCTCACCATTCCTTTTGCGTACAGGAACTAGATTTGCCACCTAGGTAGAATGTCTAATAGGAAAGATTATCCTTACAGATAGGAGCTTTTGCACTTCTTTCTGGATCAAGGGCTCAATTAAATCATTGAACGAGAGTTGTTTCTAACGAAAGGGCTTGGCTTTTGGCTTGAGAGGTATGGTATGTGTGATCACCGAAGTGTCAAAGGTTTTCAGGTCATCATAACTCCAAGCAATGGCTTCAATGTTATGCTCCAAAACCTTGACTATCTTGTCTTTAATTTCTTGAGGACAAGTCTTTCTTATGAGGACATTCCTTTTAGGGCTTGAGTGAGTCAAATTAATAGATTCATACTGCCTCCATCACTCTCTGTAGGTACCCTTTGATGCGCTCGTGGGTTGGAGTCAAATATTCTCTCCAAAGCTACCATCCCTTTTGGAATGCTATTACTTTTCAAATCCAATATCCCTTATGGACTCTCTTTCTCAGGATCCCAATCTCCCTGATCTCTTTCAGATTCATCTATTATCTACCCTTCAAAAACATCAGAACTTGCCAAAAAGGCCAATATATGTTGATCATCATCAAATACCTAAAAAAATTATACATTATCAGGGACTGCTAGGACTGAAATTAGTTCAATTGAAAATCTCTTTAGATCAGAACCTTGCATGGGTTCCAACGTGCTTGCAGCAACAACAAGCGCATCTGTAATTTGATTAGCTTCTCTAGGGATCAGAGTAATCCCAAAAGCATCAAAGTCTTCAATTAAATTCCAGACTATGTTTCTGTACACAACCAGTTTTTTGTTATGACATGTATATTGGCTACGTACGTGTTTTACAATCACCTCAGAATCCCCCCATAACTGTGAGAGCGGTAACCTTCTTTTTATGAGAAAACATAAGGCCTCATGCAAGTCTTCATACTCAGCCACATTGTTTGTGCAGCCAAACTGCAATCTATAAGAAGCAAAGTAAGTTTTCCCTTTCAGGTTGGTTAGTTCAATCCCTGCTCCACTTCCTGCTTTAGATTTGGAACCATCAAATTTAAGAGTCCACAATTGGTCTTTGGCTGGGAGTTCTTTCTTCTTAGGGACAACAGGGGATGACTTACTTGAGATATGTGGTGGCTCGGACTCTTGCTAGTCATCAAAAATTGACTTGGGACAAAGCTCACTTGAAGATTTTTCTATGTTTTCAACTTGCTTAGAAATCAATTCCTGAACAACTTCTTGGGTTAAATTGCAATCCAACTCATCTTTCATCAATTCCTAGGCATTGGTAAAGTATCTGGGGTAGGTGTATTCAATGGGAATTGAGACACCTCAACCTCTTCTTGAATTTTAGAACTCAAAATATGAGTCTTCTCTACTGGTGAGGAATCTTCCTCTTGAGAAAGGCTAGTCCTAGTAAGAATGGTAGCATCCTTGACCTGAAAAGGAAACTCATTGATAGGGGTATGGGATTTCTCCTGACATATTTGTTGAGGCTGATCTACATGACTTAAGATATCTAGGCATGATTGGCATGTTAACTCTGAATGATTGTGATAATGAATCCTACACCAATTAGGAAGTAACAGACTACTCAAATCAGTTTCTTCTCCTAAAACCAACTTATCTTGTTGCAATTTCCTTATTAGAACCTATTGTTTGATGCAGATTATTGGGTCACTATGTGCTAGGTGCAATGTATCCCCAGGATTAAGTACAGAGAAAGTAAGGACTTCCTCTTGTTTGTAAACTCCTATCTCAGTCTCAAAATATGCTACTTCATTTGAAGCATCATACTTTGTGATCATATGCTTGATTATTGGTTCACTTTCAATCCTTATCTGCATTGCAACCCCCTTCTAGGGTAGCCACATGTGAGAGCAATCCAAGGACAAATATCCCCCAATACTTTTCATTAGCTTCCGACTTAGGAGCATACCATATGTCTCTAGGATGTCAACTACTTGGATATCTATGTAGGTCTGGATCCTTGGATCTGATCCAACCTGTACATGCATTATCTTTAGTTCTCCTACAACATTAACCTCAGTTTTGTCTAACTGAATCACTTTCTTATTGGTTGAGATAGGACTTAATCCTAACTTCTTACATATTGAAAATGGCATAACATTTCCCGATGCTCCAGAATCCAATAAACAGTTATGCAAACTCTTTCCAAAAATCCTTAAACTTAAAAGAAAAGGCGGGGTATTGGTCTTACCTTTATAGATAGCTACGTTTGTCTCCTTCACATGAGTCACTTTACCTTTTCCTTTTAAGCGGTCTGCCTCCTCCAAGGCCTTCAATACCACTTCACGTTGAGTTGGGCACCACTTCATGATGTCAAAGAATGGCAATGATGTCTTCTGTCTCTGCAGTTCTACAATAAAATTGAATTCTGAATCATTCCTCACTTGATATTTAGGAAAAGGAGGTAGATTACCTCTATTCTGAGAATCAGAAGGTCCCTTTGGTGGTGGTGGATTATTATATGCATTTTGGTTAGGTGGGACCATATTTTTTGGAGGTGCAGATGTAGTAATGGGCCCTTATTCTGATTTCTTAGAAAATGACCACCTTTAGACTGAAAGGCTTGGGCATCATACACATCCTCCTCTGGCTCATTGTCTCCCTGCATGGGAAATTGGTATTTTTCTTTAATAGTCTCATAATTCATAGCAGTACTTACTAGCCCATTATCCTAATTGGAATTTCCTACTAGAGGATGGGCATCACCTTGTGCAATCTTTACAATTTTCTTCATTTCTGGGCAATTAACCTTAGAATGTGTTGCAGTACTATGTAGCCTGCACCAATTAGTCATGAAATTAAGGTCAGCTGCATTAGCAGTATGTGATCTCTCCTCACCTGACTGATAATTATGGGGAACTCCCCCATTGTTAGGTCTAGTATTCCACTGCCTATTGTTGTTGTTGAACCTCTGGTTATATCCTCTGTTCTAATTTTTGTAATTTCAGTTAGAGGAATTCTGATTCTAAAAGTTTTGGTTGGTGTTCTGATTCCCATTCTGATTGGAGTGATTTCCCTGATTGTTGTAACCTCCCTGGTTTTGATAATTCTGATTTTGGTTGTGGGGAGGGTTTTTCCTAAGTTGTGCCATGTCATTAGATATTTGAGATAGAGTCTTCTTGAGAGTTTCTATCTCACTAGTCAGTTGAACAGTTTGTTCATTTTTCACATTCTGCACTATGGATGGGGAATGAACATGGGTTGATCCTCCCACTTGTTGTTGATTTTGAGGTTGTTGAGAAGAATCTTGTATGCCATTGCCAAAAAAGGGCATGGTAGGTGGAGCTTGTAACTCAGACACAGGTCTGTATTGGGAGTAAGACATCCCTAGGATAGTGTTGTACAATGGTGGGTTAGGCATCTGATAATTCATGGGAGGGAGAGCTGCTCCTAAACCTCTTGATTGCAAACTTATCTGTAGTTGCAATTTGATAGCTAAATGATAAACCTTAGATAGGGATTCAATCTCATTGGCCTAACAATTTCTCTATAAGAATAAGCCAATCAAGGGATCAACAGCTCTTAAATATGCCTAAATGGCAATATTCTCGGCTACTAAGTAAGGATCTTGCAACCTACGAAACATCCTTAGGAATCTAGTGTTGAATAGAGGCAATGGCTCATGATGTTCCTTTCTTATGGTGGCAAACTAGTGATACAAGATGGTAGGGTCTACATAAACCCAGAATTGATTAAAGAATGCATTTTCTAAATCTATCCAACCCAAGATAGATCCTCGAGGCAGATTTAAGTACCAATTATATGCCATATCCCCCAAACAATAAGGAAACAATCTACATACCACATCCTAATGAGCAACTTGAGCATGTGTACAAGCATCTTTGAATACTTGTATGTGCTCCCCAACACTTCTTGATTCACCATGTATGTACTTGGGACAAAAAAATTCTGGTTTCTTCGGTAAATCATGGATTCCTCCTGGAATAGTCCCTAATGGACAAGGGTTATTCACAAAATAAGCCATGGGTAGAATTGGTTAAGCAAGTGGTGATACTGGCCAAATTGGTGGTGATAATGGCCTAACAGATGGAGGCGATACTAGCCTAACCAATGGGGGTGATGTAGGTTGAACTGGTGGTGGTGTAGGTGGATTTGGTTGAAATCCAGGTGGAGTAAGCGGTGGTGGAAATGTAGGTATCAATATTCTATGAGCATGGCGTCTAGGTCTGACCGGGGTTTGAAGTTCTTCTAATGGTTTAGGATTAATAGAGGATATGAAAATCCTCCTGTATTTCTCTGGTGAGAATGACACAATGTGAGCCAGCTTGATCCTCTAGGCCCTCCTTCTAGCGTCAGATCTGTTGATGGTGAAAATGACACAAACAACATTAAACAAAATATTTCTACTCTATTTCTCCTAAAAAAGAAAGACAACATGTAGTAGCCTAACTCCCAAGGTCCTGGTAGTTGGTTCTCAACTGTTTAGTGTCACTCAATCGGTCCATGCAACTGTAATATTAAAGGGGCCTTTGTTGGTAATGAGGAATGCAAGCAATGACTTATTCATTGAACTGTTTTTAATGAAAAGGGGGTTTTTAAATAAAAGAAAAAGATAGATCAGGGCGTACATCAGTAAACATGAATAAAACTTATCTAATATCCAGACATATATCTTCAACAACGAATGTTCTTCCAACAGATCAATAAAACCATAGCATGATGCAATTTACAGAATAATCCATAATATTGCATGCATCTAAGGTGCTTAATTTAACATCACAAAAACACATCATAAATATTTCAAAGATAGAAGAACACACTCTCATTCGTTGCCAAGACCATAGATCACAAACTTCAATAAACTCAATTCACAGATAATCTAATGAAATAATCTTTAAATCTGGTTTCTTCTAATGATTTTCATCACATAAGAAACACTCATGCTTCAGCACAATCACTGGCATACAGATAGACTATGATTCATCAACCTTATCCAATAAAACTCACTTCCAACACCATATTGCATAAAAACCTGTAATTATATTCAACTGTAAATAAAATTAACAAAGTATCTCTATAAAAACTACAAAAATTATATCTCCTACTATGAGTTGGCTAATCTTATTCTCATTAGCCAACCCTTATAATATGATACCTCATAGGGATTTATAGATATACCAAAATTTGAATTCCCTTCTATTTTAGGTCGATCCACCCTTTTAGGGATCAAAGTCTTCTTGGAAACTTAGATCAATTTGATCTCTAATTCCCACCTTGATCACTCAGTTAAACTAGAAGAAAAGAATAGAGAGGAGAAAAGAAAGTCATGTGCCCACAAACTACCAGTTATGCATGCAAAGGAGAAAAAAGAAAACCATGCATGCATGAGGCTATCAATTATGCATGTGAAGCCTTCTCTGCAATGTACTCGTCATAACTGGAGAAGACTTGTTGAAGCACCTCCAAATCTAGCCCATCAACCCAACTGTCTTCAAACTTGATCCTTTCTAACTCCGTAGCAACAAATCCTCTCATGTCTTTTAGCTTTGTTAACTCCCTCTTAACTGCCCTTATCTCTTCTTTAATATCCATTAACTAATCTAAAAATAGATCTTCACCATCATCTCCTTTTTGCATGACCTCTTTAAACCTATCATCCCATTTCTCCTTTATTTGGCTCAAAGGCAGGCCCTCCTTTACTGGTATATTAACATTCACTATGACAACAATAACTGCTTCCAACTCTTCAAACTCTTCATTTAGATCCTTGACAGAATCTTGAAATTCACTTTTATGCTTGTATAGAAAGTCAAACCTAAACCGAAGTATACTGGAAGTCTTCTCCAAGAAATCTTTATTGTCCTCTTCAAGTATTGAATGTTCTAGAAGAGTGGACCTTAAAAATTTGCTAACCTCCTTCAACCTTTGACTATATCCTCTGTACTCCTCCTCCCATTCTCCCAATACTTTGACATACTAGTTCATTTCCTCTATTATCTCCTCCATCATTTTGTGAACCTCAAAAATGTTGTCTAGCACCTCACTTATTTCCCAATTTATCTTATCAGTCCACCTATCCAACATCTCTACCTTACTCCTTACCTGTACCAAATCATCCACCTCTTTCTTACTAAGAAAAATTGGTGTTTCAGTGGTGGAAATTTGTTGTGACCTCGAAGTAGAAACACTCTTCAAAAAAGTATGCAACTGATTCAACTGAGCCTTAAGCTCATCCTTTCTCTACTTATCTTTCATCATTCTGGATTTAGTGGATGAAGCTACCACATCTATCAAATTCATCTGTTGATCTCTGGTTGGTCTCCCCAAGTTAATAGTGCCCAACTGGTAATCAGTCAATTGCATGTCTCCTACATCCTTGTCCATCATTGGTATGTCACATTCAACAATAATTTCTCCTATGTCGGTAAGCCTAGTGGAATGTAGGATTTTTGCCTTCTTCTTGGGCCTTTCTTTCTCAATTTCCTTCATCATATCATCCCAATTGAGAGGTTGTGAAGGTGTCACTGATATCTTCTAAATATCCAATTATAACCAAGTGGGAGAACCTGGAGTAGTGTTCATTATAGTTGAACAAGAAGCAACAATAGTAGTAGAGGGTGGTTGCACATTTACTTGAGGTTGAAAATCAACCCCTTGTATCTCTTGTTGTTCTTTCTCCACATTTGTCTAAGAAAGCTTTTTAGCTTCCTCCTTTTCCTTCTATTCTTGTATCCCTTCCCCTTCTTAGAAGCCGATTCCTAAGGAGTTTTGGTTCTTAGGATAGCCCAGTGAATACTTCTATCCAAAACTGGCCTCCCTATTTACTTTATGTCAATAGTCTCCTCACCATCCTAGTCCATCAGATCCAAGCTTTTGGTGCCAATATTTAATGCTTCATATGATGGATCTAACACCACTCCATCATCTACTAATGTATTAGAGATGTCATCCTTGATCCCAAATTCTACCATGAGTGCAATAGGAAACCTCTCATATTTCCTTTTCCTGAAGTCATACTCATCCTGAAGATCCCTCCAGAATTTTTCTAGCAGGTTGAAATGTTTGTCGAAAACCGAAGGCAGCAAAGCATTCATTTTCTTCTTTGGGTCCAAGTGTTTTCGAGCAGTGTACAAACCTAGTTTCAGATGTATCAATTCAGTGCAAACTACCTGAACTCCCACAAGATGTTGGCAACTGTATTCACTCAATTGCATGTGAAAATTATGGCCCCTGTTTTGTGCTTTAACCCAAATCTGGCATTGACCCCCAAAGCTTGATATACAAATTCCATTAGAACCATCCTGTTGCTACAACATCTTGGAAGTAAGTGGGGATGACCTTCAAATCCAGTCAATTTGAAATAAGTGAACTTGGGGTATTGGATATACCAACATCCCCATTCCGTGATAAGGGCGATAGCTTCTTGGCTCAATCTATATCTTGCATCTCCATTAAGCTGGTTAATGATTACATACAAGAATACATCATTAACCCTTCTAAATTGTATTTCAGATACTTGTAGAGATAGCTGATCATAATGATCCCATACTTTCCTTTGTCCATCAGCTTCTCCCAATATACCCACTCTATTCAATCCCTGAAAGATGCCTCCTCTAGCTGTTGCATAGACAACATAGGAAGTCATAAAGAAGCTCTTGGTTTCCCTTATTCTAGTTAACTGGTCATGAATAGCATCAAAGACAACCATTGGCCAATCAAACTATTGTTTTCCATTAAAGATGGTCTGAATGAAGGGAAACATCCATTCTTTAAAATGAAATGCATCCCTCTTCCCAAAGACTCTAAACAACATCATTATCAAGTCTGATACTTCTTTGTAGAATTTTTGCCTCTTTGGTTGATCATGAATCTTGGTCAGAGACTTCTTCTTTGTTCTCAACCATTTCTTGTTCAAGTGATCTTTGTTGGCCTCCTTGTATTTTCTATATTTCTCTAAAGCTTTTTCCTCCTTCAATTGTACCAGGCTCTTTGCATATAGGACACTAAACATGTGTTGAAACATTTGAGGAGTTAAATCAATAATAACATTATCCTGTGAATCCATACACTGCCTAGTGGCTGGATTGTAAGATCCTATTGGTATCATGATCAACTCCAGGCACTGGATAGATAGAGGAAATAAGGTGATGTGAGCCAAGCCAAACTCAACTATTCTTTGAGTTCTTCCTGTTATATCCTCAACGAATGTTTCCAAATTTAACTCCCCAAAATTGTATGAGCCCAGATTGGTGTCAGTTATATCAAACCAATCTGATTCCACTTTGCTTGCAATGACAACAGGACCCCTATGGTTATACCTCAAGTTATAAGGCAGCTGCTTCGGCTTAATCTTCTTAGGCTTAGTTTTTGCCTTTGATGTTTCTGTAGGGTGATTCCTTTGGGAAGCTTCTCTTAATACTCTTGACATTCTTTAGCTTTCTTGCAACAAAACCTCTAATTAAATCCTTGAATAAAAATCACAAAATATGATTCAAAACCCTACCCTTCATATATATATCGAAGGTGGAACCAAACATAAAAACATTCTAAACATACTCCTTTAAAACACTGTCGAGCTCAGAGCCAAAATCGTTATTGAGATTACAATAATAACAAGCGGGACCGGAGTCAGAACTAGAATGGTAACTAGAACTGGAACCGGAATGGAAACTGATTTGGTTTCTTTCAGATTTTCTAATTTCATATTCAGTTCCACTTCCGCCTAGGTTATCATTATTTTGAATGAATGCTTCTCACTATAAGCAGAGTCAGAGACGGGATGAAAATAGAATCGATACTTATTGGAAAACATGGTTCAAAAATCTAAATCGATTCTGATCCCGCTTCTGCCTAAATAACTATGACATCATAAGTGATTTTAACAGTTTGGTAGATAACTTCATGATTTAAGGGCTAGGTCATATCAAAATGAAAAGGGGCTTAAATATAACCTAATAAGACCATCCCCATATGACTGAAAGGTGACTGTACTTTTTAGGGCATCATATTTAAATTAAAAACACGAACACAGAAATGCGTAAAAACCCTAAACTAAAAACCCTCGATATATAATAAATAGGGCACGAATTTCACCCTATTTAAATTAACTAGACTAAATGTACAATAGATTCCTAAGTAAAAACAAGATTTACCAAACCCTACTCACTGTGGAACCATAATTTAGCCTACACATTTAAAAACTAGGGCAACATGATGTGGTCATGACTAAAACATGAAAATGACTGTGTTAAAAACAAACAGATAGGAAACAAAACCAGAAAAGTCAAATGAAAACAAGAAAACCTAAACAAAAGAGAAAAAAACTAAAACACACGAACTTACAGAGGAATTCGCATGAAACCAAGCAATCCAAGATGAACAAAAATGGAAAATGCGAACATAAAAAGAAGAACAAGAATAGAAAACCCTACCTCGAATGCAAATAAATAGGTTAACTTCTTGAAGCAATCTACGCACAATAGTCTCTCTTTCAATCGATTCACTCACACAAAATCTTCACTGCAACTCTGGTTCAGTCTTCAATCTCTTAACAATAGTGGTAATAACTATGCGTTAATCCCTAATTAGGGTAAAAAACTCAGAGTTTCACGCATGTATGGCACCTGTCATTAATGCAATAAATGCAGTAGAGCAGAGTCGAAACTGTAGAAAGAACTGGCACATTACTACCGTGTGACTTTAGTAAAGTCGATGACCAAGAAATGTTGAGAGCGAAATCGAAACAAAAACTGCTTTGGAAATTTGAGTAATTTCCCAACTTGGTTTCTATTCCAGTTCTGATTTCGTCGACAAAGAATCAAACGAAACCAAACATCAAAATAAAATAAAATGACCGAAATGAGAAAAATTAACATAAAAAAACTAGTTTAAAATGAAAGACCAAAAAGCAGAGGTGGAGGTGGAGGCGGAACGAGAATTGATTTTGAAACTTTGAATAAATTATGACTTAACTTCCACTCCGGCTCTGGCTTCAATAAAGACAAAAAAAAAAGGTCAAAAGAAGGACTATCAGGATGGGAATCGGAATGAGTTTTGAAAGAAGTTCTAAAACCTGATCCAATTCTAGCTCCGGTTCCAACAAAATAAACCAAAGAAAAACAAAGTATTGGAAAAGAAAGACTCCAAACTTTGTTTGAAAAACAACCAAGGATAAAAACATAAAGGGGGGCCCATTTTGACCAAGGAAAAAGATGCGGTGGTTATGCAAAGCATAACAAGGCCGAAAGGGTAAAGACAAATGTGTCTCCAAAGCCCCATGAGGATTTTATCCAATCGTCCTCCTCATACTCAAGAAAATTAGATTCATGGTTAAAATAGGGGACAAATGTAGGAAAATTAGACTCCTAGTAAAAATAGGGAACAAACGGGTCAGAATCATGGAAAATAGGTTCAAGTGGTGGTTTAGGTTTGTCATCATCATGAGGCCAAAAGAGTTGTACCCATGCTTCCCTTTTCACTGGGACTTTAGGAGGGTCTTTAGAAGGTGTAACGTTAAACTTTTTTCAAAACTCTTTGTCAAAAGAAGGCTCACTTGGTTCTCGAAATGTTTCATTAAGATCATAGTCACCTAAGGATCTTGCAAAATCAATTCCCACTCATGCGAGTCGATTTCAATATAGGATTCCTCGGGTGTCTCGACACTTTTAGAAGCACTTAGACACTCACTCAAAAGTACATGGGTACATGGACCATCAATCTTGATTGGCTCAAACCCTAACCCCAAATTATTTGGTCTTTTGGATGACATTACGGGTTCTCTTCTTCCAGTCTTGTTTATGCTAAGGCCACTAGTTCTGTCATAGCCTTTTTCTTTCATCATCTCATAGCCTCTGTCATACTAGTGTAAATCTTGAAAAACTCACATTTCAAATAATGAAAAAGTGATACATTATTAACATTAAATATCCATAAATGCTCAAAGGAAAATTCATTAATGAATTACAAATTACATACACCAAAAGAGTGTTACAATTCATTTGTTTCAATGATACATAAACAAGTTTACATCTATGGAGTAGAGTTACATTTTACAAATTGGCTATACTCACCATACAAAAGTAATACATGAAGTACATCCATATGATAAATAACCTCATATCCTCAACTTCAATGACACCACTGGTCTTTTGCAAGTTGAGGCCAAGAGTGTGGTTAAGGCACCTTTTTCGCCCAACCACAAAGCACATGACTTCCCCGGGTTTCTTCCTAACTCAAAGAAATCCCTGACCCTACACAAGGAGCCTAGCAACTTGGGAAAATAAAGTAGGAGGGAACTCTCAATGCATGCTTGATGCCTATATGCATTCCTATACTAGAACAACATATTTCTTGCATGCAGGATGTGGCAGAGACATATATAACATAAAATTTTAGGTTTTTTATGCATCTATTTCACTGGTACATCGCTTGGCCAAGCATTCAAATATAAATGGTAGTTTAAGAAAAGTTTAAGTAAAGTCAAGAGGATCCCACATTTGGCATCATGTCCTAGAATTTTCTCATTAAGGTGTAAATACTGCATAGTTCCACATAAGTTTCATACAGTTCAAACATTTACAGGTTCAAGCATTCTTTCTGAAAAACACCTTACATTTTCCAAGTTTTCTATTTGATTTCAAAAGAAATTCATTCACAAGAAATAAATTCTACATCTGGTTTTACATTTCACATTTGAATTGGTTTATTCAATCTTCTAACATTCCAATGGATATCAGTAATATCTTCCTACTTGTTTTCAAAGTATCCAATAAGCCATTTCCAAATTAAACGGTTTAATCTAAAATTAACAGATTTGTATAAATTTGAAAGAATTACTCTCCAAGTAGAAAAATATACAATTTAAAGAGTAAAACTTTCCCCTTCACATGAATGCATATGTATATATATATTTACATTTTTATACATATATTCAGAAATAAACACAATCTAATACAAAAATTATATCACTTTAAAACAAAAAATTTAATAATTCTAAATCAGATTTTAATATCCATTCTTTTCAAAATTAAAACTTTCTCTCATTCATATTGTATTTGTATTTTTGTTATTATATATATATATATATATATATATACATATATAAGTAAATATACAAAAATTCACATTTTCAGCTGAAGTAATTTCATTTCAAATACAACCACAGACAAACTATTTGTTACCTCTTATCGAAATGATATATTTAATTAAGTATATATATGTATATATACTTTCAAAAGATTGCAATTACTAACGAAATAATATATACATCTACAACCATGGATATATTCTTTTACATTCTATAGTGCTAAATATACAAACATATAATCATAAATATATATTTATATATATACATATATATACGTATATATATACACATTTGTTGGAGTTCACATTTGTAGACAAAATAAAATATACATCTACAACCTTGTTTTCTTTATACTCCAGTATATGTACTCAAACATATAAATATATGTATGTATTCTTATTTATAGGGGCTGATAAAAGAAGAGAGAGATATCTACAAACGCAAGGCAGATTTTAAAGTTATCAAAAATTTTAATAGGCAGCGTTTTTTTGGCTTCTATGAAGGCACGACCCCTATGGGGGGTGTGTTGCTTGTGGAGGGTAGTGCCCTCTCCACAGGCAACCATCCCCTATGGGGATGCATGGTTCGGGGGGCTTTTAAGCCTTCCCCAATACATTTATAAATAAACTTCAAAACAAAACCAACATTCCCCAAAAACAAATTTTATTCTTGAGTTCATCCAACATAAATATAGTAATAATAATATGTATTTACATATATATATATACAGCTCTATATATATGTAAATATGTATTATTATTATTATATTTTGGATCATAAATTCAATTTAAAAGGGGCAATTTACAATAATTGGTGCAGTATATGAAATTCAATTCTGAATTTCACAGAACACAAATTCATACATAATGTTATATATATTTATATAAATATATATAATTTTATATTAAAAAAGTAGAAAAAAATACAGATTTGTACAACCAAGAATTTGAATCACAAATAGTGAATAGAACATTCAAAGGGTTTCAAGGGAGGAATTAATCTTTTCACGGGAAATCATCTATTTTCACATTTTGTAATTGAAATGCATTGGAAGGAATTGAAAACCTGGAATTTGCTTTCCGTGTGAATTTCCTCTTCCTATTGTTGTTCCTCTTTCTCCCACCATTCTTGTTTTGTTGTGATTCCCCAAAACCTACTTCTCAGTGCTCATTTTCAGTTATCTTTTTGCATAGAAACCAAGAAAGATTATGAAAACAATTTTGTGTGTTTTCATTATTCTTTTTCCCTCTTTTACAAATTTCTCCCCAAAATTTTCCTATAACCTAATCTTTAAAAATAAAATAAGATTTATTTTCTTGCACAATATTCATCCTCAACAAATAATATAGAATACCATTTTAATTACGAATTCAATATTTATTCCAAGTAAATAATAAAGAAATATCATTTATTCACAAATAAAATAAGAAACATATAAACATTTAACTAAATTAAATACTAAATGCATCTACATGATTCTAAGTGTTTGTGTGTGTGCGAGAGAACCGTTCCTCCTTTACCTTGCCAGGAAGCTAACCTATTCTACCTTAACCACACCCTTGGTCTTTGACAGTCCTGCAACTCAAGTACACTCAATCACCCATTAATAAATTAGTATCTAGGTAAAATACAAATAAAAAAAATATCATTCATTAATCCAAATAAGACTTTTCTATTTTGTATCACTTTCGAAATAAAACTAAATTCAATACATTTTAACTTTTTTTAAATGAAAACAAATTTTTTCTTATTTCATCTCTCAAAAAATCATATTATTTTTTATTTATTCCATCACACACATTTATTCATATATCAAATCCATATAAATAAAAAACAAGCAGCATCAAAGTTTGAGATGTGACATCCTTCCCTACTTGGAAGAGACATCATCTCAATATCTTATTACAAACATCCACACAAAAGAGTCTTAAACATTCAATGTATCACAATTCATAATATGCAAGAAACAAAAGAGTGTTGTAGAATATCAAATGCAGAAAAGATCTATCAATATCCTTCGCATTCTCCGAGGTGGCACTATCCATCAAATACTGGTCCCACTGGACTCTATACTGCACCACATCTTGGTTCTACAACTTAATGTTGTGCCTTTCCAAAATCTTGATGGGCTCCACTAGCACCACCCCTGGGTCTTGAACCTACAATGCATGCCTATAAAGGATATGAGTAACATCCAGATGGTATGGATTAAGCACAAAAACATGGAAGACATTATGTATATGGGATAGAGCCGGTGGTAGAGAAAGCCTATATGCAACCGGATTAATAACTTCCAAAACCTCAAAAGGACCAACATATCTAGGAGGAATCTTAGAGCTCTTGCCAAATGATATTGAACTCCTATGTGACTAAACCCTCAAGAAGACCTTATCTCCATCTGAGAATGTCTAAAATTTTTGTTCCTATCAGCAAAACTCTTTTGACGATCTGAATCTTGTTTCAACTTTTCCTTGATTAGCTTCATTTGATCCTCTATCTCTCTCAACATCTTAGTCCTAATGACAATCTTGTCTTCCACCCTGTCCCAACTGATAAGTGTATGACATTTGTGGCCATACAAAGCTTCGAAAGGTGCCATTCCTAAGGAGGCATGATAGGAGTTATTATATGCAATCTCCACTAAAGGTAGGTACTCCTCCCACTTATGTTGTTGTTCCATATAGTATATCCTGAGGAGATCCTCTACTACCTGATTTACCCTCTTCATCTGACCATCGGCCTGAGGATGATAAGTTGAGCTAAAGTTCAATTTGGTTTCCAAGGAAGAACTCAATATACTCTAAAACCTAGAAGTCATTTGAGTGTCACGATCTGAGATGATCGTCTTTGGCACTCTATGCAACCAAAAAATCTCCTACACAAACTTCTTCACTAAAACTAGGGATCCGTCCTTAAGATTCCTAGGAATAAAGTGAGCTAATTTTATCAATTTATCTACCACAACCAAGATGACATCATGCCAATTCTTGTTCATAGGAAACCCCTGAATAAAATCCATAGTAATTACCTACCATTTATATTTTGGCACTCTATGTGGATATTAAATTCCCACTGGATGCAGATGCTCAACCTTAACTCATTGGCATTCCAAACATCGGGCCACAAAAGAAATAACATCTCTCTTAAGTCCTGACCAAAAATACAATGGTTTGAGTCCCTCTACCATTTTTTTCACATCGGGGTGCCCTGAATATGGTGCATTATAAAGTTCTTCTAGCACTAGCTCCCTCAATCATGTTGAGTTAGGAACATACATCCGTCCCTGGTACCTCAAGATTCCATTAGTATCAAACATATAACCAACATATATATGATTCGAAGGATCCTGCTCTAGGGCTTATTTCACCCTTTCATGATGCTCATCTCCTAGCAAAGCTTGAATCACCTATTGCCTGAAATTTCACCTTATACTGACCATAGCTGCAAGATGTCTCCTCCTACTTAAGGAATATGCTACTTTGTTCTCTTTTCCTTTTATATATTCAATACCAAAACTATACTCACTCAAAAAACTCCAACCATTGTCTCTGACAAGCATTCAAGTTGGGTTGAGAAAAGATATACTACAATTCTAAATGATCTATTTTCAGTTCAAAAGGCTTCCCCAAAAGGTAGTGCCTCCACATTTGAAGAGAATGCACTATGGAATCCAACTCCAAATAATGTGGTGCATAGTTCAATTCATGTTGTTTCAATTTCCTTAATTCATATGCCACCACCTATCCATCTTTGCATAAGGACTACTCCTACACCCTCTCCTGAATCATCTATTATCACTGTGAAGTGCCCATTTGGATCTGACACAATCAAGATAGGTGTAGAAGTAAGTTTCTCCTTCAGCAATTGAAAAGCCTTCTCACACTTGTCACTCCATTAGAATTTATTTCCTTTTATTTAGAGTGTGGTGATGGGTGCTATGATTTTTAAGAACCCCTGGACAAACTTCCTGTAATAGTCAAAAATTCTCATAAAGCTCCGGACTTCTGAAACATTTTACAATGTTGGAAACTCCATGATTGTATTGATCTTATCTGGGTCCACTGCTATCCCATCAACTGAAATAACATGTCTCAAATAGTGCACCTTAGTTTGGTAAAAAGTACATTTAGATATCTTCCCATAGAGCTTATGATCCCTCAAATGTTGCAACACTATCCTCAGATGTTTTTCATGCTCTTCCTCGAATTTTGGAATATATTAGGAATCATCCAGGAAAACTAAGACAAATTTATCTAGGCAGCCTCAGAATATACTATTCATCAAATTCATAAAAAAATTTGGAGCATTGGTTAGCCCAAACGGTAACATCATGAATTCATAGTGCTTGTATATCATCCTGAAAGTAATTTTTGAAAATGTCCTCATATTTTATCCTTAGTTGATGGAATCTTGACCTAAAATAAATCTTTGAGAATACCTTATCCCGTTTCATCTAATCGAACATATAATCAACCCTAGGGAGCATATACTTATTTGTAATGGTAAGCTTGTTAAGCATTCTATAATCAATGGACAACCTTAAGGTCCTATCCTTTTTCTTCACAAATATGACAGGTGCTCCCCATGGAGACACACTTAAACTTACAAAACCCTACTTAAGAAACTCTTGTAACTAGGCCTTCAGCTCATGCAATTTTGTAGTGTTCATCCTTTATGGTGCCTTAGACTGAGGCTAATCTCTAGGTATCAAGTCTATTGAGAAATCAAATACTTTCTTAGGTGGTAGTTCAGTCAGCTCATCTGTAAAAACATCTTGGAATTCCTTCAAAATAGGATGGTCATTGGCTGACAACTCTGAACTATTGAGATCCCTGACTTTTACTACACAGATAGTGCACCATTTTCTGCTAGCCTTCTTTAGCTACATGGAAGATATCTGCCTAAATTATAAAGGCCTTTTTAAAACCATGAATCTCAACACAATTACCCTGATCATCAGAACACCTCACTATTTTTTCTTCACAATCAACGAGGGCCTTGTGTTTAGTAAGCCAATTTATTCCCAAGATTACATCATATGACCCCAGAGGTGCTACATACAAATTGACTTGCGTCTCAAAGATAGGAATTTCAAGTTCACTGCAAGCTAGAAATTGCTCCATTATCCTCTCTATCAAATTTCCATATTAAACCTTCCATGAATTAGCCATATATCCCAACTTAATAGATAATCTAGAAATAATATGAGGATCTACAAAACACTTAGTGGCTTCAGTATCAATTAAGATAGAAAAAGGGCATCCAAAAAGCTTACCTGAAATCTAGATTGGTGTAGCTTGGTAGTTAACTTGGTGATTATCAATCACCACATGAATGTGATGTTGATTCTTGTTCTTCATATTATTCACTCTTTTAGGAAACACACTGGCATAGTGCTCCCTGCCACATGTATAACAACCTTCGTGGGGTGCTCTAGGTCAATCAGAAGCATCTCTCCTGTTGTTGTTGTTGTTATTATTGTAATTTTCCCTCTTATTGTGGTTCTAATTTCTATCATTGTGGTCCTAATAATTATTACGCCTCTTGAGATTCTTGATCCACCTGTTATTATTATTGCCCTAATTGTATTGCTTTTGATTAATTTTATTCTGACTATTTCCTTGAGACTTCTTGTTACCATACTTGGCATCTTTGCTCCTTTTGTAATTTGCAACTTGCTTTAACTTTTGTTCTTGCTTGGTTGCTTTATCAAAAACCTCATCCATGGTGGAAAGATTATGAATGTCCACTTCAGCTCCAATTTGAGGCCTAAGCCCCAGAATGAATTTACAAACCCAAAACCTCTCATCAAGCTAGTACTGGGGTATGTATTTGAGAAAGTGGGAAATTTTTTCCCAATACTGAGTTACTATCATTCCCCTTGAGTGAGAGTCTAGAATTCAAACATCTTTTTGTCAAAATACGACTGTGGTAGCCATATTTTCTTGAACAACTGCAGAAATTGCTCCCAAGTCACCTTGCCATGCAAAAATTTCTTCTCAGCCTTTTTGTTATCCCACCAGGTGGTAGCTTCACCAGTGAGTTGATATGATCCCCATTTAGCCTTAGTCTCATTGAATACATTTTGTAGGGAAAAACACTTCTCCATCTCAATCACCCATGCTTCTGACCCGTCCCCAAATGTTTTTTCATCAAAATTTGGTGGGGTGACATTTTTGAGGTCCTTTCCAAACTCTTTAGCCACCTTTCCTTGCTTACTTGAGTTTCCTTCGGTCTATAACTATTCTCCATTTGTATTTCCTTCATTTCAACTAGAATTCGGCCCTAGTTGGTCTGTTCACCATTCTTATTCTAGGCTATCAATCCTGGCCTCTTGTCGACTCAACAAGGCTAAGATCTTATCCAACCTGTCATTCATATCACCATGGGATCCTCCTCCATGATGATAAGTGCTAACATCCATCAGAATCACTTCGAAAAACATAACATTAAGCGTAATTAGGCATAGGTCCTAGAGTTTAACCTAGACACTCTGATACCAAAATGTAAAGCTCAAAAAACTCACAGACCAAATAAAATATTTTCATGTACTATGCACATTTCAAATAAGGAAAAAGTGATACATGATTAACATTAAATATCCATAAATGTTCAAAGGAAAATTCATTAATGAATTAAAAATTACATACACCAGAAAGGTGTTATAATTCATCTATGTCAATGATACATAAACAAGTTTACATCAATAATTGCATCCATGAAGAAGAGTTAAATTTTACAAATTGGCTATGCTAGCCATACAAAAGTAATACATGAAGAACATCCATAGAATAAAGAACCTCGAATCCTCAACCGTCATGACACCACTAGTCTTCAGCAAGCTGAGGCCAAGAGTATGATTAAGGCACCTTTTCCACCCAACCACGAAGCACATGACCTCCCCAAGTTTCTTCCTAACTCGAAGAAATCCCTGACCCTGCATGAGGATCCTAGCAACCTAGAACAATAAAGTAGGAGGGAACTCTCGATGCATACCTGATGCTTATATGCATTCCTATACTAGAACAACATATTTCTTGCATGCAGGATGTGGCAAAGACATATATAACATAAAATTCTAGGCTTTTTATCCATCTATTTCACTAGTACATTGCTTGGCCAAGCATTCAAATATAAATGGTAGTTTAAGAAAAGGTTAAATACCATCTTTGGGAGCCCACATTCAACATCATGTCCCAAAATTTTCTCATAAAGATGTAAATAATGCATAGTTTCACATAAGTTGCATATAGTTCAAACATTTACATGTTCAAGCATTCTTTCTAAAAAACACCTTACATTTTCCAAGTTTTCTATTTGATTTCATAAGAAATAAATTCTACATCTGGTTTTACATTTCACATTTGACTTGGTTTAGTCAATCTTATAACATTCCAATGGATATCGGTAATATCTTCCTACTTGTTTTCAAAGTATCCAACAAGCCATTTCCAAAGTAAATGGTTTAATCTAAAATTAACAGATTTGTATAAATTTGAAAGAATTGCTCTCCAAGTAGAAAAATATACATTTTAAAGAGTAAAAATTGCTACTTCATGTGAATGCATATGTATATATATATATATATATATATATATATATATATATATATATACATATATATAAATTTACATCTTTATACATACATTCAGAGATCAACACAATCTAATACAAAAATTATCACTTTAAAAAAAAACTTTAATCATTCCAAATCAGATTTTAATATCTATTCTTTTCAAAATTAAAACTTGCTCTCATTCATGTTGTATTTTTGTTTGTGTTATTATATATGTATACATACATACATATATATATATATATATATATATATATATATATATATACACACTTAATAGAGTTTATATTTGCAGACAAAATAAAATATACATCTACAACCTTGTTTTATTTATACTCCAATATATGTACTCAAACATATATATATACATATATATTCTTATTTATAGGGGCTGATAAAAAAAAAGAGATATTTGTAGATGCAAGGTAGATTTTAAAGTTATCACAAATTTTAATAGGCAGCTTTTTTTTGGCTTCTATGAAGCCATGGCCCCCCATGAGGGGTGCACTGCCTATGGAGGGAAACGCCCTCTCCACAGGCCCACGGCTTGTGGAGGGGCGGCTACCTCCACAGGAAGCCATCCCCTATGGGGATGCATGGCCGGGGGGCTTTTAAGCCTTCCCCAATACATTTATAAATAAACTTCAAAACAAAACCAACATTCCCCAAAAATAAATTCGATTCATAATTTTATTCTTGAGTTTGTCCAACATAAATATAGTAATAATAATATATATTTACATATATATGCAGCTTTGTAAATATGTATTATTATTACATTATGTGTCATAAATTCAATTTAAAAGGGGTAATTTTCAATAATCAGTATAGTATATGAAATTCAATTCCGAATTTTACAGCAGCAGGACACAAATTCATACCTAATGTTATATATATTTATATAAATATATATAATTTTATATAAAAAGAGTAGAAAAAAATACAGATTTTTACAGCCAAGAAGCTAAATCACATACAGTGAATAGAACATTCAAAGGGTTTCAAGGGAGGAATTAATCTTTTCATAGTCAGGCATCTATTTTCACATTTTGTAATTGAAATGCATTGGAAGGAATGTAAAACCTAGAATTCGCTTTTTGTGTGAATTTCCTCTTCCTATTTTTGTTCCTCTTTCTCCCACCATTCTTTTTTTGTTGTGATTCCCCAAAACCTACTTCCCGGTGCTCATTTTCAGTTATCTTTTTGTAGAGAAAACAAGAAATATTATGAAAACAAATTTGTGTGTTTTTTTAATTCTTTTTCTCTGTTTTAAAGATTTCTCCCCAAATTTTTCCTATAACCTAATCTTTAAAAATAAAATAAAATTTATTTTCTTGCACAATATTTATCCTCAGCAAATAATAAAGAATGCAATTTTAATTACAAATTCAATATTTATTCCAAGTAAATAATAAAGAAATATCATTTATTCGCAAATAAAATAATTATCCTTTATAACAAAGCATTATCATTTAATTGCATAATGAAATATTTAATTAAATTGGAATTAATTCTTTTATTCCTTTGCACTTTTATTTCACTATAAATTAATTTAATTAAGCATTCAGAAGAATAAGCCATATAAATTTTTAACTAAATTAAATATTAAATGTATCTACATGATTCTAATTGCTTGTGTGTGCACGAGAGAACTGTTCCTCCTTTACCCTGCCAAGAAGCTAACCTCTTCTACCTTAACCACACCCTTGGTCTTCGACAGTCCTGCAACTCAAGTAAACTCATGCACCCATTAATATATTATTATCCAAGTAAAATAAAAATAAAAAACAATATCATTCATTAATCCAAATAATATTTTTCTATCTTGTATCACTTTTGAAATAAAACTAAATTCAATACATTTCAACTTTTTCAAAATGAAAACAAATATTTTCTTATTTCATCTCTAAAAACACCATATTATTTATTATTTATTCCATCACACACATTTACTCATATATCAAATCCACATAAAGAAAAAATAAGTAGCATCAAAGTTTGAGATGTGACATGTATTGGTAGCAGAGGTAAGTCTTTTGTGTCTTTGTAAATCCATGTTGAAATATCTTCAATATCTTCTTTATTTAGCTCTCCCCATTTTTTGAGTCATTGTAGGAGGAACTTTAAAGATCACTTTTGGCTCCATTCTGAAACAAGGCCTACCATGAGATTTTGGAGACTTGGGTATCGTAGTGATGCAGTAGGCAATGTGTAATTTGTACGTGCCACAACCTTCATCTTGGATCTTGATGTTCAGGTCAACAATTGGGGTGGTGGAAGTAGATGGTGTGATGGATATCGAAGGAGTGGATGTGGATGGCTTGGAAAGTATGGATGGATCGATGTATTTGGAAGAGGTGTAGGTTGAAGCTTCACAATTAATAGGCACTTTTTGTTCACAAATTCCCCTCAAGTTGGTACAATACTGAAGGAGTCAGAATCACCAGGTATGGTAATCTTGGTGCCATTGAACAAAAACTTCAAATATTAGTGATAGGTGGATGGTACAACCTTCAATGCATGAATCTAAGGTCAACCAAGTAGGATGTTGTAAGGTAACTCAAGATCCAAGACCTAACATGTATCTATAATTACTGGCCCCACACAGATAGGGAGCATGATAATACCCTTAGAAGAGCATTCATCATCATCATACGCCTTTATGATTATGCTTTTGGTGGCATCTACACATGCATCATAGAAACCTAAAGCCTTGACCAATTTTAGAGAGCATATATTCAATCTTGCTCTGCCATCTACTAAGACTCATCTGACTTTGTGTTTATGGATGAAGAATTCAATATGTAATGCATCGTTATGAGATGGTTTAGGCGAAGAGTAGTCTTGATCTGAAAAAGTGACATGATAGGAAATGGCCAAATAGCTGACCATGCCGTCAAAGTGGTTGAAATCAATGTCAGTAGGAACCAAATACTCCTTTAAAGCCTTATCAAGGATAGCCTTATGGGCGGGCAAGATGCACAATAGCTCAAGTATGGAGATTTGTGCGAGAGTTTTACCCAATTGGTCAACAAGGTTGAATTGTCCTTTGGGTTGTGGTTGTCTAGCGGAAGGACCGAGTATTGTGATCTTGCCTTGGTGTGTGGTGACATTACACTCTGGATTCTTCCTAATGGTGATGGTATTAACATGTTCACCAGTAGCTCAAAGGTGATTAATTATAGGTCCACTTGAGTAGTCAAATGCAACATAGGTGTAATTGGCTCTATTATTAGTCTTTTGTCTAGACGAAGAGGCATTATCTTAACCATGATCCTACAATGGATTTTTGTGATGGTATGATGGTTTGAACTACCCCAGGTCATATGGTTTAGGATCTTGCAATGTTATGACATTGGACTAGACAATTTTCTTAAGGACAACTTCAATTGGTTATCCCAAAGGGTTGTATGTGTATTTCTTAGGAAATTGTCAGGGTGGTCGCTGTTGTCCTTGCTTTTGATTGTTTTGAATGGAATTTGATATCGATGTTTGGGGTGGTCATAGGATCATTTTGTGGTTGACATATCCTAATCATTATTGAAGGACCCGTTATATTTACTACTTTAGCATCGACAACTCTATCATTGGTGATATGTTTGTTCTTGACCCAATATTTTCTCTTATCGTTTGTTGGGTTCGTGTTTGTATTCTTGCTATCATATTTAAGTTCACCTTTTGTGATGAGATATTTTTCTAGTTGAACTCCTTTTTCCACTAGGTCTATGAAGGTGGTGCAACAATGGACTCGCAAGTTGTATTTCAATGGTCCAACAAGGTTTTGAACAAACATGTTTACTTTTTCCCTTTCGGGTATCTCAATGGGACATCGAATTGCTAGACCTCTCCATCTTTGGAAGAATGGAATGAATGTTTCACCTGTGTCTTCTTGAAGTGTCTTATGTCGAAATAGTAACATCATTGTCAATGTTGTAGGCATAATTTTCTACAAATTTATTGGTGAATTCCTTCCAAGATTTTATCCCTGAGAGTGAACTAATCAAGTGCAGAACCTGTGAGACTCCTAGGAAAGAGTCTCGTCAAGTAAGTGTGTTCGTAAGTGACGTCTACACAATTGGTCATGAATTCTCTTATATGCTCTATGGGATTGGTATTTCCTTTGTATTTGGAGAAATTTGGCACCACATATCCTGGAGGGAATGGTGGCATGTGTAATCTTGTATCGAAGGGATATGGACATAAATTAAAGGAGGTGTATGGTTTCTTGTTTGATATTTGCATGTCCTCTACTTGTTTTTGCAAGGTAGCAAGTTGGGTCGTTAGTACGTCTACTATGGGATTTTTGGTGGTGTCACACATGTTGGTAATGGATATCCCATGGATTCCTATTTGTTGAGATGGTATGTTTTGATTTGAAATGGATTGATATTGGGTGTATTGCATATTTTGATGTTCAGAATTTTGAGTGGGAATTTGTGGTTGTGTATGAACATGGGATGCATAGGTGGGAATGTATGTTCTAGCTGTGTTAGATTGCATTTGAGGATTTTGTTGCCTAAGAACGTTTTGAGGACCAAGTGGATTCATATGTTGTGATACTTGGTTTCCTTGCCCAAATTGATAAACATGGCCATGTGGAAAATTTTTGTTTTGTCTTAGGTGTCCACTAGTGTTGGTATTGACTTGAGGGCCTTGTGATGAAGTATTAGTGTTGGTTGTAGGTCTTTAAATGGCAATTCGTCTTTTGTTTTTCCCAAAAGGGTTTGATGGAATTGTCACTATAGCATTGGAGGAAGACCCAAATGTGGACCCAATTTTTTGTGACACAATGATTGATACTTGTGGAATTAATTGTGATGAGGTTTGTGCTATGGTTGATGCCCCAAAAGCGGATGTAGTGTTGACTATATTGGTTGTGTTTTGAGAGGTAACACCAATGGAAGTAGTTTTGATCAAGTTTAGTGGCATTTTGAGTTGTTGCACCAATGGAAGTATTGCTAGCATCATGTGGTGGTGCTGAAGGATGTTGGCTAGTTTGGGTGTCATGGTTAGGTGATGTTTCTCTTAAGGTATTAACATCGAATCCTTGTGGTAATTTATCCCCTTCGTGTATAAGCATGACTAGATATCGTTGAGGATCTTGTAGGAGCAATTCTTCCACAAAGGAATCCACTTCGGGGTTTTGGGCTGCTACTTCTATGTCTTCCATGTACACTTGTCCATTTTCATCTCTATGCATGAATTGTTCAAAGGGATTGTGATGTGATGAGGAGACAATGTTCATATCACTAAAAGGATTATTGGAAGTTGTCCCCATGTTGGTGTTGTTGTGAATGGTGTTTAAGTCACTTGGATAGTTGTAAGGATTGTTTTCTTGTCCAAAAGGGTCCATTTCTCTTCTCTTTGTTTGTAGTCTAGTCTCAACCATGTAATATCTTCTCAAATAAAAGGGATAATGTGAATTATATGGATGATATGACACTGACTCTATGTTTTTGGACTTTTGGTTATAGGGAGACAATGCAAATGCAACTATATTTTTGGTCTCTTGGAAATAAGGAGTGCAAGAATGTATGATGCAAGGTGAGAATGCAAAGTGATAATGAGGAATCAAAGGAATGTCTAATGAAAAATGATGAGAGACTAAAATATGCAAGGCCTAAGCAAGCTCTAAAAGATGATCAATTTTGGGAAATTTAAAAGAGGTTGCCTAACCATCCAAAGTTTGACCAATGTTTCAATTTTGATTGTCAAGGAACTTTTTGTAAGACTCGGTGAAATGATAAGGTGACAAGGTGAGCTTCCAAAAGAGACTTATGAGTTGGAAATATCTCACATGAAATGAAAAAGACTAAAGGAGTTATTTTTGACTTAGTCCAATGACAATATACTTTTGAGGCAATGGTTTCACAAATTTATGGGAAGTTTACCTTTTCTAAAGTCTGCAAAGAGGAAAATCTGAGAGTTTATCTATGTTGAAAATGATTATGGATCCTAGAATGCAACTAAGATTTGCAATGGTAAGCCTATGGTAAAACCTAAATGTCTACTAAAAGATGCAAAGATGGATGATTTGAGAAAATCGTTTTTGGTTTCTCCATAGAGACTACTGAGAAAAGATTTCTAGCAACAAGTTCAGAATGGTTGATTTCAGACTAAAGCAGTAACAATTATTTTCCAAAGTGACAAGTAGATGTAGTGTTTAAAATAGCAGTTGCATTGCAAAGAGAAAATATGTTGCTTCAAACAGCAGGTGCATTACAGAGTTATCAAAGCATTTTTCAAGACAACGAATGTAGTTTACAAAGGCAGATGCATTTTTTGGTGTAGAAAATGTGTTCTAGAACAGTCATATGTGTGTTACAGATTCTCAATTGTGTTGTAGTTTGAACAAGGTCCATTTTTCTTGCAATTTTGATAAATTTGTGAAGTTGTTTCAGTTTGATTATATTTTTCCATACCTGAAAAAGGTTTTGATGTGTTCATTTGATTAGCAAACATTTGGAAAACACTTGTTTTTTTCTTGAATTGTTGGAGACAAGTACATTAAAAACAAGTACAAATCCTAAGGTTGGAAAGGATTATATTCACTAGATTCCCACTTGGATTAACTAGCCACACTTATTCTTAGCAGGAGACATAGAAGCTTGGCCACATTAGCTCCCCCTTACATGACACTCACTTCTCGGGTCAACCAAGCTTCAAGTTCTCATGAATCTCCCATGAAAAACTCTTCATCTCTACTAAGAACCGTGAAAATGTGGGACGGCTTGAGAGGTTAGACCTCTTCCACCAACAAATAGAAGGATTTTGGAAAACTAAACAAGAGGGTTTTAGTGAATACTTGGGGACATGGCACCTTGCGAGCATCCAACAAGCCACTTAAGGCTTTAATTACTCTACTAGGGGCTCTTATACATTTTATGGTAGGTACCCTTTTTTGAGTGACACTATATGGCTAAGGCTTGCATACCATGAGGACTTGATAGTTTAGTTGTATCCTTTTATATACTAGCCCAAGCAAAAAACCGGTTGGATTCGTTCCCTCTTTCGAGAAAGGCCCCTCCAAAGATAACAAAAAAGAAAAATGAAAACTTTGTTTTTGATCATCCAAGATCGCACTAAGGCACGAGGAGAGTGCATACACAAATTTTTCATTCCACACTCACAAAATTGTTCATTTTTAATGCCCAAATTTAAATATGCGGGTCATAAAGCAACAACCCCTAAGTTTTTTTGATTCTCAAGATCACAGCAAGGTGCAAGAGAAGTGCATACACACGAAGGGATTATCACTCTACCACAAGACACCTCAAACACTCATTCATTTTATCCCACTTATTATGAGACAAGAAAAGTTATTTTTAAACCAATGCTATGAGAATGCAAGTAAATTTTTAGTCTTGATGAGTGTATATGCAATTTGTGTTCATTTTAAGCCTCATGAGTGTGAATGCAAGTTCATTTTAAACCATAAAATGTGATATGAAAGTTGTTTTTTTCTTTTTTCTTTAGGATTAAAAATATTTATGAAAACCAACAACAAAACAAAGGTTAGTATCTCCATCTAGCTTGCTGCATGCTGCCAACAACAGTTCAGTAACCCAAAACCCTAACCTAGTAAAACAAAAAGAATAAAATCTAGGAAATGATGCCAAAACTGAGAGTAAACCTGTAACAGGAAAATGCGTCACTCTGTTTGTCAAATGCGACTTGAAACAAATGCATCGTTCAGTTTGTCAAATATGGCATGAAATATCATATGTGTCTTTGTGTTGCACATGCATCGTTCCTGAACACAAATGTGTCGAATGCGGCTCAAAAAGTTGTGTTTATGGTGTTTCATACCTATACCTACTAAAAATGATGAAAAGGTCATACGAAAACTACAACATATGTTTTGGTGTCGGTTCACCAATGTAACTAACGCTAAAATTCAGGTTAGCATAAAATAAAATACATAAAAGAAACCCTAGCTAAACAATGAAGTACAAGGGAGGAAATGCATAAACAAAAGTAAGCTTTCACCAAAGTAGCCTTCTTTCCCTCCATGATTGACCTCAATTTCCCTTCTCCATTTGCTGCAAATTGATGTTTTCCCTTAGATTTTGAAGAGCAACCAAGACCCATGACAAAGACTCAAGAAAATATTGAAGGATTTCTAAATTAGGCAAGCTTGCAAGATGCTAAGAGATTCAAGAGATGCCAAGAAATGTCCAAGATGTTGAGAGATTAAGAGATGTCCAAATGAGGTTGCAAAAGCCTTTTTAAAGACTTCCCATTTTTGGATGAATGGCCAAGATTGAAAGTTGACAAAGAACTAAGATCAAAGATTGAAATTACATGTGACAACTAGCAATTAGGGTTAGGGAAATCTTAGGTTAAAATTTGAAATGAAGGGTTGAGATTTGATTTTGTGAAAATAAAATCAAGGGCTAAGAATGCATGTGACAAGGGGATATTGGGCACGAAAAAAGAGGTTAGTGGAGAATTTAAAATTATTTGATTCAAGAGGTGATGTTAACCTTTTGAATTAAAAATTAATTTAATTCAAAAGTGGTGCCCGGTCATGTGACAGTAAATAATTATTTCAATTCTTACTTGGTGGGAAATTTAAATAAATAATTTTATTTAAATTTAGGGAAAAGTCAAAGAGACAATTAAATGATTAATAATAATTATTTAATTTGTAGAGAGAATGGTCAAAGTGGAAAATAATTAAATAAATCATAGGAATTTATTTAATTATAAGAATACATGGGGGATTAATGATGTATTTAAGTAAATAAATAAAATTTATTTATTTAAATAATCAAGAAGAAATAATAAGTAAATGATAATTAAATAAATTTAGGAATTTATTTAATTATTACAGGGATACATAAGAAATTAGCGACACATTTAAATAAAATAAATGTGATTTATTTATTTAAATAGTCAGGAGGAATAAAAGATGTGAATTAATTAAATAATTAAGAATTATTTAATTAATAGTTAAATTTGGACTATAGGACATAATTAAATATTGTAATTATGTTGAGAAGAAACATGGAAAGATAAAGTTTGTAGGCTTAGGTAAATTTTATGTGTCTACACAAAGAAATCATTTTGAAGAACAAAGCATTGGAGACAAGAGCAAAGGTGGGTTGACAAGAAGGAAAGTTGTTGAAGAAGAGGTAAATTTGTCTCTACTTTATAAATTTGAACCTAAGACAGTGATTGAGTCATACAAAGATGAACATTAGATGAAAGCAATGGAAGAAGAACTATTGGAGATTGAGAAGAATCAAACTTGGGAACTTATCCCAAGACCTGCAAACAAAAACATAATTGGTACTAAGTGGGTATTTAGAAACAAACTGAAAGAAAATGGAGAAGTGGTAAGGAACAACACAAGACTTGTGTGTAAGGGTTACTTACAAGTTGAAGGGATATAATTTGAGGAGATATTTTTGTGTAGGATCACCTCTACAAATTTTGGATTTTTGCTTATGTAGGTAGGGGTCTAGGTGACTCAAGAAATTTTCATGTTTTTAATAAGGTCAAGATGACCATAATGTGATGTAAATAATCGTGTTTAGTAGTGCTAGGCATGTGGTGTCAATAATTGAAACTAATTTTGCAATTTTGCAAAGTTGCTCAAAGTGCATTTTTGGTAGAAGTTGGAATGTGAACAATTAAGACTTTTGAATTTCTATTGTGGCCATTGGGTGAATCTTGTAACATGTTAAAAATGCCTCTTAGACATTCAAGGCATCTTGGTTGTCGGGGATTTTGAAGTGGCAATACAATTTTACTTTGTTTTTGGGTGCATTTACTGTATTTTCTGCTAAATCTTGTGTTTCCTGAGGTTGTATGACTCCGTACAGTCAAAAATTGATGAGAAACTTGTGAAATTTGATAGAGAATCGAATAAGCTTTCATTTGAACCATTTTGGAGAGAATTTCATTAACTTTAGTGTTGATCCAAACTTAGCATAGCAGGACAGATTTTGATGTGTTGATCCAAAGCAACCCTAGGAGAGGGTTTGATATGTTGGAATACAGTTTATTGGGTCCATGAATGTGTGAACATCAAATGGTGAAAAGATCATTAGAGGAATATATAGTTGAATAAGTGTGTCTATTGACCTACTAGAAAATAGGTGGGTCTACAAGGGAAGAAACCCTATTTGGTGAATGAGACTTTGGAAACCGGTTGGAATCAATTGATTTGAGTCTAAAACCACCCTATCTTGCATCAGGTGGTATCAGAGCTTAGGCTTAATATCTATTAGAGAAAGCGATTTGAGTCTCAAGAAAGAAGATTGAGAGTAGAGCATTCAATATGCCTCCTAAAGGTGGAACAGTGGTTAAAGGTGGATCAATGGTTGCTAAGGAAATTAGAGCCCTAAGAGAGAGCCAAGAAGCCATGTTGGCTAGGATGGAAATAGTGGAAATAAGAGAGATAAGAGGTAAGGGGATGGCACAAGAGAGTGACCTCGAAGAATAAGAGGAGGAACAAAGAGAGAATCCTCCTGCAGGACCACAAGGTGAGTTGGATCCTGAAGAGAGAAAAAATCTTCAAGTGCTCAAGGCTGCAAGAGGTGAGGCTCAAGAGGTAAAGATGGAGCTACCTATGTATGGTGGAAAATTGATGGAGAAGAGCTTATTGAGTGGATCAATTCTCTAGACAATTATTTTGAATACAAAGAGATGCCTGAAGACAAGAAGGTCAAGTTTACAAAAAATAAATTGAAGGGACCAACATTAACATGGTGGAATTATATCTAGGAGGAGAGGTCAAAGAAAGGAAATTCCAAGATCAATTCTTGGGACAAGATGGTGGAAAAGGGAAAGGGTCAATTCCTTCCTATTGATTATGAAATACAAGTGTTTAGAAGGTTGCAAAATCTAAAACAAAAGGAGTTGGATGTGGCTGCCTATATTGAAGAATTTCATAATCTTAGTATCAGGTTAGGTCATATAGAGAATGAAAAAGAGAAGGTGGCTGGGTACTTAAATGGATTGAGGTCAGCAATCCAAGATGAAATCAGCTTAACCACTCCTAGGTCCGTGGAGGAGTGTTTTCAAATATCCATTAAGGCTGAAGAGAACATCAAGAGAAGGTTGGAAAGGAAATCTAGGGGCAAAAGAAAGAGTTTTAGGGGCATAGGTAACCCTGGTGGAAGAAGTTCTCAAAGAGGACCAAATGAACAAAGCACATCACAAGAATCTAGTCGAGAGACAAGAGGAACTTTCAGAGGTAGAAGACCAAGAGGTAGGGGTAGATTTAGTGGACCAAGAAGGGGTTCTAATGCCTTCTTAGGGAGATGTTATAACTACAATCAATATGCACACCCGGCTTGGAAGTGCCCGAACAAACAGGGTACAATTTCTCAAGGTGGGGAAAGGAGAACTCAACTTGTTCATGAAGAGGATGAAGAAGAAAGTGTGGGCTCATGTGTGGGCTCATCATCTCTCCATGCAAAACCAGAAGTAGGAGAAGCTTTGATGATTAGGACACTAATCAAGGTACCAACTACAAAGGAACCCCCTCAAAGGAAGGCCCTATTTAGAACAACTTTTAAGAGTCAAGGGAAGGTATGTAAAGTCATCATTGACTCTAGTTCTACGGATAACATTGTATCTTTGGAAATGGTACAGAAACTTAAGATGAAAAAGATACCTCATCCCAATCCATATAAGATTTCATGGCTTCACAAAGGGTAGCAAGTTCTTGTGAATGAGTAGACTTACGTGGAGTTCTCAATAGGTCCTTACAAATATAAAATACTTTGTGACGTTATTCCAATGGATGTGTGCCACCTACTTCTTGGTAGGCCTTGGAAATATGACCGGAAGTCACAACATGATGGATTTAAGAATGAATATCAGATTGAAAAATATGGTGTGATGATCAGTTTATAACCTCTACAAGAAGATGAAAAATCAGTCCATGAAGGTCCTAGTGTGATGATGGTAAAGGAGAAGGTGTTCTTGAAATATTTGGAGAAAGAAGAGATTGGTTTTGCCATTGTAGAGAAGCCTGTCCCTAATGTAGCAGCAAATTAGATTGAGGTTCCTAAAGAGGTGTAGGTTTTTCTTGACAAGTATGAGCATATTGGGACAAGGGAGCTACCAAATGCTTTACCACCAATTAGAGAAGTCAACCACCACATTGATTTGATACCCGGTTCAAGCCTGCCTAATAAGGAAGCATACAAGATGACTCATCAATAGAATGAGGAGATAATAAAGTATATCCGAGAGATGATAGACAAAGGCCTGATCAGAGAAAGCCTAAGTCACTGTGTTGTCCAAATAGTTTTAGCTCCAAAGAAGGATGGAGATTGGAAATTATGCACTGATTCAAGAGCAATAAAAGAAATTACAATAAGGTACAAATTTCATATCCCTATAATGGTGGAATTAATGGATAGCTTAGTTGGTTCTAGATACTTTTCTAAGATAGATTTAAAGAGTGGTTACCATCAAATAAGGATTAGGGAAGGTGATGAATGGAAAACAACTTTTAAAATAAATGAGGGCTTGTATGAATGGCTTGTGATGCCATTTGGACTGTCAAACGCTCCTAGTATCTTCATGAGACTAATGCATGAGGTGTTGAAGAGATTCATAGGAAGATTTGTGGTAGTATATCTTGATGACATCCTTGTGCATAGAAAAACAAAAGAAGATCACTTGGATCATCTAGACAAAGTCTTGAAAAAGCTCAATGAAGAAAAGCTAGTGATCAACCTCAAAAAATGTGAGTCAATGAAGAAAGAACTAATCTATCTTGGTTTTGCAATATCATAGGGTAATTTAAGGATAGATCCTGCAAAATTTGAGGTCAATTTTAACTAGCCTACACCTACTTCAGTGGGAGAAGTCAGAAGTTTCCATGGATTGGCCATCTTCTACAGAAAATTTATTAAGAATTTTAGTCATATTGTTGCACCAATGATTGATACAATCAAGGGAGTCTAAATGAATAAGTTTTTATGGACTGCAGATGTAGATATAAGCTTTGAATACCTAAAATCAAGAGTGGCTCACATGCCAATTCTTACTCTTCCTAATTTTGACAAGGTTTTTACAATGGAGTGTGATGCAAGTGAATTAGTAATAGGGGTAGTTTTGAGTCAGGATAGAAAACCAATGGCCTTCTTCAGTGAAAAACTCAATGATGCCAATAAAAGGTACTCTTCTTATGATTTAGAACTCTATGGTATGGTTTAATCTCTTAAAAAATGGATACATTGCTTATTTCCCAAGGAATTTGTAGTGTTTACTGACAACAATGCATTGAGCTATTTGAATATCTAGGACAAGTTAAGTCATAGACATATGAAATGGATGGAGTACTTGCAAGCATATACTTTTTCTATTAAGACACAAAAAAGGCCAAGAAAAAAAAGTTGTTGATGCTCTTAGTAGAAGAACAATGTTGGTATAGGAGGTGCGGCTACAAAGCATGGGTATTGATCCCCTTAAAGGTATGTATGCATGTGATGATGATTTCAAGGAAGCTTTTACTATTTGCAATCAGTCTCATGGTAGTTTTCATAGAGAGTATGCTAATTGTGTTTTGTAAAATGGTTTATTCTTTGAAGGAGCCCAATTGTGTATACCCAAGTGCTCCATGAGAGAAAATTTGGTGAAGGAGAAGCATAGTGGAAGTTTGAGTGGTCATTTGGGGATTGACAAGACCTTGGAGCAGGTCAAAAGGTTCTATTATTGGCCTAAGATGGATGCTGATGTAAAGAAGTTTGTTGAAGGATGTATGATTTTCCAAAGAGCAAAAGGCACAAGTTCAAATTCTGGTTTGTATCAACCTTTACCAGTCCCTAACCATCCATGGGAGTCTATTAGTATGGAATTTGTTCTAGGACTGCCCAAAACTAAAAGGGGGAATGATAGTGTCTTTGTGGTGGTAGATAGATTTATCAAAATGGAACACTTAATTGCATGTAAGAGTGCCAATGATATAACACATTGTTGGTTTGTTTTTCCAAGAAGTTGTTAGGATTCATGTTCTACCCTTAACCATTATTTTTGACAGAGACTCAAAGTTTATAGGTCATTTTTGGAGGACCTTATGGAGAAAGTTAGGCACAAATTTACAATTCAGCTCAGCATACCATCCACAAATGGATGGCCAAACAAAAGTTGTTAACAGGTCACTTGGTAATCTATTGAGATTTCTAACCAAAGAGCATGGAGAAGCATGGGATGTTGTTCTTCCTCAAGAAAAATATGCTTACAATGATTCAATGAAAAAAAGTATAGGGAAGATCCCTTTTGAGGTGGTCTATGGGATGAATCCTAGAGGTTTTTATGAGCTCAGAGACTTGGGAGATATGGAGATGAAGAGTGCAGCTGGTGAAGACTTTGCAAAAGCCATGAAAGACATTCATGATCAGGTTAGAGAAAACTTGAAGAAGAGTGTGGAGAAATACACAGAAAGAGAAGATTTGAGAAGGAAGGATGTGCAATACAAAGTGGGTGATCTAGTGCTATCTCATCTCAGAAAAGAGAGGCTTCCAAAGGGGAAATACAGTAAATTGATGATGAAAAAGATAGGACCCTACAAGATAGTGCATAAGTTTGGCTAAAATGCCTATGAAATTGAATTGCCTCTAGGGGTTGTTATATCTCCTATCTTCAATATTGTTGACTTGTTTCCTTTCAAGGGTGTTGTGCATGCAAGTGATAATATAGGTGTTGAAGGTGTTGATAATGATAAATGGGTCAAAGATACACCTCCTAGTCATCCCATGAAGCTTGAAAGCATTGTTGATACAAGGGAGGTCAAAAGAATAAGGAAGAAGGTCTACAATGAATACTTAGTTAAATGGAAAGGTTTTCCCATTGAAGATTCCTAATGGATGAGTGAAGAAGACATCAAACAACATGGAAAATCTGTTAGAGATCTCATTTCATCTGGAGGATGAAATTTTTCCTCCTTGGTTGAATGGTGCAGGAGCACCTTTACATTTTTTGGATTTTTGCTTATGTAGGTAGGGGTCTAGGTGACTCAAGACATTTTCATGTTTTTAATAAGGTCAATATGACCATAATGTGATGTAAATAATGTTGTTTAGCAGTGCTAGATGTGTGTTGTCAATAATTGCAACTAATTTTGCAATTTTGCAAAGTTGCTCAAAGTGCATTTTTGGTAGAAGTTGGAATGTGAATAGTCAAGACTTTTGAATTTCTATTGTGGCCATTGGGTGAAGCTTGTAACATGTTAAAAATTCCTCTTAGACATTTGAGGCAGCTTGGCTATTAGATATTTTGAAGTGGAAATATAATTTTATTCTATTTTTGGGTGCATTTACTGTATTTTCTACTAAATCTTGTGTTTCCTGAATCTGTACGACTCTATACAGTCAAAAATTGATGAGAAACTTCTGAAATTTGATAGAGAATCAAATAATATTTCGTTTGAAACATTTTGGAGAGAATTTCATTAAGTTTGGTGTGAGAAATCACTGATTTTGTGTGGGTTGGTTGTATAGCCAGGGTTTTTAAGGGTTTTGAAGTAAAAATGAGTTTTTAGGCCATTCCACCGTAGGTTTTCTCTAATTTTTGGTGGAATGGGCCTAGTAGACATGTGTTTTGAGATTCTTAAGTTAGCAGGGCAAAGTGGAGTTGTTAGAGGTGTTTTTTTCTCGAGCCCTAGCTTGTCAAGTTTAAAAGCCAAGCATGAAATCACCGGTTTTTGTGTAGGACAACACGAAATTGAAGTAATTGGAAGAATATAAAGGTTGATTCAATAGTTTTGTGATTGGTAGGACATTTCCATGAAGAGTTTTAGGTTTGTGTGAAAGTAAATCAGTGACCTCCTTTGGAAAAGAGGCCTAATTAGGCCAAGGAGCAACGTAGCAGGACAAATTTTGATGTGTTGATCCAAAGCAACCCTAGGAGAGGGTTTGATATGTTGGAATACAATTTAATGGGTCCCTGAATGTGTGAACATTAAATGGTGAAAATATCATCAGAGGAAGATATAGCTGAATAAGTGTGTCTATTGACTTACTAGCGAATAGGTGGGTCTACAAGGGAAGAAACCCTATTTGGTGAATGAGACTTTGGAAACCAAATGGAATCAATTGATTTGAGTCTAAAACCACCCTGCCTTGCATCAAATTTTCTCCAATGGCTAGAATGGAAGCAATCAGAATGTTTTTGGCATTTGCAACACATAAGGACTTTAAAGTTTATCATGTGGATGTGAAGTCTACTTTCTTGAATGGAAAATTGGAAGAAGAAGTCTACATAGAACAATCAGGAGAATTTCAGTTATCAAATAAGCCTAATATGGTATCTAGATTGAAGAATGCATTGTATGGATTGAAGCAAGCTCTTAGAGCTTGGTATGCAAGGTGGATAAGTATTTGATACATCAAGGATTCAATAAAGGTGTCGTAGATAGTAATCTTTACTTTAAGGTTGAAAATATAAAATATTGATTGCAATTGTGTATGTTGATGACATAATTTTTGGAGGAAATGAAGCTATGTGTAATAATATTAGAGAAAAGATGCAAAAATAATTTGAGATGTCTATGTTTGGGAAGATGAATTTCTTCCTTGGGCTGCAAATCAATAAAATAGATAAAGGCATATTCATTTCACAGTCAAAGTATGTCAAAGAAATGTTGAAGAAATTTGGAATGGAAGATTCCAAACCAATATGTACTCCTATGGTTACTGGTTGCAAACTAAGAAAGGATGATGAATCCCCTAAGGATGATCAGAGCAAGTACAAATCTATGATTGGTAAACTGCTATATCTAATTTCTACTAGATCAAATGTCATGCATGTAGTTTTTCTTATGGTTAGAATTTAAGAAGATCCTAGAGATTCATATGTTGTATCAATGTAGAAGATATTTAGATATCTAAAGGGAACTTTGGATTATGGCTTGTGGTATCCAAAGGATACTAATTTCACATTGAGTGTTTACACAGATGTAGATAGGGTCGGTTGTGTTGATGACATAAAAAGTACAAGTTGTGATTCATTCTTTTTTTGATGTAGATTAGTATCATGGCCAAGTAAGAAACAAGATTCATTTTTTTTATCTACTATAGAGGTTGAGTACATTGCAAGAGAATCTTGTTGCACACAAGTATTGTGGATGAGAAAAACATTGAAGGATATCAAAGTGGTATATGATGATCATATTTCTATCTTTTGTGACAATACAAATGTAATAAACATTTAAAAGAATTCAACAATGTATTTAAGGACAAAACATATTTCAATTAGTTATCACTTTTTAAGAGAGAAGGTTGTGGAGAATGAAGTGAAGCTTGAATATGTTCTTACAAAGGATCATATTGTTGATATATTCACTAAGGCTCTTCCTAATGATACTTTTGAGTGTCTCTAGGAGAAGTTGGGAGTTATTTCCCCTCCTTCCTTGAACTAGATGAATAAGGAGATGCATCAGTTCAGTGGATCTCAAGATTTATCCTTTATTTTGGATTGATGTTGGTTGCTACCTCTTAGGGGGAGTAGGTAGTGATATTGCAGATTTTTGCAATCAGTGGTGTATAATGCAAAAGGGGGAGAATAATGTAAAACATTTTATCCTTTTCCAATGATGTCAAAGGGGGAGAGAGAATCATGTGAAAAAGATAAAGTTATAAGGGAGAGAGAGAGTGATGTAAGGGGGAGAGTGAGTAAAGAGAAAAGGAAACAGGTATGTTCAGAACTATTGTGTCTTTGATGTTTTTTCACATCATGTGTTTCCATCAATGAAAAAGGGGGGGATTATTGCAAGTATATGCAAATTGGTGTTGTCATTGATGTCAACAAGCTTGTGTTTTCATTGATGTTAGTTGTATGTGTTGAGGGATATTGGTGTTGAAGATGAATAGTTGGTGTTGTTTATGCTTTGATTTGTTGCATTATGTTTCCATCATTTAATCTACTAATGTTAACCTATGGTGTGGCTTTGACAAGCTTCTATCTATGTGTGTAGTAATGTTGAATACAATATGGATATGTATTTGGTGCTTGGTTTCTAAGTGTTTTTGAGAAAATTTGATAAAAAGAGGAAATAGTGTGTTGTAGTGTTGTTTTGGGTTACAGAAAGATGTTCTAGTTTTTCTCTAAATTTATTCTAGGTTGAAGATCTACCTATACAATTTATATATGTTAATGAGAGGTTTTTAGAGATTCTATATCCAAAATTTGGGCATCCGGATTGATGTGCAGAGAGAAATATGTTCACAAGTATGTGAATGAAGTTTCTAGTGTTGATTGTAGTGTTGTCTAAGAGAAATGTATTTGCTCCACATTTCTCCACATTTTGATGTTTGTTCTTTCAAATATGGGAAGTTTTTTATAGTGATTATATCTTTTGTAATTCAAGAGTGTTCGTGATTTGGTGTAGTACAGAGTAAGTTTCATATGTCAATATGCATGGAAGGTAAACTGGGTGTTCACGATGAATGTGTTCTTTTGGTGTGAGTTGGTGTGAGGAATATTTTAGATCTCAAGTGGTTTTTGGATTGTTCCAGATTTTCTAGAGGTGTTTTATGTGGTTTGCAAGTCATCCTTGAGTTTGAGGAAGCATGTACTTTAAAGTTTAATGGTGTTTGCATGGGTAATGGTCGACCCGATGTTTACACTACATGAAAAGGTGTTTAAGTATTAATGAAGGTGTAACATAGTGTGTGAGAGTTAATTTGGGTGCAAGATATGTTTTATTGTGGTCCACTTTCATTCTTATCCACCATGAGAATGTTTAGTGGTGACCTATTTTTGAATTTGTAAGTGTGAGACATGTGTAGCTGACTTGAAGATGTTTTTCAAGTCACAGACTATATAAATGCAAGTTGATTTGATGGAAGATGAGGGGTGCAAAGTGTGAGATGTGAATGATATGAATTGTAGAGTTGTAAGGTGAAAAATTATGAAGTGTAGGGTGATCTTTCAAGTGTTGGATTACAAGATGCAGTGAGTAGAAGATGTCTACAATCATTCAAACAAACTATGAAGGTGTTGGAGCTATTATGGTGGATTCTCTATTACATCGAGTTCATGTTCTCTATGTAACATTTCTTCTCTATATTCTTTTTCTACTCTAGCAGTGAGCCTTGGTTGTGAGCCTTTCAGGGTAGTGTGCCCCTTCTGGCAATGATCCTTTATAACTAGTTTTGCAATTAATTATATTATGAGCTAATGCTCATTGTGGTTTTTCCTTCCTTGAGTTTTCCATGTAAATATGGTGTCCTCTTGTGCATGGTGTTAAAGTTGTTTTATTTTCTATTATTTTCTTTTAATGTTAAATCATCATAACAGATTAAGGGTTTAAGATATGAGTGTGG
Organism: Sequoiadendron giganteum; assembly: GCA_007115665.2. Classification (NCBI taxonomy): domain Eukaryota; kingdom Viridiplantae; phylum Streptophyta; class Pinopsida; order Cupressales; family Cupressaceae; genus Sequoiadendron; species Sequoiadendron giganteum. The sequence goes on along the minus strand of CM021109.1, from coordinate 370,573,102 downwards.
ATTTGAATGTTAATGAGGGTTTTGAAGGTTTAAGTTACAACTCATTCACCCCCCTCTTAGTTGTCTTGTTCATTCAACAAAATCAATTATACATTAAAATATTCAAACCCTTATTAATCATTAACATAAATTTAAACAAACTAAAACATAAAAACATTCACAACCATACACCATAGAAAACTAGAATTACATGGGAAACCCTAATCAAGGAAAAACCACAGTGAAGATTAACTCACATATATATGAATAACAACACTAAATATAATAGGCTCATTGTCAAAAAGGGCTCACTGCCCAAAGGACTCACTATCCAAAAGAAAGAAAAATAGAAGAAGATTGTTACAAGGAGGTTCACTACCTCAAAGCAATATTAATATTGACCACAACAACTCTATACCATTTGCAACCTTCGACTCACTGCCTCTAATAACTTTAGGTTCACTGAAAATGTAGACACCTTATGCTCATTTCATCTAGTAGACTTAGGCATTTAAGCTCACACTTAGATCACAACACTTGATCACATTCACATCTCAACAACCAAACCTACTCAATTCCACACACATCTCCAAAAATTGAAATTTCTTATATATCCTCCACAACCTCAAAAAGCCTTGTTTAGGTCGGCCTCAATAAAATGTATGCACCTCAAACGTTCAACCAGAAAATAGGTCAGCACCAAACACTGATGTGGTGGAAATAAGTGAAGTTAGACCATGCCAAGGGTTAACCAAAACCCAAATACACATCAACATGCTTCACCATGCTTCCATAATCCATGAATCACATCCGCAAGTAACATTAACACACCAGGTTGGTCAAACTTGTATTAATGCTACCAAACAATAAATTCACTCTTCACTAGGTTTGGAGACATCTTGTGAATCACAAATCAACATCACATAATATCTCAAAATATTCTAGAATCATTAGAATATTCTACAACACTATCACAACCACCTACAACTAAGAATATTATCATCCTATACAACCAACAACACTATCGCATACATACAACTCACTAACCAACCTTGTGAAATAACTAAACACTCAACACTCCAAGGGAGGGTAGATACAAACAATATTAACACATTCTAAAATTTTCAAGACAAGAAACCTCAACACGAAGAAATGCAAATCAATTTCATTTCTCTTAGACAACCTTCTTCACAATCCAATAGACTATCAAAAAAATCTTCCACTACCGCATGATCTAGAACCTAAAACTCTAGATATAACACCTATGAACACCTCTAATCATCTTATCCAAACTACATAAGCACATCTTCAAACATGAAGAAATGTGGAGCACAACACATAACACAAATTTGTCACCTTATATACTCTCTTATTCAAATTTTATCAAAAGAACTTGGAAACCAAGTGAACTAGTTGCATCAGAAACACCTTCTCAACACCATAAGTACCTTCTCATAAACACCACATTAGAGATTACAAAAAACTCCCCATATGCAACACCAACAATATCTCCATCTACAACACTTGCTCGACACCACACTAGAGGTTGACATCAATGACAACACTAATGAAAACATAGTGCAACAATCTCCATGTTGACATCAATGACAACACTACAACAACCTCCAACAATATCCCCCTTGTCATTTATGGAAAAACTAGCTCTAAAAAACTGTCAACAATAAAATAAACCTTGCAATGGCAACACTAGCTCACAAAACCAATCCTACATCAAGTAGTACTCCCCCTTACTAAGGAATTTCTTACATTTTAGACTTCTTTATTTTTATCCCTTTTCTTCTTATGTTTTTGAGGCTTCTCTCTCCCTATGACATAAATTATTTCCTTCTATACTTCACTCTCCCCTTGAGTTTTTCAAGCTTCACCTTCTCCCCCTTTGACATCAATGACAAAGGGAAACACCTACATACTTCACTTCAAGAAACACCTACAAACTACTTGCTCTACTATTTACTTCTCTCCACTACTCTCTCCTCCTTAGGATCACAAGATATGTTCCACATGACTGTATCAACCAAATACACAACTACTTAGCCTTCATCAGTCTAGGACCAAGAATATATCTTAAATAGCTCACCTAGACAGATGCACCAACTTATTTCTAGTTAAAAGAAGGAGGTGCAATAACCCCAAGCTTCTACCAGAGATACTCAAATGTATCTTTTGGAAGAGCCTTTGTGAAAATTTCTACTATTTGATCCTTTGTAGGCACATACTCTAACTTCACTTCATTCTCTACAACTTTCTCTCTTAGAAGGTGGTGTCAAATAGATATATGCTTTTTCCTTGAACGCATTACCATATTTTTTGAGATTTTGATAGCACTTGTATTATCACATAAGATAGGAATAGGGTCATCATATGATACTTTGATATCCTTCAATGTATGCTTCATCTATAACACCTGTGTGCAACAAGATGTTGCTGCAATATATTCTACCTCTATAGTAGATAATGGTATTGAATCTTTCTTATTACTTATCCAAGGGACCAATCTACTTCCAAGAAAGAAATAAACTCCACTTGTACTTCTTATGTCATCTATACAATCTACCCAATCTGCATTTTTATAAGCACTCAAAGTAAAATCAGTATCCCTAGGATACCATGATGTCCTTTGGCTGAGAGCTCCTTCATCAGAGGTAGAGTGTTGAATATTCAAGATACTGAGAGGGAGGGTGAATTAGTATCTTCTAAAATTCATTGAACAAACACCTTTAATTACTTTACTGCATAGACTAGATAAGAGCAAGAATAAAACATGAAATTCCATAACACAATAACACCATATTTTTATGTGGAAAATCTAATGAGGGAAAACCATGGTTAGGATTAGCTCACAATATATAGTTATTTCAATACCGGTTACAAAAGAGGCTCACTGCTAGATACAAAAGCTCATTACTTACAAGGACTCACTATCCAGACATGGAGGCTCACTAGCTATAGAAAGTATGGAAAAAAAATGGCTTACCGCCAAAGTTTGAACTGATGAGATTACACCACAAGTGCAGATTTAGTTCCTTTGATGCTTAGATTATTCGCTCGTATGATAGCAGACTAAAATTTATCCTCTATTCACACACTTCACTTCTCAATACATACATACTTGTAGACCCTCTTCACACACATAACTTTCATCTTTAAACCATCTTATATGTATACCTGATATATCCACACACATCAATTAGGTCGACCTAATCGAATGCAATTCATATTTTCAAAAAGATAACTTTTCGACTTCCAAAAGTAATTCAACTGTGTCATGCAATATTATGTTGACTGGGACCAAAGCTAGGTCACACATATAATGACAATTTATGTTGAGCTATAAACTAATTTTTAGGTCAGCCATGATTAACCTAATAACTAAATGCAATCTCCACAACCGATGTCAACACACTATCCAATCATATGATCATCCAAGAATATATACATACATACTTTGAGTGATCATAAGCCTTTTCCCAAAACCTTAAACCACACTAATTACCGGAGAGAATATGTAGACAAAATTACCAGAGCAAATACCGGATGTTCTACACATCGGTTCAAGGTACCGAGCCAACATGGTGAAATCAATGATAACATAAGACTAATCTTCTACATACTTCCAACAATCTCCCCCTTTGGCATTGATGGCAACATGTGCAAAAATTCTGATTCAAAACTCTCTTCCAATCTCTCCAAATCTCTCCCCAAATTTCTCCAAATATCTCCCCATTTGACATCAATGGAAAAGAGTGCCAAAAAAAATGTAAACACGGTGACATCCAATGTTGCAAAAATTCCAATTCATTCAAAAAATTCCAGAGTCTTCTAGCCATCAAAATTTCAAAACTTCAAAAACTTTCAAACATTCAATCTTTCAAAGTTTCTTCAAGTAAGAATGACACTTTTCACCTGAAATACCTTCTTGTACCTTTCATTGATAACAGGATATAATTTATTCCATTCAATTACTAAAAAATCCATTCTTGTACATATGCTTTCCAATAGAGCCAACAGTGTGAAAAAAGATGACCAATTTGTAGATGAGCATTATCTTTCACAATCTTCTACATTAGAGAGTATTTTAGAAAGATGGTCTAATCGGACCTCAACGATTTCCTTAAGAAGCCAGAAGATTTTCACTACATCATCTCTTTGTCTCTATACAATGATCAACTCAAATTGTAGTTCATTGACTCTCAGCCTTTTCTTTCCCTCTTTGTCTTCAAAAATATCAAACTTCTTTCCAATGTTGTTTACCTCAAATTCAATTGCTTCAATCATGCTTCTGAAATTATCAATTGCAACAGGCCACTGAAGACAATATGCAAACCAAAATACCGGATCAAATACTCGATGTTCTACACACCGGTTCAAGGTACCAAACCAACATGGTGACATCAATGACAAAATAAGACTAATCTTCTGCATACTTCCAACATAGATATCTTGGAGTTTCACTCTCTCAAGGTTCAGAGTGATTTTGGCGTACTTCTTTGCAATCTTATCAACTCATTCAAGCTGAGGTGTATACGTGTAGTTCGTTCCCTGGTGATCTCTTAAGAATAAAGAGACCCATGTGCATCGAATCCCTCTTATATCTCATAGGGATATTCATATCTTTCTTTGACACAAAATAAAATCAATTGAATCATAAAATTGAAAATATATCTCATATTTGATAACCCAGGGAGCACATGTAGATAGGTAATATATGAGGACCAATGAGAGAATTAGTTGGGTGGAGACATATAATTTCACATGAGTAAATTTTCCTCTTTCCAGTTAGTCCTAATTTTAAATCTCCCACCTCCTTTAGAGTAGTCAAAAAGTTAAATATTTCCTCTTTTGGAAATCCTACAAAGATCTCCCCTTTGTTTGTACAATCCATATCATTATCCACCCTTTCTAATAAACCTCCTCTTGACACTTGGTTATTTCCTCTTTCTTGATATCTCTCATATATGGTGATTCCTTGATCTTTGAATTGCATCATTCCTCACAAAAAGAGTCTACAGATAGAATCATTTACCCTTTATTATCATCAACAAAATTTCTAGTAGGTGTGTGCTACCATTTTTCTATTAAAAATCATCCAACTATACCAAGATTATGTTGGTTTAAAGATAAATCCACATTCCATTGGTAGTATTAAATCAAGCATCAGAGAGACCATATCAAATAGAGAAAGGGTGCACTCCATTTTAACTCTATCTAAGGAGAAAGGTTATTTAAAGTAAAAGGTATTGTCTATTTTCTTTATCTTTATGTTTATTGCCTTATTTCATTTTCTTGTCTTTAGACTAGAAAAATGAATGAATAAATTTTTATGGTAGTGATCCCCAAAAGAAAATAAAATACCTTTGGTTCCTTGTGAAAATATATGTAGATGAAAATAATATGGTTGAATAGGTACAAGAATCATTTTCATCCAAAATAAAGCTTTTGGACTTAAGATTATTTGGTTAATGGGATGGGAGATATGTAATGATTAAGATGGAAGGATGCATGGATAATGAAAGGGCTATGATGGAAAAAATATTCTTAGATTAATAAATTTATATTAATGGATTAATGCAATAATGATAGATGTTAGTTTTAGGGTTTAGGGTTTAAGGTTTAACCTAATGGATTAATGCAACAATGATGATGGATTAATCCAAAAAGAGACATAAATATGGTGTTGAAAGACCTTATAATGAAGAAATTGAAGAAATACGAAGTAGTAGTTCATAATTAAATAAAAGAATAGATGAATATTAGATAGATGTAGGATGATATGGTAGATCTAGTGAAACATCCTTCATATGATCTTATTTTAGACATGTAATATAAGGACATGGAGTATTTGAATCATTGATCTATGTAAGTTGGGAGAGGTAGAGAGAGGTGGTGTGTGTGTCATTGATCATGAAAAGAGTTTTGTTAAACAATGATGGTATCGATAAAGAACTAGTACAAAGGAGAATTATATTTAGAAATATATACAAAACTAAATATAAGTATCTTTAGAATCAATAAATTCACATTTGTATAAAGAGAATACTTACACTATGATAAAAGATAAAAAGAAACATACTCTGATTAAAGATAAAAAGAAACATACTCTAGGGAGAGAGAGAGAGAGGGGGGAGGGGGATAGGGAGTGGTAGGGTGAGAGGGATAGAATGACCCAAAATAGACTTAGTAGGAGGGGGAGATGTGTTGGTGGATTGTGGGATATAGGGATCCAAAAACACTTGAAAAGAAGTAGAACAAAGTGAATGAGATAAATAATGTATTGACTGAAGAGATTCTTCCCGCTCTTGAGAAGTTGAGAGATAGATAAATAATTGCAGTTTGGGGAGGAGTTACAGGTGAGGGATACATGAAACTAATAAAATTGATTCGAGGAGTGGCTAACAAATTGGGTTGTTACATGTAGAGGGTTTTACAACAATATGTGGGTTGCAGATTTCATAACACCTAGTGTTTTCCAAACTATAATTATTGTAATGAAAATTTTTTCTTATTTATAAAGTATGAATGTAATGAAAGACACCATCAAAATTTACTACAACTATTACTTAGAGTAAAAATTGTGTTTCAATTTCCTCATATGATGGAAAAAGAAATGCATAAAATAATTGCAGGTTGGAAAACATAGTGGGTTGTGAGTGATATGATTTTTCTTGTTCTAAGCTCAAGGGTGGAGAGATTGAGGAGTAGTTGCAGGTGGGGGATACATAAAACTAATCAAATTGACCTGAGAGGTGGCTAACCAATTGGGTTGTTATGTGTAGAGAGTTTTACAACACTATGTGTGGTACAGATTTCATAACACCTAACATTATCCAACCTGTAATTATTGTAATAAAAACCTTTTTCTTATTTAGAGAGTGTGAATGTAATGAAAGGAACCTTAAAAAATTTATCACAACTATTACTTAGTGTAGACACTGAAAAATGTCCTAAGTCTATGAGCAACATTTTTCCTTAGTCGTCATCCTCTAATAATTAAATAATTTTAATTATTTAATTATTCCTGATTGTATTCCTTTATTAATTATTTAATTAATTCACTTTCTAATCTCTATTCTATCCTGATCAATTAAAATAAATTAATTGTGTCACTAATACCCCTTTCTTCAATAATTAAATAAATCATTATTTATTTAATTATTTATCTTTCATCACCTGTCTATAGTCAGATAATAATTATTATTTGGGTTTTTATTCTTCTATAATTAAATAATTGACAAAATTATTTAATTATGTATCATTCTTCTCTTTTAAATAATTGATCCAAATCAATTATCCATATTTAATTTATATCTCCTCCTTTAATTAAATTTATGAATTTAATTAAATCTCCTTTTTCATTTCCTCCAAATAAATAATTTAAAATAAATTATTTATTTGCCACTTCTCCTTCTCCATTTTTGAAATAAATTATTTATCCCTCCATTTTGGTCAAAGATCCCCTGCCATTATTTCATGTCATATACTACATGTCCTGCATGTCTATCATAGTCATCGGCGTCATATCTTTTCCATGCATGTCATATTCTGGTTGCATCAATTTTCAACCATAGATCTTGGCATCTTTCTAGAAACTTGATCTTGGCCATCCATTTCGTAACCTCCCTCTCATGAATCCTCATCCGTTGATCTTAGAATCTTTCTAGAAGATACAATCTCGTCCATCTGTTCAAATGGTTGTCTATAAAGCAACCTTTCTCCTTCATTTTTGATTTAACAACCATTATCTCCAACTTTCTTTCTTACTATTTGCAGGTATTTGCACAACTTCATCAACAAATCTAAGGGCAATATTGGCATAAGAAGAAGAAGGAGAGACAAAATAAGTGATTCAAGTTCAATGGGGAGTGTTTTCATTTGAATGTTTTCATTTATTCCTCATTTGTTTGTTTTCTCTTGTTTAGATTGGGATTTTAGCTTAGATTTGTGTTGGATGTTACTTTATCTATCCTATTTGATTTTTCCCATCTTATATTGGTGAACCTGATGTGAATCTTACAATTTTACAGAAAAATCATTTATTTTCTTGTTTGTTTTTGTTGTTTTGCAGGTTACAGCCGAGAATTCGTACAAAATCCCATCTTCTTTTGAGGACAAAAAAATGGGTGTATAAATTATTAAAAACTATTATCTAGATTTTGTAGGTCTCATTCTTAGCTTTCCGGAACTTTAAACAGTTTAAAATTTCATTAAGATTTGAGAAAGTTATGGTCATTTTAGTATTTGTTGTTTTTTTTAAATTTAGCTGTTAAAACCCGCATTTTCTTTTGCCTATAACAATTTTTTCGTGTAGAATCTTGGAAAATAATTTATGGGTTTTGAAGGTTTGAGTTTTAGTTTTCCATGGATTCAAACAATTTAAAATTTCGTTAAGTTTTGAGAAAGTTGTGTTTGTTTTAATTTGTTGTTGTCATTAAACTTTTATTTTGAGTTACTAATCTCTTGTTTTCAGCATGTGGCATAGTTTGGAAAGAGTCTAAAAATTGTTTCTTTATAAACAAAAATCAAGTTTTTTATTTTCTTAGGCATAATCAATTTTTTTTGCTTTCAAGAACTACAACAAATTGCATTCACACTCATAAAGGTTAAAATGAACATGCATTTTCATTCTTGAAGGCTAAAAGGAACAACAAATTGCATATTTCATTCATGGGATTAAAATGAACAATAAATTGAATTTTTCATTCATGGTTTTAAAGTGAACAATGAATTTCATATTCCATTCATGGGTTTTAAAATTAACATGCATTGTCACTCATGAAGGCTAAAATTTACTACAAACTTGCATCACAATTCATAAGGTTTAAAATGAGCATGCATTTCATTCATGAAGGCTTTAAAATGAACAACAAAATGCATTCTTACACTCATGGGTATTAAAATGAGCTTACATGAAACGGAATTGGCATAAAATGAATCCAAGTGTCTTCAAATCATAAGCAAAGGTTTAAAATTTACAACTATCTTTCTCACAGATTAAATTAGAGGGTAAATGAACACCATGTCTTAGTGTTTGAGGGTGGTAGGTATTATGCTTTCATTGTGAAAACCCATTGATCAGAAAGCCAAACCCATCTGTTTTTGTGTTCACCCATTAGAAGGGCCTACCTTGGTGGAAAAAAGTACTCACCCCAAGGGACGACCCTAAGTGGTAACAGGCTAAAGCCAAGTCCTTCTGAACCGCTATAGAAATTTGTGATTGCAAAGAAAATTTGCAATCAATGGGATGTGGTATGTGATAGCTCTCCCCCAATATATTTATGATATGTAACCCCTTGTTTTAAGGGTAGGGATACCTTCTGAGGGAGTTTATCATAGTACCCCGTGAATCAGATGCCCTTACTAGACACCTCTTGTTTGTAGTTTCCAAAAACCTTTCTTATTCGTTGGTGCAGCAACGATCATTGCCAAGGCACCCACATTCTTGCAGTTCTTAGTAGAGGTGAAGAGCTTGTCATGAGAGATTTATGTGGGATCGAAGCTTGGTTGACTCGAGAAGTGAGTGCAAGTAAGGGGGAGCCTATGTGGCCAAGCTTCTAGGTCACCCACTAAGAATAAGTGTGGTTGGAGTAAAATTCGTGTGGGATCCAGTGAATATAGTCCTTGCCAACCTTAGGATTGTGCTTGTCTTCTTTAAAAAATCAAATGTTTTTACATCAAACCAGTCCTCAAACAAAGTGCTTGATATTGTTTGTTGTGTTTGCCAAGACAAATTTCATCAAAATCAGTCAAAAATCCACTCAAAACTAGTCCAAAACATCAAATTTGCAAAATAACTCTTTGTGAACCACAACTTATTGAAACAAAACCACAAAAGACTAATCGCCAAAGTTTCAAAAATCATTGTCCAACTCATCTTGACTATGATCTTGATTTCCAAAACAGAGACTTGCAAGTTTTTCCAACCCATTCTAAGCATCCCCATTAGGAAAACATTGCATTATAGGTTGCATCCCTTCATTCCTTGCATTGCACAATTTGGACTTTCACCCTTAGGTTGCATTTAGGCCTTCAAATTTTGAACATAGGGGGACCTTTGATCTTTTGGGAATTTTGGGTTACACATTCTATTTGTCATTGACCATTGTCATTATCATTGTCTTGGCATTTGTAACTTTGTCAAGTTTGATCTTGGTCTTGTGTCCTAGTCTTGGTTGTTCTCTTATGGTCAATGAAATTTGGAATTTTTTGCCTTGGGTTCACATTAGCTTGATTGCCACCCTTAGTTTAAAATTCCTTCACATTACTCTCATTTAGACTCATATTGCCTAGATTGCACTTTGCATCCTTATATCTCAAAAAAACAAAAACTATAGTTTCATTTCACCTAAGCCTTAGTTGCATCACTACCCTCGATCATTAATTTAGTGTCATTTAGTCTCCTTGTCATTATCCTTCATCATTAATTAGTCCACCTTTGATATCCTTTGCATCCATTAGTTTCATTTAGCTTCATCCTTTGGTCTCAAAGTCATCATTATCCTTGCATGATCATCTTGCATCCTCATATCCTTACAATCCAAAAAAATCACAAAAACAAAGCTTAATCCCATACGATCTTGCATCATTTAGCATTACGCTTCATTTGCATGCCATATCCTTTAGTCATAAGGTCATTATTATCCTTACATTATCACTCCACATCCCTATATTATCCCAAAAATCCAAAACAAAAAGCATATCCTTTGGTCATCATCATCCTTGCATATTATATCAGTTCGTTATAGGGTAATATTATCATTCCACCATTCCTTAATCTTGTTCTTAGGTACATTGACACTTTGCATCCTTATATCCTTGAAAAGCACAAAAAAAATAGCATAGTTTCATATCCATTTTGCATTGGCACCTTGCATTGTCATCCAAAGGTCACAAGTTTTGTATGGTCCTCATGAAGTTTTCCTTATCCATCCTAATCCAAATTCATGACCATGTATTCACTTTACCTTGATCTTGTTTGTAGTCAAGCTGAATACCAATCAATCGTCAATCATCAATACCAACCACTCACATACCCTTCTTACCAACAATCCATAAGCTCCAGTCCTCCATCCATCTACCCTCACTATCAAGAGTCACTTGACACAATCCATACCATTAGTCCCCAACAAATGTCCATTAATCATCCTTATCCTAACCTTGACAAGGGGAAACCAACCTTCCACTAGTCCATTCCAGTCCTCCACATCCTATCATAATACATCATCCACTGGTCCATTCCAATCCTCCACATTTTATCCTAATCCATCATCCACTAACCCATTTCCATCCACTCCATCCCAAACTACAATACCATCCAATAAAAGCACATTAATTAATGCTCTCCAAGGACAACTAGCAAAGGAACTTGTTTGAATCCTAAATGAAAACAAACTTAGGAAATCCAATCACATTGTTGATCCTACACCATCCAACCATTTGTCACCATCATGTCCTCCATTACCTACCAATACCGAAAAAGATCTTTCTATTGAAGCTCTATTATTTCCATGTCAAAATCTTGTGTCTATCAAAGAAAATCATATCCTTGTCCAAAATCAAATTCCATTGCCTAAACTTGAGGATTCATGTCAAAAAGAAAGTCTAAAGCATGACATCATAGATTCACCTTCATATCAAGATCGAAGCAGTCCATATCATGACCCCATCCTTAAGTCCATCAGAGAAGTCCTTCTAGATAATCATGGCATCCAAAATACACCTATCCTTGTTCAAGAGTCTATTCACAACCATGTTATCCAAGATACACCAATTTTTGACCAAGATCCTACCATTGAACAAGAAATCCAAAATGATCCTCTCATTGACCTTTATACCATCCATGATCAAATATTTGAAGTTGGTCCTATCCAAACTCCAAACACCTCCATTTCCCAAAATGAGACACTTGCATCCTTTGGACATATAGATAATCAAATGAATGATATGGATAACATCAAAGAGGAGTATAAAGCAGCTACTATTGATCAAGTCAAAGGAGAACACAAAGAAGCTACTATGGATCAAGTCAAAGAAGAAGATACAAAATCTACCACAAATCAAATCGACATCCCAAATGATCAAGAAGAAACAAGCATGATGAATGATAAATCCAAAACATCATATCAAGTAGGAGTACCCACTTTGTCAAAGAAGGCTTTCTTGTAGATGAGGAGATTCCAAGGAGCAATTTCCACATACAGAATGATGGGTTTTCATCTTGTTGTCAAAATGATAAATACTCCATCGCAAACAGAATCTATCAGAGCATGCAATATCAAGGAAAAGGACTAGGCCTACATGAGAAAGACATTATAGAACCAGTACAATTTTATGCAAATATTAGACATCAAGGTCTTGGTTATTCTTCAATAAGAGAGTCAAATGATGTTAGTGGTACCTCCTCAATATTGGGGGCAACTTTATCTAATACAAACATCAAAATGGGGGGCATGAGTAGTCCTTGTCATAAGGTTTTTGCCAACACTCCTTCCATCCACACCATAAACCGCCATTCCAACATGAATAAACCTTCCATTTGGAACCAACAAAAAGAAAATTATTACAAATCCAAAGTTCAAAATTAAATGTCAAACACCATTGAATCAAACAAAAATCCAAGTGGACAAATGAAGTTAAAATGGATCCCAAAGAAAAATGGATCAAGAAAAGAAAATATTCCAAATCCAAAAGTCAATAAAAGTATGGAGCCACAAGAAAAGAGGACTCCCACATATAGTAAATTTCCACCTCCTTCAAAATGGTCATCAAGAAAGGCATACTAAAATATTGGTTCCAAACACTATCCCAATCAAAATTCCAAACTCCATCACCCACCATTCCAAGTTTGGAAAATAAAAACTGCTACATCTAAACATCCAAATAATCCTTCCACGGCTACCATCATCCATCATTCCAAAAATCATACCTCACGAATTCGTCACATATTGGCAGCAACTCTTTATCATAAGGACTTCCATGGTACTCTATCACAATGTGTGTATTTTGATAAAGCCAACACTAGCATCAGAGGATCACAATGACATCGATCAATTATATGCAAGCGTTATGATCCTAACAAGACAACTACTCCATAAAGGTCACTATTAGCACACCATGACACCAGTATCTATATCAACACCATCAAAGGATTCAAAACAACCAACGATCATACAAAACATCAAGTTGATATAAAAAATTAAAAAATTGTCACCTTGATGAAAACTTGGCAAACAAGAGTCTTGTGTGACATCATCAAAAACAAAAAAAGGAGAAAAATAAAAAAGAAACAAAATAGTAAAGAGAAAAATTTCGTCCAAATAGTGAAAACCATTTTTATGGCACTTTGGATAAGTATCATGATGAAAACCTAGCAAACATGCATCATGTGTAAGAGAAATTATCTATGTGGACCATTACACTTGGGGGCAAGTTGTCTCATCTTCCATGCCTTTCTCAAAACATTTCCATCTGTCCATCCAATCCATATCATTTCCATCCATTTTCCCACCTACCTTGATCTTGATAAGAAATGGGGCACAAACATAAATTAGGCTTTGGGAAAATTCTTGACATGTGCATCCTTTGGTCATACACTATCCATGAAATATCATGTCATTTCCTTCATAGAATTTATCCAAACCCATATCTTGGAGAAAATAAATTATTCCTATGCAAAATAGTCCTTGGAGATCATATGATACTTCTTCCAGCCAATAATCCTCATGTCTCATATCCTTTACCAAAATCAGCCCATTATCCTTTCATACCTATTGTTGGACTTGGTTTCCCTTGTCATTAGTTTAAGTATTCTAATCCACTTATCCAAGTTACCTCCATAATCCTATCTAGTCCTAAGGTTAGTCATTTCAAATGCAACAATCCTATTTCGTACAATATTTCTATGCACTCTAGTGCATCATCCAAAACATTTATTGGCTTTGTTCCTAGCCTTGTTGCAAACCTTGATCCTTTAGTTACATTATCATCCATGGGATATGTCTTTCCCAATCCTCATGTTGTTTCAAGATGCGTCCTTCCCATATCAAACAACGTTGTCATCATCATCATCACCCATCAATTGGTTTTCAGCTTGATTAGGGGCAAGATCATGTTTGTCCTTGGATCCTTGTGCATGCCTTTTGGGTTGATTGTGGGTATCCTTCACATTCATTTGTCATGATACCTATAGCTATCATCCATAATAAAGTCTCATTCGTCCATAATAAAGCTTTGTCATCCTTCCCATGGTTGGAAGACCACCGTCATTTAGCATCCTTCGCTTTCATATCCACCTGTCACATTCATCACTACCCCTCATACATAGTATACTAGTCCTATACTTAACTAGGGGCAACTCCTCGAATTATGTCTTCAAGGGAAATAACACATGGTACCAACCCTTTAAAACCTTTAAAATCCATAAAAAAACATAAAATGTCCTTAAAAAATCCAAAAAAAAAATCAATCGAAATCCAAATAAAATTAAACTTTCAAAATCAAAAATCAAAACATTTCAAAATCCAAAAAAGAAAAACATCTCAAAATCCAAAAAAAATCAAAACATTTCAAAATCCAAAAAAATCATAAAATCCTCAAAAATTCAAAAACATCAAAAAAATTCAAAACTCCCAAAAACCAGAGTCTGACTCTAAGTCCGAGTCTGAATCGGTTTTGTTAGAGTGGTCGAACTACATTGCCTCTACGTGTTTGCTACGTAGGCAAGGCTCATCTTAAATGAGCCCCCGAGGCATTAGGTCAGTCCCTTTAGGTTGTCCAAATAAAATCATGACTCAATATTTTTTCGAATAAGACAAAGTCAAGTCATGTTGAACTACGAGGTCTCTACGCACGGCTATGTAGGCAAGGCCATTTTTCGATGAGCCCCCAAGTCCCCCTAGGTCAAGTCCTTTAGGGTTCATCGAGTCAGGTCATTTCCTTGGTCCGGAAGCAGTCATCATTCAATCACAAAACAACAAACAAATGAAATCTTTCATCAATTGATTATCTTATCATCCGTCAACCTGGTCATTCAACTAGAATGGGGCATTATTTCATTTGTCTCATTCAACCTTATCTCTTGTCTCTTATTAGGATGTGTCCTTCCTGAGATTAGATTTTGTCAATTTGGTCATTTACCTTACGTAGGATATGTCTTTCTTGTGGATAGGTGTTATCATTTGGTCAACTTTATCAAATGTGTCCTCTGGCTCAAACAATATATGTCCTTCCTGTGGTTGGGTATCGTCACATCGATTGGTCATATTCATAAATCTTCGTCAAACAAATGATCAATCTTTGTCAACCTATCGATCAAATCAATTTGTTAATCAATCTTTGTCAATCTATCTATCGAATCAATTTGTCATCTTTGTCAACCAATCTTTTTCAAATTAACCCAATCTTAACGTCTTGTCTTATTCAAGATGTGTCCTTCCTGACACTAGGCAGTATTGATCAAATCACATTGTCAAACCATCAATCAATCCTTGTCAACCTATCAATCAACTTGGTCATCTTGATCAAACTAATCAATCAATCAAACAATCACCGTTATCACTAGAAAACACTATCTTGGCAAACACTTTGTTAGTCTAGATTTTCTTATCTTTTCGATTGGTTTTGGGTCATGTTACTAGTCTCCTCAAGGATGTCCTATCAATGGATTTAGAGGGACGATGATGGATCATGGCCTCTTTTCTTTGTTTGTTGCCTGTGATTTGTCTTGGCAAAAAGACTGGGACAATTGGTTCCCTAGTATGAGTTGGGGCATTCCTTGTCTTTTTGACTGTTTGTTTCTCCCAAATGGACACCTTGCACACCTTGGTTTATGCCATACCATGGTGTTTGTGGTCCATTTGTGACATTTTTGACACTCAATGATGATAAATATAAAAATGTAAGCATGAAAGTTGGTTCCCTTATCATTTCCTATCTATCTTCTTTCCCCTTTTCACGTTAACATCCCATCTTCCTTGTCTTTTCCATGCTAACATCCATCTCCTTCATGCTAACATTTCTTTTATCCTTCATCCTCTAGTCTTATCTTCCATTTCGAGAGCACATTTGTGTTCTTTGAACTCGTCTGTCCTCTCGAGGGGGCATACCACAACCCTCTTGGTCATCCTTCCCCTTTCTCTTTACACTGAGGCATATTTCAGAATTAAATTTCTTTGACACAACACAATGAACTACATTGTTTCAAAGAGGGACAAAATGTAGACACTGAAAAATGTCCTAAGTCTATGAGCAACATTTTTCTTTAGTCGTCATCGTCTAATAATTAAATAATTTTAATTTGTTTAATTATTCCTGGTCGCATTCCTTTATTAATTAAATAATTTTTTAATTATTTAATTAATTCACTTTCTAATCTCTATTCTATCCCGATCAATTAAAATAAATTAATTTTGTCACTAATACCCCCTTTCTTCAATAATTAAATAAATCATTATTTATTTAATTATTTATCTTTCATCACATGTCTATAGTCAGATAATAATTATTATTTGGGCTTTTATTCTTCTATAATTAAATAATTGACCAGATTATTTAATTATGTGTCATTCTTCTCTTTTAAATAATTGATCCAAATCAATTATCCATATTTAATTTCTATCTCCTCCTTTAATTAAATTTATGAATTTAATTAAATCTCCTTTTTCATTTCCTCCAAATAAATAATTTATCTACCACTTGTCCTTCTCCTCTTTTTTCGAATAAATAATTTAAAATAAATTATCTATCCTTCCATTTTGATCAAATATCCCCTGTCATTATTTCATGTCATAGCCCGCATGTCCTGCATGTTTGTCATAGCTGTCAGCGTCATATCTTTTCCATGAATGGGGTGCTGCCACAATAGTGGTTTACAATTTCTGAGAGGAACTAATTTTTGCTGAAATCACATATTTTTAGAAAATATAATAATTTAAGCCTTTAAAAGTTCCATTTTAAGGATTCCAATTGAAGAGGGTTTGATTAAAACACCTTAGATCAAACCCCCTTGGATAGAACCTCACTAGTTTTAAACCATATCTATAAATGAGTCTCCTTTACACCTATCAAAATGCTGATAAAAAATCACTTTTAATTTACCTTTTGGGGGATCAAATGAATTCATTTAAAATTTATTTCAAATGATTATGGTATTCCTCAGAACGAGCTATCCAAAAATATAATTTTAATATGTTTTGGTTTTATTATGTATTTGTTTTTTCAGTTTTATTAAACATAGGTTTTTCATCGAAAATGAAGGTCTTTGTTCTGCACATGTGGAAAAATAGTAGGTTATAAAAAAAAAATTAAAAAATATGAGTGCATTAGATATTGAAGTCCTTGATCCAACAAAAAAAAAATTGAATTTCGATAGATACAAAAAACGTTATGCATTATACGGTTGCGCTATGTCTGAATTGTATTTGGTTTGACTTCAAAACTTGATTAAAGAAAAAATATTTAATAAAAAACTATCTAACCAAGTGGAAGCACTAGATATCAGAGTTACAAATCTAAATTTGAAAGAATTAGAATATTATCGTTCATGTAAAAAAATTTATGTGTTATACGGTGTGCATCACTTTTTAAAAATGTTGTTTTATGAAAAAAACTAGTTTTCGTGGGGGATGGAAAAAGAAGTGCAATCTGATTCCAAAAATTTTGAAAAAAATATTTTTAAAATCTATAGACAAAATGTGACGAGACTTCAGTTTGCATCATCTTCAAATTCCTCATGGTTTAGCCGCTATAGGTGCCCGAATGTGAAGATTTAGTTAAAAATAATAATTTCAGTGTCTAGTTTGGTCAAAAATTGTAAACCACTATTGTGGGATCACCCCAATGTGGCATATTCTAGTTGCATCGATTTTCAACCATAGATCTTTGCATCTTTCTAGAAACTTGATCTTGGCCATCCATTTCGTAACCTCCCTCTCATGAATCCTCATCCATTGATCTTAGAATCTTTTTAGAAGATCAATCTCGTTCGTCCGTTCGAATGGTTGTCTATAAAAGCAACCTTTCTCCTCCATTTTTGATTTAACAACCATTATCTCCAACTTTCTTTCTTACTGTTTGCAGGTATTTGCACAACTTCATCAACAAATCTGAGGGAAATATTGGCATAAGAAGAAGAAGGAGAGACAAGATAAGTGATTCAAGTTCAATGGGGAGTGTTTTCATTTGAATGTTTTTCATTTATTCCTCATTTGTTTGTTTTCTCTTGTTTAGATTGGGATTTTAGCTTAGATTTGTGTAGGCTGTCACTTTATCTATGCTATTTGATTTTTCCCATCTTACACTTAGAGTAAAAATTATGTTTCAATTTCCTCACATGATAGAAAAATAAATTAATGGCGTGTTAGAAAACAGAGTGGGTTGTAAGTTTTTTATTGTTCTTGTTCAAAACTCAATGGTGGAAAGCTCAATGAGTTGTATGATTGTGCTTGTTCTAAAAAATACTTGAAAAGAAGCAAACCAAAGTGAATGAGATAGATAATGTATTGACTGAAGAGATTATTCTTGCTCTTGAGAAATTGAGGAAGGAGCATGTGCACTATGTGCAATGGGAAAATGGAAATGCAGAACTGGAGACAAACTATTTGAGTGGCATAAACTATTTTACCAAGATAGGTTTAAAAAGTAGTTATCACTAGATCATAATAGAGTAAAGGAGAGAGGGAAGGAAAGAGATAGGAAGTGGTAAGGTGGGAGGGATAGAGGAAGGGAGAGAAAAAGGGAAGGAGGGAGATAAGGAATGGTAGGGTGGGAGGGATAGGAGTGAGAGAAAGAGGGAAGGAGGGAGATAGGGAGTGGTAGGGTGGGAGGAATAGGTATAGAAATTTAGGGATGGATGGATGGAGGGGTAGGCAGAGAGAGGTTGTATGTGTGTGTGAGGAGAGAGGAAGGAGAGAAGGGGAAGGAGGGAGAGAGGGTGGAAGGGTGGGATAAAGGGAGGAGAGAAAGAGGGAAGGAGGGAGATAGGGATTGGTAGGGATGGGAGGGATAAAGAGAGGGGGAGGGGAGGGAAGGAGGGAGATAGGAAGTGGTAGGTTGGGAGGGATAGGTATAGAGATAGCTAGGGAGGGAGGGGTAGGTGGAGAGAGGTTGTGTGTATGTGTGCAAGGGAGAGAGGGAGGGAGATAAAGAGGAAAGAGGGAGATAGGGAGTGGTAGTTTGGGAGGGATAGGTATAGAGATAGTTAGGGAGGGATGGGTAGGTGGAAAGAGGTTGTGTGTGAGTTAGGGAGGGAGATAAAGAGAAAGGAGGGAGATAGGGAGTGGTAGAGTAGAGGGATAGAGGGAGGGGGAGAAGGGGGGAAGGAGGGAGATATGGAGTGGTAGGTTGGGAGGGATAGGTATAGAGAGAGTTAGGGAGGGAGGGGTAGGTGGAGATATGTTGTGTGTGTGTGAGGGAGAGAGGGAGGGAGAGAGAGAAAGGGATGGAGGGAGATAGGGAGTGGTAGGGTGAGAGCAATAAAGAGAGGGAGAGAAAGAGGGAAGGCGAGAGATAGAGAGAGGTAGGGTAGGGGAGTTAGGTATAGAGAGAGTTGGGGAAGAGGGAGAGGGGAAGAGAGAGGGAAGGAGGGAGAGGGAAGGAGGGAGATATGGAGTGGTAGGGTGGGATGGATATGACCTAAAATGGTCTTAGTAGGAGGGGGATATGAGATGGTGGATTGTGGGGCATAGGCACCCAAAATGGATTTATAGGATGGAGGAGGGATAGGTATAATGTTTTTGGGCTGGTATGGTGGAGGGGGATGGTGACAAATGGTTGGAAGAATGATAATACATAATGTATTAATTTAAGAGATTCTTCCTTCTCTTGAGAAGTTGAGAAAAAAGTGATTGCAAAGCTACATAAAAGTATTCAAGGCATTGAAAACTCTATCCAAGAAAGGGATGTTGTTGTCCTTAGGGTTGATGAGGGAGTAGTTGATCTAAAGCTTCAAGTAAAACATATGAAAAATAAGTTAGAAGATCATGAAAAGTAATAGTAGGGATGAGGTAAAATGTGTTGATGATCAACTTGTAGATGCAAAGGAAATAGTTGGAAATAGAAATATAGAGCTCGTGAAACAAAATTCACCATAAGCCTCACATATTTTATGTTGGTGAAAATTTTGGTTTTATATTCAAAAGGACCTTGATATAAGCGACCACATCAAAGTAAAGACTTTGCGCTATGATCCTTATGTAAACCATTCTCCACAAGCTGGTCAAAATACTTTTATTCTTGACCTCCCTCAATACTTGAATTTATACTTGATATTTAACATGCAACTCCTTAAGCCATACTTCCTCCCTTTATTAGATTTCACAACTATCGAACATCCTAAGAAATAAAAAGAAAAATATTCAAAAATAAAATCAAGGGACATCATTGACACCATCACCACTAATATTGGCTACAACTCCCATAAACTCATTTAAGAAATCAAGACTAGACAATATACAAATCAAACTAATTGGTACACTCTTTAGAAAATATACACATACTTTCCTTAAATTACTATTGATGCAATGCATATTATTCTAATTAAGAGGGAACAAATGATTTCAATATAGCCTCATACATCCTCTTTAGAAAGTTTATCAACACATGTAGCCTTTCCCAATATGCACAACATAATATTTAGAAACTTATGTGTAATTTACTACCCTCACATCTTTAAATAAATTTCTCATGCACAATCATGCAACACTACACACATGCATATTGAAGCGTTGCAAGAGGATACACATGCTATTGTCTAAAAAACTACATGTGCACAGACAAATGGAACATAAACAACCACTTATTATATTTTTAAGTGCACGTGACATCTATGGCCTTTGTAAAAATAGACACAATCATACAACTAGCACTATATGCAAACAACACATGGCAAAATCATTGAATTATGTTAAACAATAATCCAATTGGTGTCGTATGGGTTTAGTATCTATCATCATCCTATCCACATATGCAATGTGTCATATGGATTGGAAGCTTGTTAGTATATACTTGTATCTTATTTGGGGACTTTCTTGTATAAATACATACTTTATCATGCAAATTATAAGAGGTGTAACAAATTATTATATTATAGGTTTTCTAGAGTGTATAAAAAATGTTTTATATATTCGATTCTCTTTATGCATTATATGGTCTCATTGTATTACTAGCTAATATGCGTGATCACCCCCTAGTTATCCAATGTTCAAGTTGAACATGGATCTAGACTATGGGAAGTAGATCCAAGTAGAGTTGAGCTTAGAATACAAATCTTTATATTTCTTTTAATTCATCTCCTAAATTTTTTAATATAGTGCATTGAATTTTTTTTAATCAATGACTTGTTTTAAAAATAACGATGGAATACATTCATAATGATTGATGGTTGATAGAGAACCCAATCCAAAACCCATTACCATTCCATAGTATATAAGGACTAGATCGATTTTTAAACCTTGTAGATACTTTTGGCCATAAAATTTTCTTCAATTTTAATAAGAATGAGAAAGATTACAAGATAATAGAAACCAAGACCATTCTAGGTAGTTCTACCATTCAAAGAATCAAAATAAATACAAATTTTGTTGAAATATTTGTAGGTTGTTCTATATCGTGCTCTTATTATGCATTGTTTGTAACACAATGATAGATGTGTATATGTGCAATGATAATAACAATACAAGTGTTGAATTCCAAAGTAATATGAACATAGTTCTCAACAATCTTGTAAACAATACATCATCAAAAAATAGTTTCAATACCTGCCTTCAGCTAAAGTCTAGAAAGAGCTTTCAAAAAATGGTTTAAATATGAACTCCAATGAATCTTAGATTTCTCAATATGTTCATATTGATATGAGATACTTATTTTTAAATTTGATTTATAGATAATTTTAAATTATATTTAACTTTGTAATAGATAGAGATGAGAATTTTTTTAATTTTGAATATAATTATTTTTGTGAATTTTGATAAAACTAAATGTGAATTTTGAAAGGTAGCCAAAAGCATGTGTCGGGAACTGAATAATAAGAATATAAACCATGTTTTTTATACTAGTGGTTATTTTGATTATTTAAATTTACTGTATTCTGGGGCATTTCCTTTGATAAATCCACATTCTGAAGATGAAGAATTGAGCTGCAAGTACTATGAAGGCAATAGATCATATTCCACCTCTATGGGAGGATAATATTATTCACACAATCAAATCTATTCTGATTTAAAAAAAACCGTTTCAATACACTTCTATCTTCTCCAATGTTGGCTAGACGCAACTATGGAGGAATGGCGCATGAGGCAAATACCAGCAGTGGAAATGCCATATTGGATGGACTGAACAGAAAGTAGTTGCATCTGTTAATGTCGATGGTTTTAATGTGTTTTTCTTTAAATCTTGAGCGGGAACAAAATTCAAATTTGAATTAATCAAGTCCATTTGATTAAACTTTGAGGGCAATGGCTACCCACCCCACATAGCATGCCATTAAAACAAGTACAACAGCCTCCGTACTTTTGCAGCTTTCATATTTTTGTTTTTCGAGCTACTTGTACAACGTACGAATAGTTATTTGCACATATTACTATTACTGTGTCGAAATATTTTGTAAGAGTTTTGGACTTAAAATATGTTTTGGAGACTTATAAATATTATTTAGAAGTCATTTAAATTTGATTTTTAATAATATATATTTTTTATTGTAATATTTATATATAAAATAAAAGAATATTTTTATATTTAATAATTTTGAAAATGATTTAAATTATTTGATAGTTTAAATTTTATGAACTGTATTTAGATTTAATTTTTTAATATTTTTTTAAATGTTAAAATAATCTTTAAATTATTTATATGTCTATTACAAATTTATATTTTTCTTTAATTTTTTTTTATATTTAACAATCTTTTAAAATAGATTTATTATTTAAATTGTGCTTGTATTTAATATTTTAATTATTTTTTATATTTAATATATTTTTTTATAATTTTGATTTGAATTGTGTTTGTATTTATAGTTAATAATATTATTTTTAAAAAAAATTATTTGTATTTGTATGTTGACTACAAATTTATATTCTTTTTTAAATATTTTTTATGTTTGAAAAACCTTTTAAAAGAGTCTTAAAAATAATTTTTATAGTTTTCAATTTAAATTATATTTAATGTCTATTTTTTTATATAATTTACACTGAAGGTGTATCCAATTTGAAAGTGTCCAAGCTATATTTCATAACCGACAGTGTAAGAACCCTTCGGAGACGATCAAAGTGATTTCACCCGTTGGCGTGCTTTTTCTCGCAAGCATTAACTCGTTCCATCTACTTTCATTCATTCAACCACCCCTTCATCGCCACCTCCAATGTACATAAATAGGCCGACTGTTAACAGATCACCCCAACAACGACCTTTCGAGTTGGACGTTTGCATCAGTTCACAACTTCTGCATCAATACTACTACTTTACCAGCAAGTAAGATTCGTGTAGTAACAAACCCATTGACCTTCTGCATCAATACGACCACTGGAAAGAGCATAGGCAGATGATGTTGTTTGTGCTACGTTACTAGAAGGTAAGATTCAAATAGATTAAAATGCAGGTTGAAATCACCGACAATGGAAATAGACAGAGTCTCATAGGCTTTTATACTTGAACATCTTGCATGATTCTTCTCATTGAACAGGTGGGAAACATCCGGGTGGTAAACTCTCACTTTCTCTTTATGGGTTTTCTTCAATTCATCCAATTCCCCGCTTTGAGATACAAACAATACATTATATAATGTCATGGCAGGTGAAGAGGCCCCCTCCACTGTATTCTTCAGAGCCCTGGTCATAAGTTGTGCCCTTTGCCTCTTTGTACTCGTTAATGAATAACCAGTCCGTTTTGCAGGGAGGGATGGATTGGATGAGTGAACACAAGCATTTGACGACAAATGGGGTTTGTGATTCTCGCGCCGACGCTTATACATGCCAAATTTTTGGGCTTCGTTGATGCCTTCCCTAGGAGGTCTTTCACCAGGATTACATCGCCGACAATTGTCATTGGCATGGGTATATGAAGATTTTATACTTGACAAAAATGGAGAAGCCCGAGGACGGGCACACATATATATATTCCAGGACGCCATGCTAAGGTTTTTTCTTGATTTTCTAATACTCTTTCCAGATTAAAAATTCAATTTCTTTCCTATAACGGTAGCCACGATTTTTGAAAATATAAATTTTAACATATTCAAAGATTTTATCAGTCATTCCATTTGCTCTGTTTCAGTTCCTGTCTACCCAACAAAGGTTTTAGCGATTGGAACTTATACCTCAAAAAATAGAATCCTAGGTTCTCTTCTCTGTATAATTGAATTGAATTAACGGATATCAAAATTGTAAAAGTTATTTGGAGATTGGTGGACTGATCAGAACACTATCTTTATAAAATATAAAACTCTTAGAGAAGGGTTCTATGTTTTTCGTCCAAAAATGAACAAAATCAATTCTATTTTGTTTTTCAATATGTGAAACCTAATCATCTTTCAAGGCATGGCTTGAGATCAATTCTTCAACAGGGATACACACAGGTCACTGGAGATCCAGTTGATTCCAGTGAGAAAGGGATTAAATCTATTTGTAGGAGGAATCATTCTAGCACTGCAAATGGCAAGCCTTCAGTGGTTTGATCTCTGTGCACCAGTAGTCACATCTCTGTGTATTCAGTATAAGGGTTTTTCCTCACTATTTTTACCAATTTAAAGGGAATCTTGGCTTTGAAATTGAAAACCATTCAATGTTATACAAAAAGGGTAGCTAACTTAGGGAACAAACTTTACCAAGTTTGCATTGAAAACTTTTTCTAAACTGTTTTTATCCATCATCAGACTACATTAGGAAGCTTCTTTTGCTGTTTCTATAATGCATTCTGATTTCTGAAATATTCTGAGCCAATTTTTTTCGTTTTTCAAATTCAAATTACAATCAATGCACCCGTTAAGGTTAGAAGATAAACCAAAACGTGCTGAAGCAACTCTAACCAGAATGTACACCAGGATCCCGATGTGGGCAAGGTGTGAGCATTGGTCAGAGGATCTGAAACAAATTGCTTATGCGGGAACTCTAACCAAGAATGGCGCCGATGATGGCGAGCATATGGTCAGAGGATCTTCTAAACTAAATGCTGAAAGGGAACTCGACACCAAGTATGTGCTACCCAATCCAGTATGGAGTGAGGGCCAACCATATGGTGGAGTGTTACAAAGTACAATGCTTGAAAGAAATACTGAAAAGCTGAAAGTACTCAACACCCAGAATGTGCTTGCTAACCCAGAGTGGGAAAGTAGCTACCATAGGGCGGAGATGTAACTATTACAATATAACTTCAAATGAAAGTGAGCATTACAAATCGGAATTGGACAAGCTTGATAATCACTGCCAGTACTACTGTCAGTTTACAAAATGAGAATCATTCGCTTGTCAAGAGCATAGAATCTGGAAAGATTAGCATTACAACATATTAAGGATTCCCCTTGGCTTGATTCAAGATGCCAAATCAATAACTCTCACAAGGACAGAAATAATACTTCTGATTTTCTCAAATCTACACTTTAAGTTTAAAATCAACAACCTATGAAATTACCCATATGCTCATATCTCACTTATAACTCACTCAAAAAGCATGAACTCTGATGCATAATATTCCTAGTATGATGGCGCTCAAGCTAGCAACCAAAAGCAGACTTAAAATGCAACTATCACTTAATTCACAATTCCCAAGACAACTGAAAAGTACGGCCCAGCTGAAAGGGGTGATTTTCTTTTAAAAATTACAGCCTTCACTTAAAATTCTATAACCTTGGGAATAGGGTCAGCCTCTACCTTCAGAAACGATAAGACAATACCTAGAAACTATATTTTTGTTTTTTTTGATTTATGAAAGAAAACTACAATCTGCTGTAACAAATAATGCAATTTCATGAAAAACTCTAATATGCAAAACTGAAACAAGGAAGCTACAAGCTGATTACAATGCACTAATCTCAAAGCAAACTCACAAACTAGACTAAATCACCACTAGTCGCTGTATTGCAAGCAAGAAGCGATGCCCGAGCTAGGAGGCCTTCATTCCCCGAAGCAGTTCCAGAGCCAAACCGACAGCATAACAATACTGTAGACAAAAGATGTCAAATGATGATCAAAGTCTTCCTTCTATAATTTCTCGTTGACTTCCCGAAACCCTAAACTCCTCTTCAAGTCAAAAACCCTAATCTCTTGCAAAGATGGCGTCCATTTCCTTCAAGCTCAATATTGACTTTTTAAATAAAATCAATATTTTAATAAATGCGTCCACTCCATAGCTTGATTTGACTTTGGGTAAAATATAAATTATAAAATAATCATTAATGAAGGCGCCACCCTCAAAAAGACCACTTTTCAAAACAACATAAAGTCAGCAGACTAGGCCAAGGGGGTCAATGTTAAAATATAACATTAAAACGTGACTTTTAATTATATAGCTCAACTTATCTCTCCAGTTGTGCCCCGAAGCCATAAATGAGCAAGCCAACTGATCAAACTGAAGCAGGAAGTCAATCATGCTGAACTCAACTGAAAAACTGCCAAAAATAGAATTTTACTAAAAATAGTAAATTCCAGAAAATGCTCAGAATGCCGAGATGAACATACCACTACGAAGCTCTCTGAAAACCCAGAAAGAATCCGCCATTGAATCCACCAACTTCGAGCAAAGACATCCTTAAAAATAGGAAACCCTAATTTTCCTTCTGACTAGCCTACGGGTCTCCGGAATAGGCCAACGGTCACTGAAAAGGTCAGGCTTGAGACGGGGACATTACAGTCTGCCCTCCCCAAGATTGCTTGTCCTCAAACAATTGCAAACCTAGATGCTGCAAAACCTCCTCATTCTCCCAAGTTGCATCCTCCAAAGGCAAATTTTTCCATTTCACCAAGTATTCTCTAATTGTTCTTTTTCTCAAAGAACGTTCTCTGAAATCAAGTACCTCCTTTGGAATCAGAACCAACTGTCCTTCTTCATCCAAAGGTGGCAACTGTGATGAAGCCACTACATTATGTCCTAGTGCCTTCTTGAGGCGAGACACGTGGAAGACGTTGTGTACTCTGCTGTCAGAAGGTAGCTCCAATTCATAAGCTACTGCCCCAACTTTTCTGAAGATCCTGAATGGCCCATAGAAGCGAGGTTTGAGCTTCTCAGCTCCACTCTTTTTGAGAGTAGACTGTCTGTAAGGCTGTAATCGGAGATAAACCATATCCCCAACCTCGAAAGAACACTCAACACACCTCTGATTAGCATACATCTTCTGTTGATTCTAAGCAATCTGCAGATTATGCTTCAATGATTTCATAATGTCTCGACTTTGTTGCAACAAGTCCTTGGCTCGAGGTGCTTTGCTATCACCAAACACCAGATCAGCAAAGCTAGGTGTTTCATACCCATAGAGAGCCAAGAAAGGAGACATCTAAATTGACATATGAAATGAAGAATTGTAACAGTACTCGCCTATGTGCAGCCACT
This sequence comes from Sequoiadendron giganteum, assembly GCA_007115665.2. NCBI lineage: Eukaryota > Viridiplantae > Streptophyta > Pinopsida > Cupressales > Cupressaceae > Sequoiadendron > Sequoiadendron giganteum. Next base: position 370,545,580 of record CM021109.1, on the reverse strand, counting down.
TAACCAAAGCTCTTTGCTGTTCTGATACATAGTTTCTCAAGTATCCTTCCAACCACTTGTTCACAACTTCCGTTTGTCCATCTGTTTGGGGATGGTAACTAGTGCTTGGAGTGAGCACAGTACCACTCATTCTGAAAACCTCTTGCCAAAAAGTGCTTAGGAACTTGCTGTCCCTATCACTCACAATGTTTTTTGGCAACCCATGCAGCCTAAACACCTCATGAAAAAAAAAATCTGCAACTTGGGCTTCTGAAAAAGAGCTGGTAATGGCAAATAAATGAGCAAATTTGGTTAGCCTATCCACTACCACATAAATACAATCCTTCCCTTGGGCCTTGGGCAACCCTGTGATGAAATCCATCGAGATGCTTTCCCATTTTTGATTGGGAATCGGAAGTGGTTGCAGCAAACCGGCTGGTAATGTATGCTCATTCTTATTCACTTGACAAACAAGAAACTCCTGAATGTAGTGTTGTACTTCTCCTTTCAATCCTTTCCAAGAAAACCTTTCTCGGATCTGCCTATATGTCTTGAAAAATCCTTGGTGACCAACAACCGGAATATCATAAAATGTCAAAAGAATCTTCTTCTTAAGCTTAGAATCAGCCACCAGAAAGATTCTCCCCTTATAGTGTATCAATCCCTCAATCACCTTGTACCTTTCATCCTGAAAAGTACCCTCAATAATGTTGGTTGCAAACTGGTTATTGGCATAATCAGCAAGCAACATGTCCCTCCAATCTGCAGTAAGCTCACACAATGAGCTAAGATGGGGTCTCCTGGATAGAGCATCCACCACAATATTATTTTTCCCTTTGACAAATTCAATGTCAAAGTCGTAAGCTTGAAGCTTACTCACCCACTTTTGTTGCCTCTCGTTCAGGTCCTTCTGATGCATAAAATGTTTGAGGCTATTGTGATCAGTCTTGACCACGAACTTGTTTCCCACCAAGTACTACCTGAACTTGGCTAATGCATGCATAATGGCAAGCATTTCCTTGTCATAGATAGAATATGTTCTCTCCACACCCCTCAGTTTTCTGCTCTCAAATACAATGGGATGTTTGTCTTGCATCAAGACAGCCCCAACTCCTTCACCGGATGCGTCACATTGCAGCTCGAATGGCTTGGAAAAATCTGGAATAGCCAGAACCGGACACGAACTCATGATCTTCTTGAACTTGTCAAAAACAATTTGAGCCTTTTCTGACCAACAGAAGGCTCCCTTTTTGGTGAGATCAGTGAGAGGAGCAGCATTCTGCGAGTAGCCTTTCACAAATCTCCGATAAAAACCACAAAGACCCAGAAAACCTTTCAACTGAGTCAAGTTCTCAGGAGGTGGCCAATCGACTACTGCTTTGATCTTTTCAGGATCCACCTTCACTCCCTCAGCACTGATTATGTGGCCAAGGTACAATAACTCCTCCATTCCAAATTCACATTTGGATGCTTTTGCAAACAAACTCTCAGATTCCAGGATACTAAGCACTTCCTCCAAGTGCTTAAGATGATCTTCCCAAGTCTTGCTGTAAACTAAATTTCATCAAAAAATATCAACACAAACCTCCTTAACTGATTATGGAAAACTCTGTTCATGCAAGACTGGAAGGTAGCAGGAGCGTTAGTCAACCCAAATGGCATGACTAAAAATTCGAAATGGCCATAATGGCATCTGAAAGCTGTCTTCTCCACATCAGACCCTCTCATTCGAATTTGATGGTAACCCGATCTCAAATCGATCTTTGAGAAAAACTTGGCCCCATGTAGCTCATCAATGAGCTCATCTATCCTGGGAATGGGGTATCTGTTTTTGATGGTGCTTTGATTCAAAGCACGATAGTCCACACACATGCGCATGGTACCATCCTTCTTCTTCACAAGAACCACTGCAGATGCAAAGGGGCTCTTGCTTGGGCAAATGAAACCCATCTCCAAAAGTTCTTGAATATTCTTCTCAATCTCATCCTTTTGCCTCTTCGGGTACCGATATGGAGTTGTAATTACCGGTTTAGCTCCTTCCTTGAGCTCTATGATATGTTTTGAACCCCATTCAGGTGGCGGCCTAGGCGGAAAATCTGCAAAGACTTTGCTCTTCTTCGTGAGTAGAGACTGAACATCAGGAGGATGGTCTCTTTTAGTCTCAACCGGACTAGCAGGAAGGATCATGCACTCTACAACCCATTCAGCTTGATCGTGACGGATCAGCCTTGCCATTCTTTTGAATGACACAACCCGAGGGCCCCCATTAGACATTCCTCTTAGTACTATCTTCTTCCCATCGCATTGAAACTTGAGCTCCATAGTTTGCAGATTCAAGGAGATCTCCCCAAGTGAATGCAGCCATTGAATGCCTAGAACGGCATCAGTATCCCCAATGTGAACTACATAGAAGTCATCCTTGACTTCGTAGTTTCTCAATTGCATGGTCATGTTCGAGATTTTCTTGGTGCATGAAATATGGAATCCATCGGCAACCATGACCTTGAAGCCTTCAAACTCCTCTATTTGCAGCCCCTTCTTTGCCACTACAACTTCATCAATGAAGTTATGTGTTGCTCCAGTGTCGATCAAAGCAACGATTCGCTGCCCTTTGACCATCCCTCGAACCTTGAAGGATTCGTTTCTTTGAAAGCTCAAAAGTTGAGCCAAGACTCCTCCACTTTCCTTCTCATTTTCGGACTCTTTTGGAGCTTTGTCTACTTCACTTTCTTCCAAATCAGATTGCTGGTCTGAAAAATCAGAACTACTTTCACCAGCAAAATAGTACTCAATCTGATTGAATTTAACTCCCTTAGGGCAAACATGATCTTGAGACCAGTTTTCCCTACACCGAAAACACAACCCCTTTCTTCTGAGTTCATTCAGGGTCTCCGGATCCAATCTTGTGACATGGGGATTATGATGTTTGAACTCCTTATGCTGAGGTCTCAAAGGAGGTCTATGTTGAGGTCTTTTCCCTTTATCCCTTTTCTGAAAGGGGGAATTGGATTGAAACTTCGCCTTAGGAGCAGCCCACTCCATGTTTCTTGCCTTCTTCATGGCCTCTTGTAGGGTTGGTGGATCAAAGGCTTTAATCCAACCTTTGAGTGGTTCCGTCAAACCCTCACCGAACAGGATCACCAACCACCTCTCCGTGATTCCAGTCACCATGACTGAGAGTCTTTGAAACTCAGCTATGTAGGCATCAACTGTGCCATACTGCCTTAATTGTGCCAATTCTCTGAAATGAATTTCAAGATCCTTTTTCTCAATTCTCTCGATGAGCCTCATGGTGAACTCATCATAAGTTGTGATAGACCCATGACCCAAAGTAACTAGGCCATGGTACCACCACTCGTGCGCCACCCCATCAAGGTGTAGCGTAGCAAACTTGATCGCCTCTTCTTCTACCATGGGTCTGAGAGCTAGATAGTTATCCAGCTTCTGTATCCAAACTCGGGCTGAACTGTTATCACTCCCGTCAAAGTGTGGAAGTATAACCTTGTTAATAGCTTGATACAAGTCTCCTTGAGTTGATGGTCTTCTTTGATCATAATGTCTACCCTGTCCTTTATTTTTCCTTTTATGATCCATGAAGTCATTGTAGGACATATCCATCTTGATGTCGACAGGTAAAGAATCATACTCTGCATGACCAAGTCTCAACTGCTCCACGAATGAAGCATTCTCTTCAAGATCTAGCTGAGTGTTAACAGGTGCCACGAAGGTGGGTTTGAAGGGCCTGGCTGAGACATAAGTGTTGTTTGAAGTATGCTGAGCAGCATGTCCATCATGCTGGTTGGAAGCACTGTGCTCTCCTCTATGCCCAGTGTTGTTCTGTGGAATGGTGTTCTGTCCCATTGTTCCCATCATGAGCGATACCATGTCCATCAAGGCATCCATCTTTCTTTCGAATCTCTTTCCGGGACTCAATGATCTTTCTCTTCCTTTCCCACTGTCATCTCTGTTGTTGGTAAGCCTCTCGTTACCCCCAACTGATCTCTCACCCTCTGCCATGTCTATTTCCTGAGAAGACTCCCAATGAGCCCTCAAGACTTCTGAAGTTGTTTGACCTTCTGGAGCTTGATAGGGCTGGAACTGTTTTCCAACCTTCTTGTCTTCCCTTGCAATGTACCTCTTTTCTCTGTCACTCATAGACAGATTGTTCACAGGATGGCAAGATCTTGGCTCTGATACCACTGAAATATTCCGAGCCAATTTTTTTCGTTTTTCAAATTCAAATTACAATCAATGCACCCGTTAAGGTTAGAAGATAAACCAAAACGTGCTGAAGCAATTCTAACCAGAATGTACACCAGGATCCCGATGTGGGCAAGGTGTGAGCATTGGTCAGAGGATCTGAAACAAATTGCTTATGCGGGAACTCTAACCAAGAATGGCGCTGATGATGGCGAGCATATGGTCAGAGGATCTTCTACACTAAATGCTGAAAGGGAACTCGACACCAAGTATGTGCTACCCAATCCAGTATGGAGTGAGGGGCGACCATATGGTGGAGTGTTACAAAGTACAATGCTTGAAAGAAATACTGAAAAGCTGAAAGTACTCAACACCCAAAATGTGCTTGCTAACCCAGAGTGGGAAAGTAGCTACCATAGGGCAGAGATGTAACTATTACAATATAACTTCAAATGAAAGTGAGCATTACAAATCAGAATTGGACAAGCTTGATAATCACTGCCAGCACTACTATCAGTTTACAAAATGAGAATCATTCGCCTGTCAAGAGCATAGAATCTGGAAAGATTAGCATTACAACATATTAAGGATTCCCCTTGGCTTGATTCAAGATGCCAAATCAATAACTCTCACAAGGACAGAAATAATACTTCTGATTTTCTCAAATCTGCACTTTAAGTTTAAAACCAACAACCTATGAAATTACCCATATGCTCATATTTCACTTATAACTCACTCAAAAAGCATGAACTCTTATGCATAATATTCCTAGTATGATGGCGCTCAAGCTAGCAACCAAAAGCAGACTTAAACTGCAACTATCACTCAATGCACAATTCCCAAGACAACTGAAAAGTACGGCCCAGCTGAAAGGGGCGATTTTGTTTTAAAAATTACAGCCTTCACTTAAAATTCTATAACCTTGGGAATAGGGTCGGCCTCTACCAACAGAAAGGATAAGACAATACCCATAAACTATATTTTTGTCTTTTTTGATTTATGAAAGAAAACTACAATCTGCTGTAACAAATAATGCAATTTCATGAAAAACTCTAATATGCAAAACTGAAACAAGGAAGCTACAAGCTGATTACAGTGCACTAATATCAAAGCAAACTCACAAACTAGACTAAATCACCACTAGTCGCTGTATTGCAAGCAAGAAGCGATGCCCGAGCTAGGAGGCCTTCATTCCCCGAAGCAGTTCCAGAGCCAAACCGGCAGCATAACAATACTATAGACAAAAGATGTCAAATGATGATCAAAGTCTTCCTTTTATAATTTCTCGTTGACTTCCCGAAACCCTAAACTCCTCTTCAAGTCAAAAACCCTAATCTCTTGCAAAGATGGCGTCCATTTCCTTCAAGCTCAATATTGACTTTTTAAATAAAATCAATACTTTAATAAATGCGTCCACTCCATAGCTTGATTTGACTTTGGGTAAAATATAAATTATAAAATAATCATTATTGAAGGCGCCACCCTCAAAAAGACCACTTTTCAAAACAACATAAAGTCAGCAGACTAGGCCAAGGGGTCAATGTTAAAATATAACATTAAAACGTGACTTTTAATTAAATAGCTCAACTTATCTCTCCAATTGTGCCCCGAAGCCATAAATGAGCAAGCCAACTGATCAAACTGAAGCAGGAAGTCAATCATGCTGAACTCAACTGAAAAACTGCCAAAAATAGAATTTTACTAAAAATAGTAAATTCCAGAAAATGCTCAGAATGCCGAGATGAACATACCACTTCGAAGCTCTCTGAAAACCCAGAAAGAATCCGCCATTGAATCCACCAACTTCGAGCAAAGACATCCTTAAAAATAGGAAACCCTAATTTTCCTTCTGACTAGCCTACGGGTCTCCGGAATAGGCCAACGGTCACTGAAAAGGTCAGGCTTGAGACGGGGACATTACAGTCTGCCCTCCCCAAGATTGCTTGTCCTCAAGCAATTGCAAACCTAGATGCTGCAAAACCTCCTCATTCTCCCAAGTTGCATCCTCCAAAGGCAAATTTTTCCATTTCACCAAGTATTCTCTAATTGTTCTTTTTCTCAAAGAACGTTCTCTGAAATCAAGTACCTCCTCTGGAATTAGAACCAACTGTCCTTCTTCATCCAAAGGTGGAAACTGTGATGAAGCCACTACATTATGTCCTAGTGCCTTCTTGAGGCGAGACACGTGGAAGATGTTGTGTACTCTGCTGTCAGAAGGTAGCTCCAATTCATAAGCTACTGCCCCAACTTTTCTGATGACCCTGAATGGCCCATAGAAGCGAGGTTTGAGCTTCTCAGCTCCACTCTTCTTGAGAGTAGACTGTCTATAAGGCTGTAATTAGAGATAAACCATATCCCCAACCTCGAAAGAACACTCAACACACCTCTGATTAGCATACATCTTCTATTGATTCTGAGCAATCTGCAGATTATGCTTCAATGATTTCATAATGTCTTGACTTTGTTGCAACAAGTCCTTGGCTCGAGGTGCTTTGCTATCACCAAACACCAGATCGGCAAAGCTAGGTGTTTCATACCCATAGAGAGCCAAGAAAGGAGACATCTTAATTGACATATGAAATGAAGAATTGTAACAGTACTCGCCTATGTGCAGCCACTTAACCCAAGCTCTTTGCTGTTTTGATACATAGTTTCTCAAGTATCCTTCCAACCACTTGTTCACAACTTCCGTTTGTCCATCTGTTTGGGGATGGTAACTAGTGCTTGGAGTGAGCACAGTACCACTCATTCTGAAAACCTCTTGCCAAAAAGTGCTTAGGAACTTGCTGTCCCTATCACTCACAATGTTTTTTGGCAACCCATGCAGCCTAAACATCTCATGAAAAAACAGATCTGCAACTTGGGCTTCTGAAAAAGAGCTGGTAATGGAAAAGAAATGAGCAAATTTTGTTAGCCTATCCACTACCACATAAATACAATCCTTCCCTTGGGCCTTGGGCAACCCTGTAATGAAATCCATCGAGATGCTTTCCCATTTTTGATTGGGAATCGGAAGTGGTTGCAGCAAACCGGCTGGTAATGTATGCTCATTCTTATTCACTTGACAAACAAGAAACTCCTGAATGTAGCGTTGTACTTCTCCTTTCAATCCTTTCCAAGAAAACCTTTCTCGGATCTGCCTATATGTCTTGAAAAATCCTTGGTGACCAACAACCGGAATATGATGAAATGTCAAAAGAATCTTCTTCTTAAACTTAGAATCAGCCACCAGAAAGATTCTCCCCTTATAGTGTATCAATCCCTCAATCACCTTGTACCTTTCATCCTGAAAAGTACCCTCAATAATGTTGGTTGCAAACTGGTTATTGGCATAATCAGCAAGCAACATGTCCCTCCAATCTGCAGTAAGCTCACACAATGAGCTAAGATGGGGTCTCCTGGATAGAGCATCGGCCACAATATTATTTTTCCCTTTGACATATTCAATGTCAAAGTCGTAAGCTTGAAGCTTACTCAC